>OW121703.1:29926683-30526683 GCA_933228785.1 Lasioglossum pauxillum | reverse complement strand
ATTGATTGTCTACCAATTGATAGTGGTACTATTTAATAAGAACTATTACGAATTTCCTTCATCGATAACTGTTATGAGCGATGAAATAAATTTATTTAATCGAATAACTGTTATGAGCGATCGAAATTAATTTCTCCTATCGGTAACTGTTATGAACAATCGAAATCAATTTCTGTCATCGATAACTGTTATGAACAATCGAAATCAATTTCTGTCATCGATAACTGTTATGAGTGATCAAAAGGAACTTCTCTCATCGATAACTGTTATGAGCGATCGAAGTGTGAACTTCTCCCATTCATAACTGTTATGAGCGATCGAAATAAATTTTTCTCATTTATAACTGTTATAAGTGGTAGAAATGAATACCTCTCAACGATAACATTTACCAACAAGAGAAAAAATTTTCGGTTACTTATAATCCTTATTTGTGAACAGTACGATTTTAATCGATGAAATACTTGTTATTCTATAACTTTTTTTCTTTTTGGTTGTAACAGTTACGGTCCCTGGTTAGAAGCGCTAGATGAAAGATCAATCTCCCTCAAAAGTCCTATTTTTGCGATTGCGAGGCGGAATTGACATTATTCGAAAGTATAAAGCTGCGTATGTAGCTATTTTCATAAAGCTGTGTCAGCTAGATGCTGCCGAATAATGCAAATTACTCCTCGTAAACGCAAAAATAGGACTTTTGAGAGTGATCGCGGCCTCGATTGTTCTTTTACCTAGCGATTTATCTTGCAATCCTGGAAACGAGACTATCTCCTTAATGCAAAATTTCATGCAGATAAAGAAGTCGTTTTACATAGGATATTAGTTATACAATGCTTATTCACTTGACTCGGAATTCGTACGCGTGAGACTAACACGGTTCTAATGTACGAGACTTTTACCATATTCATGTGACATATAGTTATTAAATACGACACGCGTTGGGATATTACTATTATACATTTATGTAACGACATCGAGCTCAAAAAACTTTTGTGCATAAACCAAATTTTATAACATTTTTTCAACAGAATTTTTCAATATTTAATCAACATAGTTTACGTTATATTACTCGATTTATGACGTGTACACATTTTGCACACTATAATTGTATAGGAGTAAAAAACTATAACAAAACTGTTCAAGGATTTATGTATATCCTCGTCTCCCCGGAAGCTGCTCGTATAAATCATTGAGTTTGACCTTCCTCGAGTTGTAGTCTATCGTTGGTTGATATTTTTGTCACGTTGAGCACATCTCGAATTAATATTCGGACGCTCTAAATCAGACGATAACTTTTTTAATACTGCACTATATAGATTTGAACTTTTTTGAGAAGCTAGAGCAATTAGTTTACTACACGATGTGAAAAGAAATTTTTTCAACAATTGCAATTGATCGGAATTGTAAAAAAAATACACTTTTTTATGTGGGCCTATATTGAAAATTTGAAAATACGTTTCGTAGATCTGTGTGGATTAAGCATATTTTGAAAATTTCGGCAAAATCGGTCGACGTTGCAATGAGCTACAAAGTTTAAAGATGGTAAAAATTGAAGAATTTCACGACTTTACGGCCTGTATCTACGAATTCTTATATCTTTCAATGCCTGTCGTTTTTCCCCGCTTCAACCGATTTCGATGAAACTTTCACAGTGCATACATTGACACAGTCTACAAAACGTATTATTTGAATTTTCAATATAGGACCGCATAAAAAAGTTGTAAAATGCAACTTTTAGTATTTTATTACCACGTTTTTATTAGCTTGCTTTCTTGTCTGTCTGTTTGTTTGTTTGTTCGGTACAAATTTTGCAATTGATTTTAAACTAACATCCCGATGAGCTAGAGACTTGAAATTTTAAACATAGCCCAGAACTGGATGACAATGCAATATTAAAAAAAAAATTGTTTAAAAGCCTATGCGTTTAGGAGATACAAACTATTAAATTTAACCGTTACACCTCCACGCGCGACGCTCTGTAGTACTTACGTGTCGCATTCAACGATCCCCACTCTGCGCGACAGCGCTTCCTCCTTCACTACGCGTTCCCACCAGGGTTCCCATATTCAGCGGCCCCCAGGCCCTTACGTCTCCGTCCCTCGCCTAGATGCTCCGTCAAGCCTGCCTCGCTTCCCCCACTCTTACCATTACCGCTGCCGCGTACCGCGTGGAGCATGCTACCGAGTCGGCTCCACGCGGTACGCGGCAGCGGTAGTGGTAAGAGTGGGGGAAGCGAGGCAGGCTTGACGGAGCATCTAGGCGAGGGACGGAAACGTAAGGGACCTGGGGGCCGCTGAATATGGCAACCCTGGTTCCCACTCTGACTCATCCCCACTCCACTGATCCGCTTCGCACCGAAGGAGCTCCGTGTGCGTTCGAGCTCCGTGCGGTGTTTACAAAGTTACTACGTATTATTATACTACAATGTTTGTTTACCAAGCGAAAGAACCGTTACACCGAGATTCTCCGTCGAACCTTTATCTATGACATTTTACCACGGCGTTTCGATATGATGCGGTCGCAATAACATCTACTGCATGTCTCTGTTATAATCTCATCAAAATGTTCAAAATCGATTGTAAAATTTCACACATACAAGACTAAAAAGCAGAAAATAATTATTTAAATAAAAATTAATTTTTTAAAAATACCACGTTTGTAAAACGGACTAAAAGGTATAAAATAAAATTTTAAAAAACGCCACGTTTAAAAAACGGACTAAAAAGTATAAAATAATTTTTTCTAGCCCCATATCGATTCCTAACCCGGTACAGATAGCCCTGAAGATTTGTGATTGTGAATTTGTAATAGCTATGAAAATACTTGTAAGATTTAAAACGAAAAACGCATCAATTATCTATTGCATTATCTATTGCGCCCTACGGTTTTCGTTTTAAATCTTACAAGTATTTTCATAGCTATTCAAAATTTGCAATCACAAATTTTCAGGACTATCTGTACGGGGTTAGGAATTTGTATGGGGCAAGAAAAAATTATTTTATACTTTTTAGTCCATTTTTTAAACATGGGGTTTTTTCAAAATTTATTTCATACTTTTTAGTCCGTTTTAAAAACATGGTATTTTTAAAAAATGTATTTTTATTTAAATAATTTTTTCGGGAATTAGTTAGAAAAAGGGTTTCCTCTCAGATTTCAATCATCTTGAAATATGTTGTCAAGGTCATCATTCTGAACAACTTTTTCCTATACATGTTACCGCCGCTCGATTTTAGTTTTCGAGATATTCGCAAAAAGCTATCGCTAATACTGTTTTGAATTTTTCGTATTCCTGCACGCTCCGCAGCAACGTAAGCCTGTCCCGGCGCGGCGTTTGTTTACATTTTGCTTCTAAACACGCTGCAGAGATGAGAGAGAAAACAGGGTCTCACTCTGGCCATACACATATAAGGTGAGCTTTCAATTTTGAAAGACTACTCCTACATTTTTGTATGCGTGGTCGGGCCGGCCTTACGGCCGGCCTCTCCGCCCCACCACCTAGTAGTAGTAGTAGAGTAGTAGTAGTAGTAGTCGTGTTTATTGCCGGGGAGGGGCGGTTCGGCCGCCCCTCGCTTCGTTAGGGCACACCGGTTTTTAGACACCAGTTTCACAATTGGCGCTGCCGGCACTCGGCCCTTTAGCGGGTTGCAATTTTCCTCGTTTTTCAGCCGTCCCCTCTGTTTTATTCGGCCCGGGCCATTTTCAGAGTCGTCGACTTACTAGACGGGTCGGTCGTCATTGATGAGCGGGCCATGCTACCTAATTTTTTGAGTTTTTGAGCTGTTTTACGGCTCGGTGTGAACGTCGGGCCCCCTCACCTTCAGACCTGCAGGGTGTCTCGCCTGCCCTTTTAGACTCCCCCCCTTCACCATATTTTCATGTCGAATGTGTCAAGTTTTGAATCCGTCCCTACACTGTTTCCGGATAGTCCAGAAACTTACCCACACCCTCCCCTAGGGCTATTCCACACCCTCTAGGGCTAATCCCTCCCCGCCTATGCTTTGAGTCTATTGGGAGTACAAATGCAAGGGACCGCGTATTGTTTTTGACCATTGGGAAGAAGTTACTGCTACTTCGGATCCAATCCGACTTCATCGAAATCTCGGCTGGGCCGAAATATCAATTCCATTCGGTCTTCACCTGCCGACCTACTTCGCGATGGGGTTGAGAAGGAAGGGTTCACCAACTTCACCGAAATCTGTCTCCTCAGAGATTTGATATCAGGTTCATCGGGATCTTCCTTCTTGGGTGGGCTTGACAGATCCTAGAAAATATGGCTGATTGTTCGGATGGGACCACCATCCTCGGTTCTGGTCGGTGTTCAGCAATTAGCTCCGTCCACCCGGCCTTTCCCTTAAAGGTTTTTAAGTGCCCCACCACCTAACCCTAACTAATTCTGATCGCATAATTGTCCCATTGTAGATATTTAATTAATTGGTTTAACAATTGGAATTTTGAAAACATTTTATAGTAATTTCCAAAATATAAATATTTAATATATTTAATCAATTAATCAATATATTAATCAAACAAATATAATTAATGTAATTAATAATATATAATATATAAATAAAAATTTACAATGGGAACATTATGTGATCAGAATTAGTTAGGGTTAGGTGGTGGGGGCGGAGAGGAAACGCATACGAAAATCCAGTAGTTTTTCAAAATTGAAAGCTCACCTTATATATGTATGACTAGAATGACACCGTGTTTTCTTTCTCATCTCCGCAGCGTGTTTAGAAGTAAAATGTAAACAAACGCCGTGCCGGGACAGGCTTACGTTGCTGCGGAGCGTGCAGCAATAGGAAAAATTCAATACTGTATAAGCGATAGTTTTTTGCGAATATCTCGAAAACTAAAATCGAGCGGCGGTAACATGTATAGGAAAAAGTTCAAAATGTAGAAATCTATAACATATTTCAAGATGAACAAAATCTTAGAGGAAACCCTTTTTCTAAATAATTACCATTTTTTCTACAATTCCGACCAATTGGAGTTTCTGAAAAAATTTCTTTTCACGTCCTGTAGTAAACCAATTAATTGCTCCAGCTTCCCAAACAAAAATTCAAATCGTATATGTAAGGAGGCTCGACACGGAATTCGTAAGGATGCTTGACACGACGTGATGCTTCGACGGTCGCTCGCAGAGAACTGTCGATTTTTATTTTTAACAAAATCATAACGTAAAACATACATCTGTTAACAAAACGTTAACGCAACATGCAAATCAATAAAAACATATGTCATGGCATGCACACTCACACACAGTCATATGACATGCACACTTACATAATTCTTACAACAGCTTACATATAGTCCAATATTGAAAAAGTTATCGTTTTTTTTTTAGTGCATCCGATTATTAATGGGAGTCACTGTAGTTATGTTAACGTTATCTTGTTGAAAAATCCGGGTTGGCCGGATAAGATGGTGAAAAGTGCTCCGAAACGAAATTGATTTTTGGTCACACCATTCGATAGGGCTCCCGAAGAAAAGCTTTGGTGACAAGTTTCGAGTCGGTATCCCTTCCAGAAGGATAGTTACAGGGTGAGCACGGTTTATTGAATTGTGCTCAATTTTTTCTGTTCAGGTAAACAAAAAATTACCGAAAATCTAATGGGCCTAATGACCTAATTGGTCAGACGGCAGTGAATTATTTCAGAATTTTTGGTTGCAAAATCAATTTTTTTAAAATCCGGAAAGTTAAAATTGCCGATTTCATATTGAAGTTTTCAGAGTGCCACGTTTATATTATTATGTTATTGTAGTTGTGTCTCATCGTGATTATTGATGTGTATTTTTATCAGATTTTTCAGATTATGCAAACATGTTCAAAAGAATTGGAAATCTTCTAAAATTAAAAAAAAAGCGTATTTTGTAATGAAGTATTGCAGATACTAGTTTTATAAAAATTCAGTAATGAAATATTGTTCATGTCATTGCTTTTAACTTTTTTCAGAATTTTTTATATAGTACATCGTAATTAAAAAAAAGTAATAATACATTTTTTTCGATGTTTTTTACTTTATTTGTAAGTGTGTTATGTAATATTACAAATTTTTATATTCAGAAAAATAATATAGAATATTACATTCATATCATATTTTATATATGAGCATGATTTCCAACAATTTTTCCAACAACAATCCTGCACCGAATGATTTTTTTTCGCCCTTTTTCTTGTTCTTTAGAATGTTCATGACTTTTTTCGTAATTTTTTGTTGAGCAGAGCGTGCATGTGCTCACTAGGGTGGCGTCTTATTTACTATTGTCAAAAATGTTTGTCAAACTTTCTTTATGGCACGCCCCGAGAGTTGTTTCATATAATTAAAAGAAGATCTGTGTAAAGTTTGAACTTAATAAAAGATAAACGATGCAGCCTCTCCAGATCTACAGGTTTTGTTTAACATGTTTTTCAACGCGGTACATAGTTTCGACGATATTAGAGTAAAACGATTTTATGAGCATTAAATTAATTATTTTAATGTTTAATCCATTTTGGACGAGATTTCCCGTTATCTGTGGGTACTAAAACTTTGCACAGATTATTTTTTTATTATTTGGTACAACTCTGTGGGGCGGGGTGCGTAATAGAAATTCAAAAGTCGAAAAGAGCTAAGAGCTGTCCTAATAATACATACATCAAGATTTGAATAGGTTTGGCCATGAGTTCCATGAAATCGTCAAAGCATCTCCAAAGGTTAACCAAATCCAGTCTTTGTTTTGACTTGACCCGTGTGTGGATTAGTATAGGACTCTATCGCACGAAGCTGCGTTGCATTGTCAACACGAACCCTGCCTTTGTGACTCGAGACGTTTCAGTTTCGAGCCCAATGACGTTGAATGAATGATAGCACATCTACAATTCTACAGTGTGTGTGTGTCGCGCCTAACCGCATGCACTTAATTTCGTGCACTCTTCCGGGTTGGGAAGATAACATCGTATATCACATTTATTCTATATGTGCAATTTATTAAGTAACAAAGCCGCTGAGCACGAATTATCAGTCATCACAAGATACGGAAGCTTATGCATACGCATTTCAGAATATTATCTCTAGCATTGAGTGTTCGATATTTTCTCGTACACTCCGAGGCGAAAAGATAGCATATCTTTCACATTTATTTAACGGTTCATTTTAGAGGGCTTCTCGATACGTAGTTCTCTTTATAAGACCCCTGATAAAGCCGAACCAGAACATTTTTTTGACTTCCAATGAATGAAATATACACAATGTTCGGCAAAATGATATGCAATTAAATTTTATCAATTTTTTCAATAATTTTTTTAATTTTATAATTAATTATATGAATAACTTATAAAATTATAATAATTAATTTAAAGTTTATCACCTAAATTATTTATATCTTATAAATAGTACATATTAAAATATATGAATTAAATTCATTTCTAAAAAAACTAGATATCTAAAAATTTGAATTACATTTCACATCAAATTAAATATTTATAATCTTTATGCAACAAAATAGATTTGATTTAATTAGCTCATTTATATTCGAGATTAATATAAAATGATATTTTAAATTTAATTGTCTCTGATACAAAAGATACAAAAATAAATTCTACTTTTTAAAATTTAATCAAATATCTAGAAAAAAATGTAATACATAATAAAAGACGTAGCCTGTCCAGATCTACAAGGTTTGTTTAGCATATGTTTCGATGCAGTCAATAATTTAGAGAGGAACGATTTAATGAACATTTAATTAATTATTTTAAAAAATTTTAAGATTTTGTTTCAACAAAAGTTGTCAATGTTCCTCTAATCATATTATAAAATTTCTCTGAATGTCCATTCTTTGCTGGTTAATATGGGGTTTATAGTCCTAAAATGAGAATTTGTGCAAATATGTGGAATACTAAAGGTTTTAAATAAACATTTTGGTTGGCTATACAGGGTGTCCCAAAATTCATGAACTTCCCGAAAGGGGGTGGTTCCTGAGACCATTTCAAGCGACATTTTCCTTTGCAAAAATGTTATCCGCGGCTTTGTTTAGGAGTTATTAACGAAAAACACGGACCAATCAAAGCGCGACCTAGACGCAAGTTGACACTGTCGGCCCGGCGCGCCAACTGTCTATTGGCAGACTGTGGCAACTCGCGTCTAGGTCGCGCTCTGATTGGTCCGTGTTTTTCGTTAATAACTCCTAAACAAAGCCGCGGATAACATTTTTGCAAAGGAAAATGTCGCTTGAAATAGTCTCAGGAACCACCCCCTTTTGGGGACGTTCACGAATTTTGGGACACCCTGTATATAAGGGTTAATGTCTAAGGGCCCGGGGACACATTTTCCCGTTATCCGATCAATCTCAAATTTTGCATAGATTTTTTTTTAATTATTTGGAACAATGAAAGGGGTGTGTACTACACAAAGTACATTGTTTTGAACATTTAATAAAATGTAGTATGTGATAATATTGATATTTTTCGTTTTTTCAACGTTTTAATTCACAACAAATTGTTCGTTATAACTCTGTCACTATGTAGAATAAAAAAAGAACGTTCGACTAAATGCTATTGAGTTTAATGAGAGTTGTCACTAGACTGCGGATTTTAACATAAAAATTAATTGCATCCTTTAACTACTTTGTTACATTAAAAACAATATTCCAGCATTCTTGAATTTTTTCAATCTTTTCCCGTCTTATATTTTACCCAACCAATTTCTTCATAAATGCATAAAGAATAAAGATCCGTAGTCTAGTGATTATACATAACTACATGGACACATGCTCTACTCCAGTTTTCAGAGACTTCCAGTTTACGTCATGCGAACGTTTAATCTAGAGCTACCAAGGGCTACTAGAGCTACTAGTACTTCCCAATCTGAAATATCGATCAGGCTGAAGCTCCTTTTTCGGGGGTGTACATATGTATAGGGTGTTCACTCAATCGCGACGCATGATTTTTCACCCACTCCCAAACATCTGATAAAAAAAAGTTTACAACAAGAGTTGCAGGATATGGAGTGCATAATTGATATCAACAATTGAGGTCAACCTGGGTTTTGCAAATAGGACCACATATTTTTTTACCATATGTAGAGAACATCGAGACGAATTCAAAACACATATTACATATAATATTTTGGCTAACGTAGTACTCGATTTACAGCGATGGAAATGTGAAATATTTAACTTTAGTAACCTCTTCGCTATCAAATAATAAAGATTATAGTAACAGTAACAGTTATAGTTACAGAATAAACACTGTGTCTTATAGTCAAATACAACGGAAAGCTAAATATATTTCACATGTCCACTACTGTAAATCGAGTAATACGTTAGCCAAAATATCATGTAATATGTATTTTGAATTTGACTCGATGTTCTCTAAATATGGTAAACAAATATATATTCCTATTTGTAAAACCCAGGTTGACCTCAACTTCGCCCATGAGAACAAACTGTTTTCGAAATTTGTTTTACTGATATCAACTGTGCACTCCATACTCTGCAACTCTTGTTGTAAACTTCGTTTTTGTCAGATGGCTGTAAGTGGGTGAAAAATCGTGCGTCGCATTAGAGGGGACACCCTGTATATTGGGTGGCTTGAAATGTTCGATGCTTAGAACGGTGGGCGTAGGTTACAATTTACACTTTATGTTAAAAATGCTTCTAGTTTTAATTTGTTTTATTTTGAACTCATCGTTGGCATCGTTAGGAACGGTAATCGTATTTACATGGTTGATTTTGTAATTGCTAGACAATTAGAAAATTTAATTTCGTTTCAAATATTGGACATTAATTACACTGTCCAACAGCCAAAAATCCTTTCGATTCTCACTATGCGATTCTTATAGAGTTTTTCGCGCTGATTCCGAATCTGGCCTTAACTTTTCTCCTAGACGCATAGTTTTTGAGAAATTTGGGTTTGAAAAAAAAGATATTTTTCGACTTTGAACAAAGATTGTGATGTTATTATAAAAGATATTGTATTGTTCTTTACATAAAAAGATTCTCTAGACTTTCCCGAATCCCGTTTAAACATGTTTAAACAATCATTAAAGACGGAGAGGCACCACTTTTGCACCAATTTTTGACGATATTTCTGAATTTATCTCAAAATATAAGGGTCCGGCAGAAAATCGAACTATACCACACGATAGTGCAGACTTTTATCTTGAGAAACCCCCCTTTGAAGTTTGAAACGTCGACGTTTTTACCGAAACAGAAAGCAAAATATCTTCGCCCGACACGAGCTGCCGCCAGTGGCGCTCACCACTACAACGGGCGTTCGCCGCGGCGTATCCCGTGGAACGCCTATTCTAGCGGTAAGCGCCACTGGCGGCAGCTCGTGTCGGGCGAAGATATTTTGCTTCCTGGTTCGGTAAAAACGTCGACGTTTCAAACTTCAAAGTGGGGTTTCTCAAGATAAAAGTCTGCACTATCGCGTGGTATAGTTTGATTTTCTGCTGGACCCTTATTTTTTGAGATAAATTCAAAAGTGTCGTCAAAAATTGGTGCAAAAGTGGTATCTCACCGTCTTTAATGATCGTTTAAACATGTTTAAACAATCATAATGATTTAATATTGGATGTCGCTGTATTCGGGAAAGTCTAAAGAATCTTTTGCTGTAAAGATCAATTCAATATCTTTTATAATAACATCACAATATTTGTTCAAAGTTGAAAAATAGATCATTTTTTCAAACTCAAATTTCTCAAAAACTGTGTGTCTAGGAGAAAAAAACGTGGTAAATTAAGGACAGATTCGGAATCAGCGCGAAAAACTCTATAAGAATCGCATCGCGAGAATCGAAAGGTAAAAAAAAAGTTTGAATTTGTTGGACAGTGTTATCTTGCTATTGGGATATTCATATAAGGATCTTCATATAAGGATGATATTAACTGTATCATTCTTTTTCTCGGTTGTTAATTAAAATATTCAAATAAAAAAACGAACATACTCGAACTTACCTCCTTCATATCATATAGTTCTTCCACAATTGTGATCTAATTATTAATTAAGCATGTACTGCGACAAATCCAAAAAGGTGCTACATGGTATTATTCTGAGTAAAATTCCAAAATCAGTGTTTAGATTAATATTTTAATTGTATTAACAAGACTAATTCTAACCTATATCGTACATATTAAATCCAATCTAAGCTAGTACCTGGACAGAACTAAAGCCTATACCGGGACAAATTGAATTTACATTGTATAATTATATCTATAACATCGAACTGTATTAAATCTTTAATGATTCACATATCAAAATATTATTATATTAAATTCTATCCTGTTTCATTTTCATTTTTTGTTGTAAAGCAAGCAGTTCAAGAGGCAATATGTATCTCAAAAGTTATTGAGTATCTGACCCTATATTTTCATAAACAGGAGAACGAAATCTACCAGTATGTAAAGTTTCGAGAAAATCTGAGACCCCATGACCGTGCGTTCTCCTTGTAAGTATATTGTTGTATGATTTTTTTTCAATAAAATTGTGATAGTTTAAATATCGACAATTTCTCGAGAATGGTATCTTTAATGTTCAAACTCTTTTTGGATCCACTGTATATGAACACAATCACAAACGAAAAGACAGTTTTATGGTGTTTCCGTACAGCTGTTTCTGATGTTACCTTACTATCGGATCAATACTTGTGATTGCTTCGCACGTTTTCTCCTCCACCTTGTACCCTGTGCTGTAATGATGTGACGCGCACGTTTTAATTGAAATTCAAGCTGAACGGCATCAACGAGGACTAATTTGATTTTAAGTTAACGAAGACGTACTCACCGAAATTTCTATAAAGTCACTATGTTTTGTAATGAATTCTATAATTATACCATACCAATGAAAAATTTGCATGTGGTAGCATTTCGGGATTACATAAAGAGAGCATACACACCGATTTCAAAACCTGAGTATAATATTTATTGATAACAGAAAACAAATATAATTTTACATAGAACAAACTGCGAAATTTCTATAATGTCATTTTCGTTTTACACGGATAAAGTTGAAATTAACAATTGTTTTTTTATTATTTCTATTTTAATATTTAGTGTAACCTCCATTTTTTTTTAAATTATATTAAAAATACGATTGGGCATTGACGAAACTTAAGGGGCCTGTTAACAATCAAGCATTTTGTGCAACAATTATTGTGCATCATGAGTGATGAGACTCATCTGACAATATTTGTGCAACACTGCATTCACAGTAAAACACAGTACAAGCGCTACACGTTTGTTGGACACAAAATATCAGGAAATTCTGATTTTACACAGCAGGTTGCGCAATTAGTCAATCACTATCATTCACTAAAAACTGCAAACAATACAACTCCATTAGCGAACTAAGGGATGCGGTAAATTAAACGTGGGCGTCTGTTAAAACAGAAACACTACAAAAGTTACAGGGTCTATTCACGATCAAGCATTTTGCACAACAATGCCTATTGCGATTTGCACTTTCGGTACTCGCTACATAGTCATCCATTCTATTATAACTCGCGGTTTAATGCGCGCTCTCATCTCAATGGTGAACTAAATAAAGTGACGTGCCCAATGTGGGTGAAAAGCAGTGACGATATCTCTGTATCGCTAAATTTCCTTCTCCTCCACCGGTCCTCGTCGATTTTCCTCGCGCGCTCACATCTGGGTGGTTCCGGCAGCCGGCATCTTCAGACCACGTGGGTCGACGCCGAAACAATTTGTGATTTATGTAACACTAGCTGTACCCGCGACTTTGTCCACGTGCAATAACAAATCCAAAAGTTATAAGCAGAAACGTGCCAAAAGAGGGAGAGAAAATCGTCTTTGGTCACTAATGACATCACAACTTTTGAACGAATGGACTTTTTCGAATGCGGATTTCTCCTAAATCTTCCCGAAGAAACGCTGCGTCTAATGACTCAAAACCCAGCTTTCTACGTTCACCCGTTCTCAGTTGAAACCGTCACAAACAGACAGACAGACACAATTTTATTATACAGGGTGTCCCAAAACTCCTGAAGAATCCAGAAATGGGAGTTTCCTGAGGTCATTTGAGACGCCATTTTACTGTGCAAAAATGGCGCCGCGGCTGTGTTTAGGAGTTATTAACGAAAAACACGGACCAATCAGAGCGCGACCTACACGCGAGTTGGCACAGTCGACCGTATAAAAAATCAATTGAATTCTTTAAAAATTATAGTTAGAAAGACCGTTTATATACATGGTATCCCAAAATTCATGAACTTCCCGAAAGGGGGTGGTTCCTGAGACCATTTCAAGCGACACTTTCCTTTGCAAAAATGTTATCCGCGGCTTTGTTTAGAAGTTATTAACGAAAAACACGGACCAATCAGAGCGCGACCTAGACGCGAGTTGCCACAGTCTGCCAATAGACAGTTGGCGCGCCGGGCCGACAGTGTCAACTTGCGTCTAGGTCGCGCTTTGATTGGTCCGTGTTTTTCGTTAATAACTCCTAAACAAAGCCGCGGATAACATTTTTGCAAAGGAAAATGTCGCTTGAAATGGTCTCAGGAACCATCCCCTTTCGTGAAGTTCACGAATTTTGGGACACCCTGTATAGTATAAAAGGAAAAAATTCCTTTTTTTAAAATAGATTGCTATGGCCGTATTTAGTGTCTTCTAGAATTATCGTGGAGCGTCATACTTTCGTTTGGAACAATCTAGAAATTATTCCAAAGAATTCCATTTGCTATTTATATAACACTACGTAAAAAATAAATGTACTCTCTGGTGGGACAATCTTTGATTCATAGTGTATAAATGTGTACTCACGCAAACGTATATGTCATCTGTTTAGAATCGTGCAGGTGTCCAATGAGATATTTAACAAACTTTGCACACGTGTTCAAAGCAATTAAAAACACAAAATATAGCTATAGACTAAAATTCTTTTTCAGTGTGTAACCACCATTCTGGTCCTCAAAAAAATTAGACTGTGTGATTGTACCCTTCATATTGAATAATTTTTGTAAACAAATTTTTTTCGTGACTTCAGTGCGTCACAAGATATTTCCGTTCTCAGATAAACGAAACACGCTGTACATTATACAATATTATACACGTAACACTTTTCACGGTTTTCAATAAAGTGCTTGCGATAATCTGACAAAAAAATATTTTAATCAAAAGTCGATCAGTTTTTGATTGACTATACATTGCAATAAAAGAGGTTCGAAAATTTTTCTTTTTTAGTATTGTTAAGGTCACCTTCTTCTTTTTAAAATGGTACTTCAAGGTCATCCGAAGGTCATGATATACTAGGTCGTTGAATTCGTCTTGATACGGGCTATAGTACTGTTAAGTCAAAAATACCAAATGCCATTTAAAAAAATGAAGGTAGCCTTGACAATACTAAAAAAGAACAAATTTTCAAACTTTTTTCTATTGCAATGCTAATCGAAAACTGATCAGCTTTTGTTCAAAAAAATTTTTTTGTCAGATTATCGCAAGTACTTGAAAAATCGTACTAATTAGTAAACGGGCTCTGAGGGAATGTTCGTGACCATGAATGACCTTGAGTAATTACAGTCACTGAATTCGTAATGAAAGGGACTATCATTGTAGGTCTTTAAAAAAGGGTAGTTCCATTTAAAAAATGAAGGTGACCTTGATATGTCTAAAAATATGACACAAAAACAAAAATTTTTTTGGTATCGTGTGAGCCCCATTTTGATCCCGAATAAAGGCACAACATAATGTTCGCTATCTTACCCCAATCTCCCCTACCTAGAAACATTTATTTCTACTACCTCATAATTAAACTACGAATCTGTGTAAAAAATAAAAAGTTTGTGCATCAATTGAAAAACACGGGAGCTAAACTTAGACATAAACATTTTTCACTATTAATTTTAAGGTAGTGAAAATAATATATTACCAACCCTAAAATCTTCTAATCTTCTCACTGTTTTAAATTGTATCTACTCATTTTTATCATAAATGCATAAAATCCGGAGTCTACTTATAACAATAACTATTGTGTAACAAGAAAAGTCTATTATATATTTCAATTTATAGACCTATATTTATTTCAATTTTATAGATTCAGTTCCACAAAGTTACCTGAGTTTCCATTGATTTATTTACCTACTCGATTTCATAAAAAATCGAAAAAATCTTAGTTAGAGTTCTTGTTTTATTGTATTTTGCACATTCACCTTTGCTTTAAATGCCAAGTACGCAGTCGCTTAATGCAGCCATTTTGAATTATGCAGCTTATTTTTTCGTTATATAATCGTATAAAACATTTATTGAATTATTCATATATGCAGTACATTATCAGTTTAGTACTCTGGTGTTATTAATATTCGAAATCTGTTCTCTTCGTTATTACAAGTGATAGAATAAATATATAGCTTTAAATTGAAATTATGTTTTAATCATTGATGGAATAAATATTACACAAGGTTTAATGACTAATGGTTACTTGTATAGAATACTCCGTTGAAGCATCTACAGGATGATCTAACTAAGTATGCCACCTAAAATACTTGTAAACTATTTGATATATGAACAAAGTCGTCGAAATGAAAATAGTATATTTTTACGATTATCATAGAATGTAATAATTAGGTTTTTTTTTACTACAAAATTTTTGTTCTATTACTGTAAGGGGTCAATTTTGATCTTATGGTTGAAGAGAGGATTGAACCCTGAATAAAAAAGCTATAGTCTTCCCTCGCATAGTGTAAGAACCTCGGGGGTATGGAGGCTCAGAAAGCGTGGAGGTACTGCCACAGACGAGATATTTTGAGGCTTTAGCGCCTCACAGAGACCCCATTACCATTCAGTGTCAACACCCAACGTTACCGATGAAACACGATTTCTGAGCATTATTAGCACAAAGAAAAAATTTTATACTCCATTTGCATTACGTATATTTAATATGATTTTGCGGGAAAAAACACACGCGATGTTTCAGTTTAAATGTTGAATATGACATTTATAAAGCCTTTTTTTACTTATCGAAAAAATTACTTATTCTACATATATGCACCGTTAACGGACAATTTAGTAATGTTACGTTTTACGCCTCTCTAATCCTGTTAACATTACTAAATAAATGTTTACATAAATATATATACAGGGTGGCAACTGGTCGGGTGGTAATTCTACATGTAAAAATAAGTCGAAAGAAAAGAATAACAATGTTTCATTTAATACTTGGTTTTTGAAAAGAATGAGTTCGAATATTCGTCAGGTACCTCTGTATTACCTGTAAGTTTCGAGGTACGAAACTTCTGTTTTTACCAGGGACCATAACTGTCATAATCAAAAAGAAAAAAGGTCCATAGAATAACAAGTATTTCAGGGCGCACAGTGTCTCAGTGAGTGAAGCGCGCGCCAGCGGACTCCGTGGTCGCAGGTTCAATCCCCGATGCCGGCACCTCTGGAAATATTCCATGTGTCTTTTTAAAAAACTGTGGTGACCCAAGCTGGTTCGGAACCCACCTTTAGCCCCGTTTCACACTTGAGCGGACCGTCCGCGCTCCGCGCGCGGGGCAAATTACCAGCAATCTTATGGGAGCTTTCACAGTACAGCGGACGGTCCGCGCCAGTGATGTGATTGAACCCACCGTGACTCGCGCATGCGCGGCCAAGACAGTAGCGTATCTACAATGACGCAGCCGAGCGGCCAGGGTCCTGACGCCTTGAGGCAGTTATTCTGGCGGGAATGTACCAGTGTTATTTCCTTGTTTTATTAATATTATGTATTCTTTTGCGTAGTTATTGCAGTGCTCTTTCCCTATCCCATCCTCAAAATAAAGAATAAGTTTCAATTATGAAAGTCTGCGGGGTGCTCAAGCTACCCGATTTCATCGAAATAGTTATGTTACTGAGGCTGAAATTGCCGCGCATGCGCGAGTTTCGGTGGGTTCAATCACATCACTGGTCCGCGCGCAGAGCGAGCGTCCGCACTTATAAAGTGTAGGCCCCGCTGAAAAGGCGATAGTGGTGAAAGTGGAGAGATAGTGAGTTGGTAAAATGGATTTGAAACCCTGAGGGGGCCAAATAATTTTAAAAGAAGAAGAAGAATAACAAGTATTTCATCGACTAAACTCGAATTGGTTACAAATAAGGATTGTTAGTAACCGAAAATTTGTTCTATTGTCCGTAAATGTTATCGATGGGAGAAGTTCCTTTCGGTCACTCATAACAGTTGTCGATGAAAGAAATCTATTTCGATCGCTCATAACAGTTATTCGGTGAGATAAATTTATTTCGGTCACTCGTAACAGTTATTGATGACGGAAATTTGTAATAGTTAATATTAAATAGTACAACTTTTAAATGGTAGACAATCAATTATTTCACAAATTTTTTATTCGTAAAATTAATTGTTACAATCAAAATTTAATGTGACAAACAAACAGATTTTGTGTTGTTCTTATGGTCTGTTGATTCGTCTTGTTGTACGAAATCTTCTCAATGAATTTCACAGACTTGCTCCATCCAAAAAAGAGAAAACAACACACTAACTAAATTAGCAACCAAAATTAATTTTCTCATCAATAATTATTATGAACAAGTTGAGTGATCGAAACGAACTTCTCTCATCGATAACTGTTATGAGCAATCGAAATGAAATTCTCTCATCGATAACTGCTTTTAGCAATCGAAACAGTTTTTCTTCATTGATAAGAGTTATCGAGGATGATCCAATTTTTTGGACACTAATAAATGTTATTTGTAACCAAAAAATATAAAAATCGATATTTTGTAATCATTTAGTTCTTCGAATCTTTTTCTTTATAGTTTGTGTACATTATCTTAAATTTCAATAATAATCAACTTTTTATGAATGATTTTTATCGTAGAAAATTTTATAATAACTGTTATTTTTATTCCTTGGTTTTTACCCGTGTTTGTGTTATTAAACGCGGTAATAAGACCGCATTACACAAACACGGGCAGAAATAGAATTTTCATACTTAAAGATAATACAGAGGTAGCTGACGGATATTTGAACTCATTTTTTACAAGAACTAAGCAATAATTGAGAAAATATTATTCTTTTTTTTATTTTTATTTTATTGTATGTATAATAGAATTCCCACCCGACCGGTTGTACCCAGTGTCGCCAGATGAGGGGAGTCACGGTGAAATTATGTACCCCCTCTCTGATGACCAGAGTAATATGTGACACGTTGCGCATGCGCAACGGGGATTTAGTGGGGCGAATAGAAGACGCGTTGCGCGTGCGCGATGGGGACGCAACAATGACATGACATTTCGCAGGTTTTAGGTTATTGCAGCGTATCGTAGTTATGAAATGAATCATAAGAATCGTTCTGTAGAACGATATTATTGTATGTTATATGAGTAGGGTTCATTAATATGTTATTTAATATACAGGGTGGCCCATATAACTCTGAACAGCTCAATATCTCCGTTACTTTTCGTTGTACAAAAAAACTTCGTAGGACATAGTTACACTGTTTGAAGGGCCACATAGAGATATTGAGCTGTTCAGAGTTATGTGGGCCACCCTGTATATTAATATTCACCGTCAATAACTCAATAGTTGTTGCCCTTTACCTTCCTTTTCCATAGCGTATATATATATAGCTGATAGACTATATTTTCCTACAATTTTATTGTATTATGTACCTATACTGTATTTATTACATTCAGTATTCAGTTCTATAATTTCTTTCATCTTCCCTATACCAAAATTTTTAATATATAGTACTATAAATTTCAACATTTTTTTCAATATCCATACTCCACAACTGAAATTACCACATGTTACAAATTCATTTCATTTATAATAAAGAAAGTTCATAATCTGCAGAACGATTCGTATGATTCATTTCATAACTACGATACGCTGCAATAACCTAAAACCTGCGAAATGTCATGTCATTGTTGCGTCCTCGTCACGCACGCGCAACGTGTCTTCCATTCGCCCCACTAAATCCCCGTTGCGCATGCGCAACGTGTCACATATTACTCTACTCCTGAACTCCTCTGCCACTCTGGTCATCAGAGAGGGGGTACCTTGTATTCCCCTCGAGTAACCGTTCGGTTACTTTCTGGCAACACTGGTTGTACCACGATTTTCGGGACATCCTGTATAACAGTAATGGAACTAAAAACCGGCACTTCCTCCACATTTTGTTAACTTAATACGAGTCTAATATTATGTATTTATATTCAAGTTCGATTTGTATTGTTTCAGAACACAGGTTAACCATTGTCCAATACAGGAACAAAAATAAATTTGATTATAAATCAAATTTAAGCATCAAATTTTGAATAAACCACTAAAAGAATTTACAATAGATACAAATAAAAATTTTGCAATGTTAAATGGAAAGAAATTAAGTCCAATAGACATAATAAGGTTGTTGACGTAAGCAGATTTCTATAATAATATGCTCTTTTTACAGCGAACGGGCAGAAGAGAGCCTCTTCGCGATCGCGCTCTCCGATGATTTTCGAATGTATTAAAAACTCTTAATCTGACAACGTTGCGTACTTTAGACTTGACAACGCTGTAGAAGTTTGACCAGTCGAATCCGAGTCGCACTGGATCTAGTTCTCGAATTCACCGTTCGCATAGTGTAGAGGACACTAAAATCACTGTCATTTTAATCAACCAATACTTGCTACGCAACGTGGTCAACGTTAATTGGGTACCGCCATGTAGGGTTCGATTGTGAGTGTCTTGAATCAACAAATCTATGAATTTTCCCTCAGCAGGTAGGATATGCGGATGTTTTTTATCCAAGTTCAGTAAGGTCTGTCGGTATTGAACCAATTCTGCACGAAGAGCGAAGACGCTACATGCCAGTTTTTCGAGATCATTTTCTTCTTGAATCTAGTAATGAAGCGTAGCATATAGGCTGTGATTCGCAAAAGTCGTTGAAAGTTTGAGCACCTTTCATTTAACAAGTACCAACATGCAAAGTTCGCTATGTTCGTACCTATTCCTTGTTGATTGTTTTTCGTAGCTGCGAAGGTATTAGGTATTAGCAGCCCTGACCGTATGGCAAGAAACGCCTTCAGCTAGTTGAAGTAGTAGTGTTGGAGGCCAAGAGTTTTGGTTTTCTGAGAACAATGTACTGTCCGTCCAACAAGAGATGGCAGAGATTTTGACAGTGGGGCGCAGGGGGATCTGCGAGACCCCACTCCTAACGTTCGGCTGCGGATCCCATTCTTGCGCTTAGCTTCTGGCGGGAACGGTCGTCATAAGAGCTCGGCGTCACCACCTCGCTCTATTGCAGTCGCACTCAAGACGCTCGTTTGCTGTCTTCGTCAAGCGATTCGGACAATCGCGGAGGACGTGTAGCGCGAAGTAGGGATACCACGTAGTACCTACGAGTTTCTCTGTGCCATCTCTTGATGGACGCATAGTAGGTCTTCCCCACTCTAATAATGAGTTAGTTAACGAGATATTATCGAAACAATTTTCTTTCTTCTTTGGATAATATCTTGTTAACTATTAGGTTTAGCACATATGAAGGTCAACACTTTTATGCTCAGAATTTGATACTCTATCGATCTGTAGTATAAAAAATAGGACACTCCACCACAAGGAAACAATGAATACTACTTAATGCAGCTCGTCATACCACACAACTTTTGTAGGAACACATTTTTTATAACGACGTCTTCCGAGATATCCTGATCTGATCGCACTTAAACAGGACACCCTGTAGAAAGTACAATGTAATTCAATTACAATGTATTTAAATTAACACTACTCTTCTTTTCAGACGTGTTTACCAACACAACAAAAAAGAAATGGCGTGAGTCGGACTAATGCAACCCGCGAAATTACAAAATTCCCGCTATTTTTGGAACAAACGTCGTAATTGCTTGATTATAAACAGATCGTATTGGAGATTAGAATTTTTGATTAATTGTAAAAGAATGATCATCACATTGTGAAGTTGAATATGTTACTACATTTGTGTCGCATTCTTTCCGACTATATTAAGTAATACAAAAAGCAGCGGTGTCTGCAACAAGGTCCAGAGGTCAATAGTTCGGAAGATTATCCGGCAGACGTTCAGTGACTGCGTAATTGATGCACAGACAATGACTTTCCCGCTATTTCAAGCATCGAATTTCTGGGTTGACTGAAGTAAGCATCCATCTAAACAAGGTCACAAATTAAAATGTTCTGAATACATATTTCGATTCTAAAGTTGATTCAATTTATTCAGTTCAAGAGTAGAGAGACATGCAGTCGCATGAAAATATGCTACTATCAATAGCTCCGTGAGCAGTTTTCAATAATTGTAATTTCTAATTTTGTTTTGCACTTCGGAACTATATTTACGTTACTGATGAACTTTGACGTGCATATTGCCTTTTAGTTGAGTTCTGATCTTTATCGCATATGCTGACCCAAAAATAACATTCAGTCAGATTACAATTACATTCAGAGTTGGGAAAATTTTTATTTAAATGATAAATGATTAATGATAAATAAACGTGTGATTGTAATTGTAAATATCAACAAAACTTTTTACTCAAATAAAAGTAATTTAAATAATGACAAAAGTAATCTATTTATTATTATTTCTTACTTGGGTTGAGGTGGAAATCAAATAAATAATTTTTGGATTTCTCTTATTTCTTGTATTTTGAATATACTTGAATAGCACGTAAATCGCTTCAACTGAACCTCATTAATATCACTATCGGTGCTGAGGATAGTTGCAAAGAAAATTTGTTTAATGACTGTGAATAATAAATAATAATTTATTGTAGTATTAATAATACTAAATATTTAATCGCGCTCGAATAATTTGTCAATACATATAATAACTTAAATTGCATTTGTAAATAGTAATTAACTTTATTATTTAAAATAATTTATTTATACTTACTCAAAATGATAAATAATTATTTTTGCTTTTTTTAAATATCCAAATAACAAATAATTTGTTATTTCAATTTCTATTTAAATTGTTATTTGTTTAAATATTCCCCAACACTGCATTCAATGCATATCCATGTTTTGTTATGGCTGTAGTATTTATATCACAAACTAATTAATTAAGTTCTTCGAATTAGTTTAATAGTAAATAATATTTCATCGCTATTACATGTGCAAACAATAAAAATCGTTTAGTTTATAAATACATATAAAAAAAAGAAAAAAACCAGAAAAGTTGAGTTGAGGAGGATTCGAACTGGAGCCCTCCAGAGCATCGAGCAGAACCTCTAACACCGTGACCATACAACATACTTGTGAGAAGCTTCTTCTTTCTGTTACTTGACAGCAACATACTAGCTTTACACGTATTTTTCTTCTTCAATGTAAGCTATTTTCTAGAATATAATTGTTTAGACATCCAACTGTAATCATATATTAGAAGATTTAGTCGCATTTTTACATGTGTCAGCTTTTCCGTACAAGCGCCGACTTCCCGTTCGCTCCCGTCACTAGCCAGCGCAAGGGGACTCGGTCGCTGCGTCGTTACTGATCAAACCGAGCGTTCGCTGGCATAATTTATTTTTTTTGACACTGTTCCACCAAAAGGACACTTCTGAGATTTTTTTACAAAATAGGTTAGAATTATAGCAATATTTTAGAATTTTTTGGTAGGTGTCAACCTAGGGGAAGATAGTTAAAAAAATTCCCAAAAAATTAATTAATTATTTTCAACTATAAATAATTAGCAAAAAATTCTGAAAAAATCTGAAATATAGAGTGTATCTATATCTTTTGTTTGCCGTTTATCCCATGTCGATATCTTTTCTCGTGTTAGAGCAACTTGAATTTAAGTGCGGGGGAATTTACCTCAATATCACCCCTATCGGTGGGGGTAGACGTTTGAAATTTTACACAATGTTTTTTTAGACATAAAACGATGTTTTAAGACAGGAATCAGGAAAATCGGAGCGGGAGCCGCTGGCGCATGCTTATCCGGCTATACCCTTTCAAAGAAGTGCAAAATTGGTTGGATGAATGGTTTCTGTCCAAAGATGCGTCCTTTTATCGTCGCGGTATTCTTGTATTGCCAGAGAGATGGCAAAACTGTGTAGCTAGCGAGGGACGATATTTTGAATAACACTGTTCAACAAATTAAAACTTTTTTTTACCTTTCGATTCTCACTATGCGATTCTTATAGAGTTTTTCGCGCTGATTCCGAATCTGGCCTTAATTTTTGTCCTAGACGCATAGTTTTTATTTGTTTAAACATGTTTAAACAATCATAATGTATTACTATTGCACAGCACTGGATTCGGGAAAGTCTAGAGAATCTTTTTATGTAAAGAACAATACAATATCTTTTATAATAACATCACAATCTTTGTTCAAAGTCGAAAAATATGTTTTTTTTTCCAACCCAAATTTCTCAAAAACTATGCGTCTAGGAGAAAAATTAAGGCCAGATTCGGAATCAGCGCAAAAAACTCTATAAGAATCGTATAGTGAGAATCGAAAGGATTTTTGGCTGTTGGACCGTGTAATTAATTTTTTGTATTTTTTTTTGAAAGCTCATCTTATATACATATATAACATGAGCTTTAAATTTTGAGAAACTACTCCTGAACACTCGAATAGGTTTCTATGTGCGGGACGTGTTGTATGTACATGTATATTTATGAACGGCTTCTGCGGTTTAACAATTGTGGGAATTGTGTTGATGGAAACGAATGAAGTTACGACGTAGTACTGTTCTAACACGAAGGTTCGTAGCTTTCTATGGTTCAGAATGCTCTTGTAGAAGGTTCGTACTATACTCGTCAATGAATCTTAGAGTTCTAAATCCTACTTCTGCAATTCCTGCTTTTCCTAAAAGATGGTTTCTTTGGTAGGGATAAATAGAGGACGAATCACCAGATTGTGGCGTAATTCAGAATTTGTGAAACGCCTACTGAATCCGTGATTTTATTTTTGACGGCTGATAAGAGCTGTTGTAGGGAAGAAAACGGAAGGGGAGCGTCTCGTCCTAGGCCCACTAGAGGACTCATCGGTAAGGCTATCTAGCGGGCCCTGCCTTAGGGCGCGATCACAGTGGATCCGATGTCGGACGATTCGGCCGACGCCCGACGCATCTGTCTCTTTTTTCGAGCGTGTGAAAAAGAGACACAACGTCGGACGTCGGCCGAATCGTCCGACATTGGATCCACTGTGATCGCACCCTTAGACGCGATCAGTGTTGTTAGATTGGGCGGGTTGCGCGTGCATACGCGACGATTCTAGCGTCAGTGAAGTACAAAGTTGGGTTATTTACCTTGGTCACCCCGCATAATTTCGCAAAATGTTTTTTTTATGGAAAGGTTCCAGATGTTCAGGATTTTTGGGGAAGAGCAATTACAGTTGTTCGGTATTACCCATGAAGGCCAAGGTACATAGTGTCGCAAGATTTAACGATGTTTTGAAGTATTCCGTCCGTTGCTTAGGACTGTAGGACGCACATACGTTCGTACGTATACAGAAGTCACATGGTCTGAAGTGATACATTATGTAGTGTATTTTTTTTTGTAGGTGGACGCGTAAAGGACACATGAAGGTCAACTCCATTTTTAACTTCCCGATTTCATAGGGAAGTTATTGTAATTACCCCGAAAATCGAAAATCGATTTTTTAGCAGATGTGCGCGCGCGCGCGCGTATGGCCGTTTGTATGTTATCAAATTTTTCGCTAACGTTTTCTGAAAAAGGTAACAACGCGATCAGAATGATGAATGATGCAATCGATGTGCCCCACTGTAACTTAGAGCTGATTAGATTTTGGTCCATTTTGGTCAAGTAGTTTTTTAGTTTTTTTCGAAAGGAGTTGATTAAACATTGCAATTTATACGAAAGGCGTATCCACCGAAGAAGTAAACGTAACTGTATATATATGTATATATTCAGACATATTTTAAAAAAAAATTTTTTATAAAATTAAAAAAAAAATTTTTCTAAAATTAAAAAAAAAATTTTTTTTCCAATTATGCAACTAATGCTAATGTAACCGCTTACAATAATCGAAAATTATTCCAATGCAAGAGTGAGTTAATCATCGCCGAGAATACATTTTCAAAGAATATCGATGAAAGTAGAAAAACATTTAACGAAATATAAAAATAAACATTATACATATTATATTTCGTGTTTATATTTTATTCTGTATTATCTATAGGCTCTATATGTATAATTTTTTAACTTCCCGATTTTATAGGGAAGTTATTGTAATTACCCCGAAAATCGAAAATCGATTTTTTAGCAGATCTTCACGTTTCATGGTCATTGGAGTCATTTTAGACTATTTTCAGCAAAATGTTCGTATGTGTGTGTGTGTGTGTGTGTGTGTGTGTGTGTGTGTGTGTGTGTGTGCGTATGGCCGTTTCTATGTAATCAAATTTTTCGTTAACGTTTTCTGAAAAAGTAACAACGCGATCAGAATGATGAATGATGCAATCGATGTGCCCCGCTGTAACTTAGATTTGATTAGATTTTGGTCCATTTTGGTCAAGTAGTTTTTTAGTTTTTTTCGAAAGGAGTTGATTAAACATTGCAATTTATACGAAAGGCGTATCCACCGAAGAAGTAAACGTAACTATATATATATATATATATATATATATATATATATTTAGACATATTTAAAAAAAAAATTTTTTTATAAAATTAAAAAAAAATTTTTTATAAAATTAAAAAAAAAAAATTTTTCTTGTTTTGTTGAAAATTATTCCAATGCAAGAGTGAGTTAATCATCGCCGAGAATACATTTTCAAAGAATATCGATGAAAGTACAAAAACATTTATATTACAATCTTTAAATAAACAATCAGTTCAAAACGAATTGTGAACTGAGATTAAATTGAAAATTAATATAAAATATATGATAATTAATAACATTGATGTTGAAGACGGATTGGTTAATGGAGCATGCGGAATATTAAAATTTATTACTTTTCAAGAAAATACTAAAATTCCGTCTATATTGTGGTTAGATTTTCAATTGGCCATAGTAGGAGTGAAAGTAAGAACTCGTTATCGTGATTATATGAAAAATGCAAATATAAATCAAAATTTAACACCAATAATAAAAAAATATCGAATCAAGTAAATATTTCGAATGAAGAAAAATGACAAATCACACGTAGTCAATTTCCAGTGGTTCCTGCTGAAGCGATTACGATTCATAAAAGTCAGGGACAAACATACGAGAAAGTATGTATGGATTTTAAAACATCAGAAATACGAACTTTACAAATGTTGTATGTAGCACTGAGCAGAGTTCCAAAATTGAGCGGTTTATATATTTTGAGAAAATTTAAATTAATAGTATCGAAGAAAACTAAAATCAATACTGCAAACCCGGATAATGATGCGTTGTATCGTTTGCGAAAAACTAATTAAGACAATTTATTTTGCAACATTAGTATGCTATAACAAGGAACCAAGCGAGCAACGAGCATACGATATTGGTTTAATGCGACGCCATATAGCAAACATTTTGATAAGTAGAAAACTATTGAATTTCCCTGAAAACGTATAATCTTCTTAAAACGTACACTTAACAAATAATAATAATAATAATAATATACAGCAACTAACGAATCGGGAAGTTCTTTGTGTGGCTCGTGGAGAGTCACACACAAAATGAAAAACATTAATAGCTGTGGGCTCTACTAGCCATGCATACTTGAGCAAATGTCTCGTTTGTGTTTCTAATTTGTTCCTTTAGTTTAGTATACACATTGAGTACGCACTTGTGAAATGATTTTTATTGAAATAATTGACATATGAGGCAAACAATTGCAGAACGTAAACTTGTAATTTAGCATATGAATTCGATCACGATCCGACACTTACAATTAGAGTCGGAAATTTAGAATCGATGGAATTATAGACAAAACTAGGTATTTAAGTATTTTCAAAAGGGTTTCAAAGATACTGCAAAAATTATGAATATTGAATTCATTCCACAAGAATGACACAAGAACGTCTATTGTGTATAATTGTCCCAAAGTTATTCAAATACCGGCGCAATAAAATATAGTACAGAACGTTTGGCAAAAATTAAAAATAAAATAAAAGGAATTTGAACCACTCAATAAAAATCAATTAATACTGCCCGCGAGCTCGCGAAGCGAGCGAGCAACAACAACCCTACTCGCGAGCGAGCGAAGCGAGCGAGCAACAATAGCCCTCTAGTTTTTAATGGAATGAGGTATGTTTTAATATTTCAATCGATACAGCTGGACATTCGTTATAAAAAAGTACTAACCTGTGTATGTCGAAAAGTTAATAGTTTAGGAGATATTTCAATTTAAATAACTCTAAAATGCCATTACTGTCGTAGTAAGACGTTACACAAGTAAGTAAACACTAACGTTATAGTACGACAGTAATGGTATTTTAGAGTTATTTAAATTGAAATATCTCCTAAACTATTAACTTTTCGACATACATAGGTTAGTACTTTTTTATAACGAATGTCCTTCTGTATCGATTGATATATTAAAAAATACCTCATTCCACTTAAAACTAGAGGGTTAGTGATACGCATGGCTAGTAGGGCCTACTGCTATTAATGTTTTTTATTTGTTGTGTGACTCTCCAAGAGTCACACAAAGAACTTCCCGATTCGTTACTCCTTCGCCAACATCGCTAACATCGTTTTTTTTTGTACTTTCATCGATATTCTCCCAAAATGTATTCTTGGGAGTACAGATGATAAATTCACTCTTGCATTGGAATAACTTTCGATTATTCCAAGCGGTAACATTAGCATCAGTTAAAAAAAAAAATTTTTTTTTAAATCTAAAAAAAAAATTAAGAAAAAAATGTATTATGTAATTGCGTTTGGTTCTTTGGTGGGAAATTTTCGTCCTCCCTTATAAATTGCATTGTAGAATCAACTCTTTTCGAAAAAAACTAAAAATCCAAAAAACTACTTGACCAATATGGACCAAAATCTAATCAGCTATAAGTTACGACGGGGCACATCGATTGCATCATTCATCATTCTGATCGCATTGTTACTTTTTCAGAAAACGTTAACGAAAAATTTGATACCATAGAAACAGACAGACGCACACACACACATACGAACATTTTGATAAAAATAGTCTAAGATGACTCCAATGACCATCAAACGTGAAGATCTGCTAAAAATCGATTTTCGATTTTCGGGGTAATTACAATAACTTCCCTATAAAATCGGGAAGTTAAAAATGGAGTTGACCTTCATATGTCCTTTACGCGTCCACCTACAAAAAAAATAAATACACTACATAATGTATTACTTCAGATCATGTAACTTCTGTATACAAAACTTTGTCGTGCAACGCATACTTTGGAAGTTATTATAGGTGTGCAAGTTGCGTGGACCACCCTGTATATGGATTGGTGACAGATCAGGGAGTAGCGGGAAAGGTCTTGACTATCTGTCCATCTTGTGGCGAGCGTAGGAGGTTAGCCGCAACACATTTTCTCACGAGAGTCTCGTAAAACGCTGCACAAAGATTCCTTGTTCATGGATCTTACACAGAAATTGGTGTCACCTTTCTGTTGAGTGTAGGCCTGCGATGCATCAATTGTCATCGACTAGGGTATGGCTGGTCGGTTTTCCTGATACGAAACAAGACACTTAACTTTCAACCGTAACCAAGTCCAGCTGAATCCTCAACTCCGTAGCGCAACGCGAGACACGTCAACTAGCCCACGAGCCTGGCAGAATATTCTCATACGACCTCACGTTTGTCTTTCCTCTTTCCTGTCCACGACGATAGCTTTCCAAAAACTAAAAAGCTCTTCGCGGCAGAGCAGCCAAAGCTATTCTGCCGCCTGTGGTTACGTTCAACAAGGTCCCAGCCCATTTTACCAAGGGACCTTATTTCGCATCTCTCTTTGCACCGCGTGTGAAGAGGGGTATGAAGGTAAACGGAAATGGTTTTATTACCCCTTCGCTGGGCAATTACTAAGGCATGTCCAAGTTTCAGACTCACAACTATTCAATGGTGAACGCATAAACTAAATGCCCAAATATTTATTTTAAAACTAAACTTAAGGCGTTAGACACGTTTCCAGGGTTGCAAGAGTGCGGGATTCGCCTTCTGACAATAGTCTCACCCTGTATACCAAAGAACCATCCAGTAAGAGAGAGAGAGAGAGGTAACATTGTATACTAACACGGAAGTTTATTTTTTAGTTTTTGTCCTATGACACAACGCACTATGGGCCGCGGCGGAAGCGTGGAGAATAGTGTCGTAAAAGGGTAAGGTAGAGTGGGGACACATGATTTGATCTAGCAACACTGCCCCGGGGAACTTCTTGTCATCTCACCACAGCACAGATCTCTGTAAAAAATATTGTTAAACTCGTGATTACTCACATTTCATCAGCACTAATCCTGTTTGGATGAATCTATAATTTATTTGGATAAACTATTGATTAATTTGTACTACATTATGTACTACATACTGGTTTAAAACATGAGAAGACGTACATTTAGGTACTTCTTTACGAAGTGGTTAAATTTTGACTATGTATGAAATGCGCTTTTAAGCGACACCCTTTGCATAAACATTTCTGATAAGGACAATGGTGGATACTGGTTTCTAATACTTTGATGGAAAGTTGTCTGCCACCACTTGCTTCTACTTTTTTGTGTGTTGTATATAAAAAAATACAATCTCCTCTCTATCTGTCATCAAAATACAACAAAAAATAACTCTTATACCTTGTTCTGTAAGGCAGAGTCAGTATAACTGAGCCAATATAAGTGAAATTTGTTTCAATAGTTCCATGAAAAATGTATATTAACCCTTAGCACTCGAATGGCACCACTAAAAATTGCTATACCATTATTCAAAGTATTGTTTACATTATTAACTATATCGATATCTAATCAATTACTAAACATTTAGGTATTGTATGAGGTATTATACCAATTTCATATCCATAAAATTTCAGAAATCATAAGGAATGGAAGTTTAATTTTCCAGTTAAAATAGCTCCGAGTGCAAATGATTAACTCAAATTTATTTACCATTATCATGTATACAAATGACAAATTCATGATATCTTTCGTACCATTAGGTAGGTGTGATAATTAACAGATTGATAAGTATCACGTTTGAAAATAACAGATTCAATGAACGTTAATTTTATAATAACATAATTGTAGAGTTTAGACGAGTCCATCTAACAATTAAAAGAATAATCGCGTGTGTCACTTTTCGAGAACACTAGTAAATTTTTTAAATGTTAATGCGAAAAATTGCAATGGCCAACGATGTCAACTGTTTGGCTATGCTATTTTTTGTACCTCAGAATGTGAAAAAGGTTTTAGTATCACTAACATTTTCTCGAAAACAACAATATGTTCTTCAGTGAGCATAAAGAGGTATAGTTATTTAAGGTCGACCAAAGTCGTAAGTAAGTGGAAGCTGTATCTTTTTATTAGGTAATGAAATGTTTGTTTGAGTGACCTTAGCCCTGTAAACATTGCGCAACTCTTGTGTTTTTTATAACGTTCCGCGTACGTTACAAAGTTACAAAGTTGCATTTTATGTAGTAGATTTATTAGATTAGTTAATATCTCTTTTTTGGTTAGGTTACATTTGTTTACGTTTCAAATGATCAAATTTTATCTTGTTTGATCAGTATTCTGTTTATCTGTATATAGACCAGGGTGACCATATTCTCGGGGAACCAGTCCCCTTACGTCTCCGTCCCTCGCCACGATGCTCCGTGAAGCCTGCCTCGCTTCCCCCACTCTTACCACTACCGCTGCCGCGTACCGCGTGGAGCCGACTCGGTAGCATGCTCCACGCGTACGCGGCAGCGGTAGTGGTAAGAGTGGGGGAAGCGAGGCAGGCTTGACGGAGCATCTAGGCGAGGGACGGAGACGTAAGGGGACCGGTTCCCCGAGAATATGGTCACCCTGATATAGACATATATGTATGTATAAGACCATTTAACATCCTTATGTAACGCAAACATACAAGAAATCATGAACGTAAGTTACTTTTCTGCAAGTGAAATATTGAAAAAAACGATTTTTATATTTTTTAAACTACGCCATACTTTTTAAAAAGATTTAACAAATATGAAAAGAATAGGTGTAATCATGTTTTCCTCGCGTAAAAATATAAGCAACCCTCAATTAATATGATAACTTAATAATGTTTTATATCTATACATTGACTATAATTATAAACTTATTGATAATATGTAGGGTGTCCCGCATACAATGGACAATCGATTAGGAAGTAATTCTACACGCAAAAGTGAGACGAAACTAAAAACTAACATTTTTTTGTTTATCGCATTCATTTCGAGAAAAATTAGTTTAAATAAAAAATAAATTTTTAACTAGAGGGTTATTGTTGCTCGCTCGCTCGCGGGTAGGGTTGCTTTTGCTCGTTCGCTTCGCGAGCTCGCGGGTAGAACTGCGCTTGCGAGATGGTTAGTGGTCCGCATGGTTAGTAGGGCCTACTGCTATTAATGTTTTTTATTTGGCGTGTGACTCTCCAAGAGTCACACAAAGAACTTCCCGATTCGTTACTCCTTCGCCAACATCGCCAACATCGTCTTTTTTTTTGTACTTTCATCGATATTCTCCCAAAATGTATCCTCGGGAGTAGAGATGATATACTCACTCTTGCATTGGGATAATTTTCGATTATTGTAAGCGGTAACATTAGCATTAGTTGCATAAATAAAAAAAATGAAATGAAAAAAAATTTTTTAAAAATGAAAAAAATTTTTTTTAATTTTTTATGTAATTACGTTTGTTTCTTCGGTGGAAAATTTCCGTCCTCTCGTATAAATTGCATTGTTGAATCAACGCCTTTCGAAAAAAAATAAAAAAATAAAAAACTTGACCAAAATGGACCAAAATCTAATCAGCTCTAAGTTACAGCGGGGCACATAGATTGCATCATTCATCATTCTGATCACGCTGTTACTTTTTGAGAAAACGTTAACGAAAAATTTGTTACCATACGCGCGGACATACATACGCGCGCGCACACACACACACACACACGAACATTTTGCTGAAAATAGTCTAAAATGAGTGCAATGACCATGAAACGTGAAGATCTGCTAAAAAATCGATTTTCGATTTTTGGGGTCATTCCAGTAACTTCCCTATGAATCGAGACGTTAAAAAATACCACGTTTTTAAAACGGACTAAAAAGTATAAAACAATTAAAATAAAAATAAATCTTTAAAAAAATATGTTTAAAAAACAAACTAAAAAGTATAAAATAATGAGGGTGTTTTTTTAAGAGGTTTGTTTTTCAAATTGGCAACATTGTTTCTAGTGACAATCCATTCGACAATTGACAGCTGATTAGTGCTCAGTATGTGTTAGAGTTAATACCAGAATATAATAATAATATATATTTGTACTGTAATATATATACACAAAATGTTATATATGCGAGGCACGTGTTGACCGTTCGAGGGTACAAAACAGAAGGAACGCTACAAGAGGCGACAGCGACACCATACGCCTAGAGACACACAGGTCTACCAACATAAAGTGTAGTGCGCGAATTAAACTCACTCTAACACGCCCCCCTAATACGCGCGTCAATTAAAAAGAAAACAATGTTACTTAATACCTATCGCATTAACGCAAAAATGATGCTTGTAATTCGGAAGAGGTTTCGTCAATATATCTGCGGGCATAAGGTCGGACGATAAATGTTTTACAATGAATTCCTCCCTCTTCAAAACATCACGCAAGAAATGATATCGAATATCAATGTGTTTAGTTCGCGGATGTACAACATCATTCTTAGCCAGTAATTGAGCGCCTATGTTATCATTGTAGATATCAATTTTACATAAGTTCTTACATCCTAATTCTTTCAAAAAATCCGAAAAATAAACTCCGTCTTTCACCGCTTCTGCCAACGCAACATACTCGGCCTCGGTTAAAGACAAAGCCACACTTCGCTGTTTAGTTGCTTTCCAAGTAATTGGTCCATGCGAAAGTGTTACAACATAACCCGTATATGATCGGCGATCCAGTTTGCAACGCCCCCAATCAGCATCGACATATAATTTTGCTGGTTCCACAGATTTTCTGTAAACAATGCTGTGATTTAATGTACCTTTCAAATACCTTAGAATCCTTTTAGCGGCTGCCCAGTGTGATTCGTCATAACAATTATTAAACTGAGCCAGAACATTAACTGCATACGATATATCTGGTCTCGTTGCGATCGCCAAATACATGAGAGCTCCAATTAGTTGTTGATATGGCATATTTTTCTTCTCTTCGCTTTTATTACTTTTGCTCAAATTTATATCTCTATCCATGGGAGTGCTAACAGAATTGCAATCTTCCATGCCAAACCTCTTTAAGAGATCCAATACATACCTCTTTTGAGACATTACCATAGTTTGGGAGTCCTGTCGAATTTCTATTCCCAAACAATATTTAACTCTCCCTAAGTCCTTTATGTCAAATTCCTTTGACAATTCAGTCTTTATGTCTCGTATCCATTCTTTATTTTTAGATATGATTAGCATATCGTCTACGTAAATTGCCATAAATAAAGAAGAATTTCCTCTGCTAGAATGAAATATACAAGGATCAGCAACAGTAGGTTTCAAACCTAAGCTTTTTAACTTTTTACATAATTTTTCATGCCACTGCCTTCCTGCTTGTCGCAGTCCATAAATTGCTTCCTTCAAATGACAGACCAAATTTGTATTCTTTTTCAATTTCTTTAATAAACTTGTAGCTGTTTTCTTAATTTGATCGGACTCATTTGCATCAGTAGCTATATCAGTTAAGAAATCCATCAAAAACTCGGGTTTCTCCATATATACGTCCTCTGTTAGAGCACCATTCAAATAAGCGCAGGTAACATCCATCTGCTCCACGATCATGTCCATTTTGACAGACAATGCTAACAACAAACGAATGGATTCTAATCTCGCCACAGGGGCGAAAGTATCAAAGAAATCCACTCCATAGCGCTGAGCGAAACCCCTTGCAACTATTCTTGCTTTTCTTTTGGCTAAAGTACCATCAGAGTTGAATTTATTGGTTAGGACAGTCCTACATCCTATTACTTGCTTCTCTAGAGGACGCTCTGCAAGCTCGAAAGTATTATTTTTAATTAAATTTCTAACCTCTCCTTTTATTGCGTGCACCCATTGTAATTTGTTTTCGCCATCCAAAGCATTTTCAATCGGTACTTCGGCTATATTTGCTATCCATTCCATTAAATTTGATTGTTGATCCTCAATTATTTCCTGCTCCTCTTCTTGATTGTCGTTCGAGCATGGATTTTCGTTTATTTCGTCTTCTTGATCATGTCCAGTAACGACTTCTGACGAAGTACTTTGAGTTTCATGGCTTGTACTTACTTCGTTATTTCTTGACACAGTGTGAAATAATTTTCTAGGACGTCCTCTTCTTCCCGTACGTTCTAATCTGGGCCTTCCTGGAGCCCGTGGGAAAGGAATATCATGTCTGTTTTCGTTATTCCTTTCATTCGATATTCTTTCTTCAGTATTTCTTCTTGTCTGAATATTGTTATTTGATAATTGCACATCGAATTCTTCATTGCACTTTGCAGCAGGAACCATTTTTAAACCAGCACCATCTCTACTATTGACCGTATCATAGGCTAATTCCGTGTTTTCCAGTACTCGCACGTCTCTAGATACGACCACTTTATTTTCTTTTGGGAGCCATACTCGATAAGCTTTTGAGCTTTCAGAATACCCTATAAATATTCCCACTTTGGTTCTTGATTCAAATTTATGTTTATTTGGATTTTTATTTAAAATATATGTTTTCAATCCAAATATTCTTAAGTGATTCAACTGTGGTCGTCTATTATTCCATAATTCGAATGGAGTGATTCCCTTTAGAATCCTGGTAGGACACCTATTTCTCAAATAGTTAGCTGTCAATACAGCTTCGGCCCAAAAACTTTCAGATAACCCTGCCCGTAATAGCATACATCTAGAAGTCTGAATTAGTGTGCGATTTTTACGCTCAGCCACCCCGTTCTGCTGAGGGGTGTATGGAACCGTGAGGCGTCTTCGTATACCTTCATTTTTCAAAAATTCATCAAATCTCTTGTTGCAATATTCTCGTCCGTTATCCGTTTGAAGGTATTTAATTTTATTTCCAGTATGCTTCTCTGCGTACACCTTAAATTCTTTAAATTTCTGCAACACTTCATCTTTCTGTTTTAAAAAGAAAACCTCGCTCCATCGAGAATAATCATCTGTGAACAACAGCATATATCTAGATCCCCCGAGTGACTCAATTGACATTGGTCCACAGAGATCAGAATGTACAATCTCCAAGCATGCTGTACTCCTGTGGCTTTCCTTTGGGAAGGGAGTATTTATTAACTTTCCTTGAATGCATACTTCGCATTGAGGTATTTGTACTTCTTCAGAGTTTTTTACTTGGTCCTTTCCTAGAATACTCAACAGATCTCTAGTATTTAGATGACCTAACCTCTCGTGCCAAAGTTTTAGCCATGACACATTTTTAGGTACATGATTTACAATTTTTGCTTCTTCTTCTGCTTCCTGAACATAGTATAAATTGCCATAACGTGTAGCTCTTAATTTAATCCCTCCATCTGGTCCCTCAACAGCGGCCCCATTTTTCTCAAAAATAACACGATTCCCTCTATCGACAATTTTAGCAACAGATATTAGATTTGATCTTAATTCAGGAACGTACAAAGCTTTTTCAAATTGAACGTCTCTTACTTCTTGGTTTACGCAAGCTTTTATATGTACGTTACCCACAGCTTCTACCTTTTCAGATTTATGACTGGCCAGATTTACGCTTCCTTCATTTAACGTACTCATTTCAGTAAATTTATTTGGATCTTTGCAAATATGTGTTGTGCAACCACTGTCCAGACACCAATAATTTTTCTCTGGATCCCCAGCGAAGTTACACATTTCTTTCTCATCAAAATTAGCGTAATACAAATCTGGTGACTTACCTCTTCTAGGTTCATACCTTTTCGAATAGCAATTGTTTGCCTTATGTCCTACCTTTTGACATTTATGACATATAATAACAGGTTTCACAAATGTTCCTTGAGCATTTCTTTGTTCATGCACGTTTCTATCCCTGTCATATCCTTGAACACTTCTGTGGTCATGCATGTTTCTGTGGCCATGCATGCTTCTGCCTCTGTCGTATCCCTGAACATTTCTCGGTCCATGCACACTTCTGTCCTTGTCGTATCCCTGAACACTTCTATTCGTCTCTCTATATTTCTCTTTATTCCACATATGTTTGTGTTTTGCTAGCATCACACCATGCTCATCACTATCCTTTTCCTGTCTTGTTTCAAATTCCTCCAGAATTTTTACCTTTAATGTCTCCAAGACTGGAAGTTCATCTCTCGACTCCATGGCACATCTGAAATTTTCAAATGCTTCCGGTAAGCTATTCAACAACATTGCACTCTGCAAACCAGGGTTTATCTCAATATCCCTTTCAGCCAATTTTTCAACTATATCGATGAACTTATTTATATGTTCCCGAACGTCGCCTCCGCTAGACATGCGGTGAGAAGTCAGTTTTCTCAATAGTGCCGAAGTTTTTGCAGGTCCCTGAGAATCATATACAAAACGTAATTTTTTCCAAACCTCATTCGATGTTCTGCATGTTTTAATTTGTTTCAGTTCTGCGGGACTAATTGATAAAATTAGATCTGCCTTGGCCTTCCTATCTTCAATGTCCCAATTCCGAGCTTGTGCTACGGATTCAGCATTCTCAGCGATGACCGCCGGTCTTTTCACGTTTCCAATAACATAATCCCACAATCCATTTTTTACTAAAACTGCTTCCACTTGAATACACCAAGTATCGTAATTGTCTTTATTCAGTTTTTCAATTTTTGTGGTACCCACGCATAGACATATAGAGATAGACTGCGCGGCCTGTACGAAGCGCTGAAGCACACAATGGCGGCGCGCGAGAGAGAGAGCATTAGCCGGGGGGTATAGCGTTCTCTTTCTAAGTGATGTGTCGGTGGGGAAAAATTCCCCTACTTGCTTGCTAGATAATGTAGATTTCTACATAGTATTGATTAATTTGTTAATATTTATTTGGTTTTTGACATTTATTTCTTTTTTTGGTTACCTACCATCGAATTGTAAAATAATAACAATGAGAAAAAATATTTAAACCAGTATACATAAGTGCTTTATTCAAATTTATAATGAGAAATTCAGAATACAATGAATTTGTTGTATTAACGAATTTTATAATATATAAAATAATACAATTAATTATTATGAATTTTTTATTAAAATTAAAAATTTTTATATTATTTGAGGGGTTAATATAATAAATTTTATATTATTATACAGCGACAACGCGGGCCTTTGAACTGTGCCGGCGGCAGCTACTGTTCGCGTCTCTTTCTTTCCAATACGCTCTTCTTCGTTGCGTTCGAAACTTTCATCGTCGATTAAACCACTAAATATTGGCCCAATTATATCGTTCTTGGTACTTGGAATATATGGAGTATATAGTTCTTGGAATAAGCTAGTTAAAGTCCCATATACCGATCATTAAAATTAAGAAGTTTGAGATTTCGATTCAGTCGAGTGAATGTGTGGTGTTCACACCGATATACCCGAGCCGAGATCAAACATCGCCGCCCTACGAATAAATGTCAAAAACCAAATAAATATTAACAAATTAATCAATACTATGTAGAAATCTACATTATCTAGTAGGGAAGTAGGGGAATCTTTCCCCACCGACACATCACTTAGAAAGAGAACGCTATACCCCCCGGCTAATGCTCCCTCTCTCACTCTTTGTACCGCGCGCCGCCATTGTGTGCTTCAACTCGCCCATAAGACGGCGCAGTCTATCTCTATATGTCTATGTACCCACGACACCGTTTGCCATTTTTATTTAGCTTATTATACTTTCACACCACGTGCTTAACCTCACTTTTCGGTTACTCGACACTTTTATAATTCGAGCTAAGATAATATATTATATCTCACTTATATTTTAATTCTGGGCCCATAACCTGTTAGAGTTAATACCAGAATATAATAATAATATATATTTGTACTGTAATATATATACACAAAATGTTATATATGCGAGGCACGTGTTGACCGTTCGAGGGTACAAAACAGAAAGAACGCTACAAGCGGCGACAGCGACACCATACGCCTAGAGACACACAGGTCTACCAACATAAAGTGTAGTGCGCGAATTAAACTCACTCTAACAGTATGTTTTGCCATTCACCATGAATATACTTACGCCGGAACAACGCTAGCAAATTGTGCAGATTTACTTCGAAAATCGTGGTTCAGTTCGCGAAACTTACCGTCGCTACGTCCATTTTACAGTGACTCGGATTAATATTCGGACGCTCTGCAAAAGACGATAAATTTTTTAATGTTGTACCATAAGATTTAAACTTTTTTGGGAAGTTAGAGTTTACAACAGGATGAGAAAAGAAATTTTTTCAAAAATTGCAATTGATCGAAATTCTGGAAAAAATACTAAAAGTTGCATTTTACAACTTTTTTATGTGGGCCTATATTGAAAATTTGGCTAAACTTCCGAAGACATCCATGCTCCGAATTGAATAAAATTTTTAGAATCGATTCCTGTTTGCCTAAAATGATAATTGTCAGAAGGATTTTTGGCGACTGGAAAAAATTTTTTTTACCAGTTTAATGTCACTCTCTACCTTACCGACAAAGTCGCAGGCGGCCCACATGGTTTCATACCTGTATAACTAATTCAATTAATTCGTTTTGCGCACAAGTTCCTAGCTAGACCTAGTGGTAGTAGTAGTAGTAAACGTTTAGCCGAGGAGGAGTGATCGACACTCCCCACTTCCTTAACGCACACCGGCTGTTTACGCTGGTATCAGATTTGGCGGTGCCGGCCCTCGGCCCTCTATGGGTTGCGTTTATCTATAGCGTTCGAACTCCCTCCTCTGCTTTTTATAGCCCGGGCAACTTGCAGAGTGGTTAATCTACTAGACAGGGTGGTCGTCACTGGTGAGTAAGCCATTCTACCTAATACAGAGAGTTTTTGAGCTGTTTTAAGGCTCGTGGTGAGTGTTGGACACCTCACCTTCGGACCTGCAGGTATGCCTCACCTGCCCTTTTTGGCACTCTCCCCACTTCATCATAACACCATCGCGTGTGTCCTTGATTTATATGTCTCGTTCCCTAGGCCCACTCCCTACCCCTGACACTCACTAGGTTAGGACTCAATCCTGGTCTACGATTCTATGGCATTTGCAAGGTTTCTAAGGACCGCGGATTACCCTGCGTTGGGGAGAATGTAGTTTCAACTTGGGGTCCGATCAGACTTCGACGAAATTTCGGAAGAACTGAAATATCGTTTCCATGCGGTCGTTCCTTGCCGAGCCTACCGCGCAAGGTCCCATGGAAATCACCGACACAGATTTCTTCGACACGGTTTTCGCCGACAACATATCACCGACTCCAGATTTGACCGACGATAGCTTTGGCCGACAACGCCTTTAACCGAGAGCGAATTTGATCGACGACTTGACCGACAACGAATTTGATCCACAACGACTTAAGACGACCACAGTATGTATTATCATACAATATTGTCATACTGTGTCTCAAGTCGTTGTGGATCAAATTCATTGTCGGTCAAAATCGTTGTCGATCAAATTCGTTGTCGGTTAAAGGCGTTGTCGGCCAAAGCTATTGTCGGTCAAATCTGGAGTCGGTGAAATGTTGTCGGTGAAAACCGTGTCGGAGAAATCTGTGTTGATGATTTCCATGGGACCCACCCGTAGCAGGAAAAAAACCACCTTGGAGGAAATTTATGCCACACCCGGGAATCGCAACCTGACCTTCCTGCTACGAATCTGTAACCTTCATCTACGAAAATGTAACCTATTTCCAAAATGTGATCCTATGTTGAGCATGGACGTCTTCTGAAGTTCAGCCCCAATGAGAGTTTCAGAGTTTTTACCTTTTAATTAAAAAGGTAAAACTAATATTGTTCTCGAGGTATAAATAGGATTATTTAGTTGTATACGGTCTGATGGCAGTGTTTTGGGACCATCGGTGTAGACAACTGATCATAATACCGGTGCGCTCTCTTAAATGCATTTAGTTCTTTATTACTTTATTGTCAGAGCCACGAAGAAAGACTCTGAAATCTTCCTATGCCTCAATAGCAATTATGTGTTATAAAACTTGCAGACCTCCACGGTCAGTTGTAGGCTGCAGCTATTCATTTTTGGGGTTTCCCGTCACCCGCACACCTTGTACAGTGTCTCTTTTATCTGTCTTCCATCTCCATGGTGGCAAAGTTGGGATGGGACACCTTTCACGTAGTGAAAAAACATTTTCAATTTGTTTATGTCCAACAAGTAGTCCAATACATTTCCCCGTACTAGTGATAGCAGAACAGCAGTGGGTTAAGATATTACCGCCCACTACTACGCGATTGTAGGGGGTGCCATGGCGCCTTCTCGTATAGGTTTGAACTGGCGACATTGTATTGATGCGAGCGTGAGAAGAAGGTTCCCGGCAGGACTACGGTGACGTGTCTCTAGGTACGATGCGCGCCCGATTGAATCAGAATGGAGGAGGCAGGCCTCGTTTCACACGCATTTTCGCTTGTTGTCGAAATATTGGCTACAGCGACCACACATACCATGTAGCGTGCAGCGTCGAAGTCAAAAAATTGGGACTACGGGCGCGGCTATGGTGGGGATAGGCAGATCTAGCGATGATAGGCTCGATTTGTTTATGTGCCGTTCCCGGGGCTGTCCTCTGTGGAGAGGTTTATGACAGGTCATTACTATTGTGCTGGAAGTTGGCACTTTCTCGGACAACACGTGTTGACTTGTGTTAACTTAAAAATTACTTTACAGTAAACAATTATGAATAGGACGCGCTAAAAACAGCTTTCTGAAAAATAGCTTCGCTGTCGATCGCCCAATAATGACTCGACCATTTGTATCCCCAATGTTTTATTGCACGTGCCGATATAGCCGCTACGCTATCGTACGTTGCACAGTGGTGCAAAATCCCCAAGACATGGCAATAATTCGTTTATTATGTCATTTTAAAAAATCTATGTGTACTGAAATACATTACAGTATTCATAACATTACATCGATCGTAGATTATAATTGAACCTAAGTGCAAACACTGACATTGAAAACAACTGCGACATAAACTATTGAAGGAAAAAATTTTTTCTCATTTCTTTGTTGTTTTTGTGTATATGCACTCCTTGATTTTCGAAAGTTTCATAGTGGAGATATTATTCAGTGCGGTGAGTACATTACTTCAAATTATAAAAAATACAAAGCCAATTATTAATTTTTTTGTATATTATTGAGACTCTGAGTCGCACGAAAAGGTTCGGAGACCCGTGGACCGTGACCGATTCGTCTCACGTCGGACCCACTGTAAGCACATTTTCGGGCAAAATCGGCCGTACTGGCACCAACACATGCCTCTCGAGGCGCTCGAAACGCTCGTCTGTGTGGGCCGTTGTCGGATGCCGGACGAAAACGGGTCCACTGTACGCGTGCCCTTAGACCAGGCATGGGCAGAAATAGCACGCGTGCTAGTGATTCTCAAGGAATAGCCCCACTTCTCCCGGCCGCGCGTCTCAATCCCCTTGGCAGCCGTAGTTGCACCGAGCACTATGGCCACCACGGGGTGCGAGACACGCGGCCGGGAGAAGTGGGGGTATTCCACGGGTATTCCTTGAATTCCCTAGCACGCGTGCTATTTTTGCCCATGCCTGCCTTAGACGGTAGGATATACATAGCGGGAAAGGGCTTAGACTATCTGTCCATCTTGTGGGGCGAACGTAGAAAGTTAGCCGCCACAAAACCATATTTTTTTCAAAATTTAAATCACTCTGGCCTCTCGTTGAAAAAAACGTAAAAAAAGTATTTGTTTATATTTTTCGACATTATAAAGTTAATTTTCGAGGTTGACAAAATTATTTTATAATAGCCCAATCCTTGCCGAATAAAACAAAACAATGTAGCTCCATCAAACCAACAGTTCCTGAGATAAAAATTTCTATGTGAGGCTCGTTTTTGCCAAAATGGGCAAAAATTGCAAATTTCCAAGGCCTGTCATTTCTAAAAACATTAGAAACCGGCAAAATGATGACTTAAACACCCTCTAATTCCACACAGACTACAACATATTTCACTTAGAAAAAAATAGACGGGGGTGACGTCATAAAGTGTTTGTTTTGGCATGGAATGACCCTATTGCAATTACAATCACACGTTTATTTATTATTTATTATCTCAATAGAAATTTGCCCAACTCTGAATACAGGTATTTGTTGTGCTGATTGCACATTAAGAAACAAGATCGATTATAACTAACGAGGTGGTTAAACTCTGCTTATGCAATTGCATATGTATTTAATTGGATTATTATGAAACTTGGATCTCGGCCCGGAGCTAGAAGTCGATGTCGTGCACTATGTTAAGCTTATTGAGCCCGTTTTATGACACGCAATCAAGGTTGGTTAATGACAGATTTCAATAGGTTACTGCATATACTAGTTGAATTTGTTTAACGTTTTTACTCACAGTATTCAAGACCGGAGAATTAAAATGAAATTAGCACACAAGTTCATAGTTGAATCAAACTTAAAATTTCCAAGGAGTCACATTAATAGTTGTTGTGTTATTACAGTTATCGCTTCTACAACGCGCGAAAAAAAACCAGATAACTTCATTGATAAGTCGATGTTGAAAATGCGGACAATTGATAAGCCGGGGTCACGCAATTTTGTTACATCAATTTACAATTTTCCAAGCTTTCATTCTATTCTTTTATGAGATATCTATAATCAACAAAAGCGATAATTAGACTGCGGATTCTTATGCATAATCAAAATTGTTTGCATCCGTTGCAAGGAACACGGCCACTCAGCAATTTCTTTGTGCTTCGAATAATCTTACTAGGTCGAAAATAGTACATTGAAATTCTTCAATTCTTTTCATCTTCAGACTGTTTCAGATTACAGCTGCTCATTCATGAAATCCTCGGCCTACTAATGACAATAAATGCGTACCGACTGTCTTCTTTGATTGAATTTAGAAAGATTATGAAAATAACACTTCATATGACGAGTTAATAAGTTCTGCTATCTGACAAACTAGTTACGTATTTTATTAACTGTATAAAGGTCACGACTGATTTGACTAATACTAAATGTGTCAAATTTAGCACGAACGGCAAGTCTTGATGAATATCCCCATTCATTTCTATCAACCAACTTTTTTTTCTACGAAATACATTTTGCTACAGAACAATCACGTGAATGCGGATTTCGGATACAGTGATTCTCACACGGTTAAATAATATTGTACATGAAATACGTTGCATCTATGTAGTACAAATGGTCTGCATTTCTTATTCGTACAATTTTTTCCGTGAAAATTAAAACATTTGTTGATCCTGCAGAATCGAAACTTGCATTTCTCACATCTACTCGTCGAAATCTACTGGGTAACATAGGGAAGAGGCAAAAATTTCTGGTTACACAGGAAAAATAGCAACCAATGTAGTATAATATTAGTACTCCTTAACCATTTAATTTTAAAATAAAAATTAATTTGATATTTTTTAATTAGATTCTGAGAAAACAGCTTGTAAGACTTTATCTGGTACACAGTGTACCAGTGTACCGCGATAGTATACAGTGAGGAGCAAAAAATGTAAACACATACGATATTTTTCCAAAATGTATTTTCATTTAATGTTTGCATATGAATTAGAATAAAAATAAAATACATGGTATTAAGTACAAACTTTTAGCTTTTCAAGAAAATTGTACTGATCGTGGTATTATCATTATTTTGATAAATACAAACTTTTTTCGTGTAGCCGGTTTTACACCGTGTTAGAATTTTGTGGCTGAGAAACGTAAACTTTGTGAACAGTGACTGAAGGGAGTACTCTAGTAGTTGTACTTTTGTTGTTCATGTAGTAACACGCATTAACATACTGTCATCAAACCATTATCTAAGACTGTGAAAGATAGTATTAACATATTTCTCAATTAAAATCTGGCGTATCAACGAGAAAAGTTGCGGAGAAGTTTGCAGTTAGTCAAGATGTAGTACATAAAACACGTAAACGATATTGTAATGATGTTCCTACATCATTGGGAGGACATCCAAAAATATTGTCTTATCAGCACAAGCGACGATTAACAAAATATATAACTTCAGAAGTCGCGACGACGGCGTCAATGGCTTCAAAGTTGTTGGAAAGCGATGTAGGAAAGAAAATAAGCAAGTGGACGGCTCGAAGAACATTAAAAAATGCTAATTTTATATTAATGGAGAAGTAACTTGCTCTTTCAAAGAAAAATATTAAAGCTCGTTTGATTTTTGTCAAAAAATATATAAATTGGAATGAAGAATAATGGATGACCGCGATTTTCTCAGATGAGTCTAAAATAAATCGAATTTTATCGGATGGACGATCTTGGTGTTGGAAAAGGAAACATGAATTCTTTTTGCCGCGTCATGTTAAACAGACAATTCAATTTGGCGGTGGTTCAGTCATGATATGAGGTTGCCTTACTGCATATGAGGGAGGTCCATTGCATCAAATTGAAAGTACGGTGAACCAGTTCACTTACAAAAACATTTTAAAATAGAATTTATTGGATGTTGTTGAAAATATGCCCGTACAAGAATGTGATGTTGTTTTCGGACACGATAACGTCCCAGGGCATTCTGCAAAAAGCGTCAAAAATTGGCTAGAGTCTCAACAATTTCAAACGATGTCGTGGCCTGCTCAAAGCCCAGACCTAAATCCTATCGAGAATGTTTGGGCATATTTAAAAATGAAATTAGCGAATAACTACAATGATCTACCAACGATAATAAATGATTTGTGGCAAAGAGTTCAGCGACGAATTAGTAATCTACAACTGGTAATTTTTTGGACGAAAAAGAGCATTCTAAAATAATCAAAAAATGACATCAACAAAAAGTGATTCATATTTGGGCACTTTACCCTACGTGGTATTATTTTCACGTGAATTCTTGCGTTTTTGCAGATAGAAATATTGGATTACACTTTAGAATATTTACCTTTACACTTGAACCTGTGTAGTTTTCAAGTGTAATATATTTAGTAAACTATACTTTCGTACTTCTGTTTGTTACTCATTAAAATTTTACAAATCTTTACACGGTGTTGTCGTCTTATCTGAGAAAGGAAATAACTTGGACGAAATGTTCGCGCGCGCGCACACACACAAATAAATGAATTGGAACGTATGAATCTGTAAAATGGGTTCCAAAATCTTCAAATTGATGATGTGTGGATCTCTTTTAATGAGGCACTGTTAAAAAGTATCAGAATTCATCGTTCTCATATGTCAAAAATAAAAGAAAATAATAGGGGATAAAAACCATTGGTGTCGTAGGGGACACGCTGAAATGTTATGTAACCTTGTCAATAAGGTATACTTGTACACATATTGTATAATGTAGACTACTTATACATGACTAAAAATATTCCAAGTAAATCTTACGTTCCTCCTGACCTTGTGTAACATTTAAGGTTATTCTATCGCACATAGTTTTCATCTTGACACTCGCTCTTTCATGTGACCACTATGTTGTTTACAAAAACAGCATTACTCATTTTTCTTGTATTCTTATCATTTAGAAAAAGGACACATAAACAGATGACATTTACATAATATGTAAATTATTCCCATACTAAATGGAAAGTATATTCTAATATTACTTAGATTACGTAATAGTTAATTTAATTATTACCAGTTCACCATTGTATTGAAACGTCGCTTATCTGTTTTTCAAGTGACTGTTATCGTAGATTGTAATGTGACAATGTTTGGGTAGTATTTTCGTTCAGAGTAATAATATGAATCAATTCTTCTTTGTAGTTACCTTGGCAAACCAGAAAATTTAGTCTCCGTACGTAACTCTGTGAATCCGTGTTTCCTGGCAAAAGCACCAGATTCTATTTCAGAAACGCCAAATGCAACTTATGATCATGTAGTAGTGAAAGGGGTAATAGTATACAAAGTACAAAAAAGATATCGATATCGCATACATGTGTTGGTAATTATGAAAGTGCCCTGTCACAATTCCAAAAAAATTTTACTATCCACTTATTTTGTATTGTATTACGTAGAGAGAAGTTTCTCCGCGCGCGCGCGTATGCGTGCGTGCGTGCGATCGTGTGCGTGTGCGTGTGCGTGTGTGTGTGTGTGTGCATTTCGTAAAAAAGTAACAGTGCGATCAGAATGATGAATGATGCAATCGATGTGTCCCGCTGTAACTTAGAGCTGATTAGATTTTGGTCCGCTTTGGTCCAGTAGTTTTTTTAGTTTTTTTCGAAAGAAGTTCATTCAACAATGCAATTTATAGGAGAGAACGGAAATTTTCCACCGAAGAAACAAACGTAATTACATAAAAATTTAAAAAAAAATTTTTTTTTATTTAAAAAAAATTTTTTTTTATTTACGCAACTAATGCTAATGTTACCGCTTACAATAATCGAAAATTATCCCAATGCAAGAGTGAGTTTATCTTCTCTACTCCCGAGAATACATTTTGGGAGAATATCGATCAAAATACAAAAAAAAAAAACGATGTTGGCGATGTTGGCGAAGGAGTAACGAATCGAGAAGTTCTTTGTGTGACTCTTGGAGAGTCACACACCAAATAAAAAACATTAAAAGCAAAGCAGTCCTACCCGCGAGCTCGCGAAGCGAGCGAGCAAAAACAACCCTATCGCGAGCGAGCGAAGCGCGCGAGCAACAATAACCCTCTAGTTTCTGAATTTAAATCATTAAGCCCCGTCATCGAAAAAAACGTAAAAAAAGAATTTGTTTAAATTTTTTGATATTATAAAGTTGATTGTCGAGGTTGAAAAAACTATCCGAATAAAACAAAAAAAAATGTAGCTCAATCGGACAAACAGTTCCTCGGATAAAAACTCGTAAGTGAGCCCAGTTTTCGCCAAAATGAGCAAAAATTGAAATTTTCGAAAGCCTGCCATTTCTAAAAAAATTCGATATCGGCACAATGATGACTTAAACACCCCCTAATTTCACACGGACTACGACATATTTCATTTAGAACAAAATCCACGATGGCGTCTGCAAAAAGTGATCGATTTGGCATGGAATGATCCCAAAGTGATCACAGTTATAACGTAGGCTTAAATATAGTACATAATTTAGCTGTAGGTAATGATTCGGTAGTACAAGGAGTCGAACTTATGCAAGAATGTAACAATGTACTATCACGAAATGAAGAAGAAAAACAATTTGTAAAGCAAATTGTATCAGATTACAGAAAGCGCTACTCACAAGGAGGGTGCAAGGCCTTCGGGTCACTAATTTTGTTGAGATTTTGTATACTTATAGACCTCGAACTCCCTTTTACGAATATATACTATTATAGGGGCAACTACTCAATAATTATTATTGAGATATTCATAAACAAAGTCACTAGTAGTGCTTAAATCTACAATTGTAGAGGTCGTATACAACGAATAATGCGTATGCAACGAAAACTTCCACCCGGTGGGCTAGAATTCGATTCTCGTCTGGTGAAAAATATTTTTTTCTTATTTATTTATATTATTTATTCGCTGTTGAACATTGACTTGTTTATAAAAGATTGCACATTTATTACAAATTAAATAACAATAGTATGATTAAATTATAAAGAAATTAATCGAAATCAATAAAATAGTAAATTTCCCTCTCGTGTCTGAAAACAAAAAAAAATAAAGTAAATATAGGATAATAGTAAACAGAACATAATAAATATTAATAATAATTAATTAATAATAAACAAACAGCTTGCACATCGAATAAGTGTAGTATTATTGCATTGGCACTTGCTTCTTTGCACTTCTATGGGAATTTGTCGAGAGACAAATATGTTTTCCCGTAGAAGTGCAAGCTGTTTCTGTTTATTATATTTCGTATGCTTTTACGACATGTATCACTGTTGTATTTCAAAATACAATATGTAAGTACAATATTATTAAATTTATCGTATAACATATTTTCTCTTCCTATATTTACTTTATTTTTTCTGTTTTCAGACACGAGAGAGAAATTTACTATTTTATTGATTACTGTTAATTTACTGGATTCTTACAATAGAAATATTCTTTATTACATATTTGTGCAGAAAATGTATATTGTGCTATGCTAAATTGATAACGTAATATTTTTATCGTAATCATTCACATTATTTGGTTTGTAAATGTTTCAAAATTTTAATAGAAGAAAATCTAAACTGTGTTGTTATTTTTGTTTTTGCGCCTGGCAATACGAAACGTGACATGATGTGAAATAGCCAATCACAGTATGCATGATTTCATTGTAACAACCGATCAGGAAGGCCTTGGCGGTCTTTACAAACAGTTTCATCATTGTTTTAGTCAGGCATTGTGTTTTTAGAAGTGAGGGCCTTACTAAAATTTTTAAATTTATGAATAACAACTAAAATGGCTTCGAATACCTCGAAACGTGTTGAAATTGTAATTGTTATTGTATCTCAAAAGTACGGCTGTAAATGGTCTTTTTACTGTTTTTTTTATACAAGCGACGCACAGTGGTCCCAAATCCCGAAAACGCGGACAAAACCTCAAATCGTATTAAAAAATTATTGGATCTGCTTCAAAATTGATATTAAGGCGTTTTTGGGGTCGCTGATTACGAATCTGAACTTAAAATTAAAAAAAACAAAATGGCGGATCCAATATAGCGGACATATACATTAAAAAATTATTGGATCTGCTTCAAAATTGGTATTAAGGCGTTTCTGGGGTCGCTGATCACGAATCTGAACTTAAAAAATATAAAAAAATTTCAGATATATTGTATTATTGTTTATAAAAAAACTGGCAATCTGTGTCCTCCATACGTTCTAAGCATAATCCTTCAAAAACTATTTAAATTGTTCAGAAAAACTTATTGTTAGTGTATATCTCTCAGTTCGAGAAGAAATGCAACGAATGCTCACAAAATACCTACTCTACATTATAAAAAACAGTGATAAGACCACAGGGGCAGAAAGGGGCAGCTAATTTTTTTATAGATTGCAAGATAATAGTATAAACTAGAATCTCGAACAAGTTTTAGCGATGGAAGGTGAAGGAAACTCAACTTTTACATTAATCTTTAAAATTTATGCCTTCAGTTTTACCCTTACTTTTGCATACATAGTTATCAGTTAATAATAAACATTTGGCACTAAAAACTATGCAACTTACCTCCACAAACAACATCCATAATGCACAATTAAAATCGATACGTTCCAATACAATTTACGCACTGTACAGTTAAAACTCGCACTGAGACTTGGAAGAGTATGAAGGCACTGACTAATGAAACCGAAGTTCGGACTGCGACTGTTGGTCAGGTATAAACACGGGACCTTTTTACCGTTTACCTCCAAGTAGATATACTCTTAGAGTAGCCAACCCCATAATTAAAACTTACCTAGCTGAAAGTTCATTTTTTAGGTTTTGTCCGCGTTTTCGGGCTTTGGGACCACTGTGCGACGCTCTAAAATTAGAAAACAATGATTAGAATATAAAATATAAATGATTCTATATTAAATAATTTGAATAAATGCGAAATTTAAGTAAAAATTTAAAAGTGTCCAGAATTAATTCCACTAGTGTACATTATTTTATAAAAATGACAACACTGAATTTATATAAATAGTTTCTAGTGGAAGCATCTTTATCATTTCGATAATTAAAAAATAAAAAATGTGACATCGGTCATTTGACCGGTCGTGGTACGGTCAGTGTTAATGAAAACTTTGTAAAATGTCTTTAGAATTGTTGCCTTGTATATGTTAAAAAAATTGATTTTTTTAAATTAAATTTTTCAAAAACCGAGTGATGAACATAAAAATGGTTTTCGTCGACAGTGTAGGCAACTCAGAATTTTAAGTATTGATAACTTACTCTGCAATGAGAACATCAGATTCTTAATTATTGGCACACATAAATTTTCTTCAACTCAGTTTGAATAAACGAATCAATACAATCGAACAGTATTCAAATATTTTTATCTCCGTTCTCAGTCAAAAACAGGGAGATCTATCGTACATCATTGTGTTATGTCTATTTTCATTTGTTATCTATTTATGATGTGAATGGTGAGCGATCTCGTGATGACAAACGAGAATTCTTGAAGTCCTTAATCTCGGCAACGTTAATGTGGGACTAATCACGCGTCTGTTGAGACGTTCGTCACGATCTACGCAATAAAGAATTGATAAAATGGCGACAAAAACAAGGAATAGCGCAATAACTTGTTAATCTTCAGACGCCCTACTGTATCAATGTTCACCAAGAGTTGTTATAATACGTATCAGGGAATTTATAGCAGTGGCTACATAATATTGAAAATATTTCGCAATATATGTAAGATACGATCACGCTATAGTATTAGGAACGCTTCATTGAAAAAAATCAGCAGGGTCGATGACAGTCGTCAATAGTAACGTACAGATATGTAGTATGTACAGTGTGTTATCACATGTATTGTCATAGCTTCTTTAGGTGGCTCTACACCTTTGAATCGGTGGACGTGTGTCAAAACAAGTGGTCGCAAAATAAACCTTGAGCATAATTTGCAAGGTCAAATTATTTTTATATTGCATCGTTTAGTACTAGTCACAAGGAACAAAGGGCGTCACAGTAGGGCAATAATCAACTAATATTTAAAAATGACTAGTAGTCTTTGTAAATGTTAGTCATAGCAAAATAGTCATTAGTCAAAACTTTTTCATTAGTTAGTGATAACTAAATGGCAAATAATTAGTCACAGCTCTAAGTAATCGTTAGCTATTGCTTATTAGTGAATTAGTAGTTGATGATCAGTCATCAGTCACCATTGTGTGATTAACATACATTAATATTATTAATTAGTTATTACTAACTAATCAAAAAGTGTTGACTAATGACTATTTTGCTATGACTAACATTCAAAAAGACTATTAGTCATTTTTAGATACTAGTTGCTTATTGTCCTACTCCGGAACAAACAAAACGTCTGAACAAAACCAAGGGTTAGAAATTAACCATTTTCTTAAAAAATGACTTTAAAGTTTGATAAACTATTTTATTCCATTCCATATATTGTTACATTCATTACTTTTTATTCTTACAAGCTCAAATGATATAATTATTAGAAGAGATAAACTTCTGTTAAAAATATTTTTTACGTAAAAATCAAACTACTTTTTTTTAATGAAGCATAGTATGAGTATATTAACGACTAAGATATATATATATTTTTTCTGAAGTACTTCAATCGTACATAAGCATAGAAACACATACAATATATTTGTTAAATAAATAAAAACATTTTATTGTGAAAACATATATTGTTATAATATACAGCAGCGCTCGGAATTATTTCATCGCGGCGGCCGAGAATCGAAGGCTACGCCTCCTCGCCCCGGCCGCGCGTCTCGCTCCCCGTACCGGCCCTAGTGCTCGAAGCTGCTCAGGCGCGTACCATTTCATAGGCGCTATTCGTGGTGCATCATGATGACACTCGTGTCAATACGTTTCCACATTACGCATTGCCAATGTGTTTTTTTTTTGTTAATGGTATCCCCTGTAGGCCTACTCCACTATGACGCACGATAATTTCGGACAACAGCTGTAGAAAATTAATTAGAAAAATAAATTCATAAGATACATTTTAAAATTTAAAATTTAGTAGGCTTACAGGGGATACCACTGACAAAAAAACACATTAGCAATAGTACCTCAATGGTAATGCGGAAACCTATTGACACGAGTGTCATCCTGATGCGCTACGAATAGCGCCTATGAAATGGTATGGAGGAGGCGTAGCCTTCGATTCTCGGCCACCGCAATGAAATAATTCCGAGCGCTGATATACAGGGTGTTTCACTCAATTGTTTCAAGCCATAACTCCGTTATTAATGCATGTACGAAAAAATGTCATAAGAGAAAGATAAACGGTTCGAAGAGCGCTACATCCGTAGGCCCGTAGATTTTTTTCGGTGCAACTGTAGGTACATGTGCAATTATCAACTGCATCATTTCTTTAAATAGAAATGCATATTTCTTGTTACACTAATCGATTCCTCTGTTCATATAACGTAAAAAATTATTAGGGTACCATAACAAAAAAATGTCTTTATTGAAGAAGATGCTCATTAGTTTTCGTACTCAACTTGCGACGAACTTTTTAATCTTACAGTTCAATCACATTGCGTAAGACTTTGCGAAAAGCTTTGTTTTCGAGAATATTTTTAAAAATTTCGTTATACATATACAGGATGTCCTTAATACAATGAACAACCGATTAGGAAGTAATTGTACACGCGAAAGCGAGACGGAACTAAAGAATAACATTTTTTTGTTTGACGCATTCTTTTCGAGAAAAGCTAGTTTATAAATCCGTCGGGATCGCGTGATTTAGTATAGCACGCAGTAGAATCGGTAGGTCATGGTCAGACGCATCAGGCGATTCCTATCTACAGTAAAGTCGCGATATTTTTCCAACGGCTGTGTTCTGCACGGAAACATATCGTGTAGAGACATTATTTTTTTATGACTGTGCCGACCGCGCCGAGAGTACAGACGAAACCAAACGTAGAAAAGCATGTAAATACGAATCGCGCGACCGAAGCGTATCGGTGTGAACCACACTAATTCAATTACAAAACTTCTTTATTTTTCATTGTTTTTTTATGGGACTTTTGCCAGCTTATTTGTGCCATTTTTCTGATTAAAACGACACTAAACGATATATAATTTCAACTGTATTTAATGGTTTAATCGACGATGAAAGTTTCGAACGCAACGAAGAACAGCGTATAGGAAATCATTTGAACTGTGCAGGCGATGGCGACTCTCCGCGTTCGTTCCTTGCGCCCGTAATTTTCATCGTCGATTAAACCACTAAATACATTTGAAATTATAACGTGTTTGGTGTCATTCATTCGGAAAAATGCCAGAAATATGTTGGCGAAAGTCCCGCAAAAAAAATAATGAAAAATAAAGAAGTTTTGTAATTGAATTAGTAGTGATTCACAACATCTGAAATACCTGAACCAAGATCACAGTCGCAGAAAAATATTGCAACTTTACTGTAGTAGTACTTCTTGAGTAAAACACTTGATAACATTTGCATTCTGAAATCGGACATTTCATATGCAACGACCTAATTGCAGTTGCAGTAGGGTAAAATGCCCAAATATGGACCACTTTTTGTTGATGTCATTTTTTGATTATTATAGAATGCTCTTTTTCGTCCAAAAAATTACCAGTTGTTGATGCATTTCCTCCTTATATGATTCTGGGGTCAAGTTTGTTCAAAAATAAATACAGCTTCGGAAAAATATTTTTTTTGTGGTGTGTCATTTACAGGGTCCAGCGAAAGGGGGTCTTAATATGGTACACCTTGACTCCCTAATATGACACATAGTGCTATATTCGGAACCCACACGAAGAATGTCAATAGCTATACCCATATTAGGGAACCCTTGGTAGTGCCATGTTGGGAACTCCACGTGGACCGATATAATATTAGCCACTGACAAAGAGACAATGAATTTCAGACTAAATCAACAGTTGGCAAACATTAATATAAATAAACTGAAACTACAGATATGTTGAAACATTTCAAAATCACTTACCTTCCTCGAAAAAGATGTAATCGAAAATCTAACCAGAAAAATATTCAACACGTGGAGACACAACTGGCGGAGGATCGATACTAAAATCTATAGATATGATGCGATTGCACTGCACACTGCACACTGTTGAGTAAACATGGTAAATTATTGTTTGAGGATTGTCTCACTAGAGTGCGACTTCTCCTTTACAAGATATAAAGTAGTACCATAATAGGCGACTATACTATATTTGGACATTTTACCCTACAGCAACATACAATACGCAATATGAGCTCGTTTGTTAAAATATTTAACAATTTTACTGATTATATCTCGTACTAATTATCGAATTATTGTAGAAGTTTTGATTCGCTAACCTTGAACTTATAAATTGTTTGTTTCAGGAAACCGATGATCGCACCACGCAGTACTACCGATAACGAACGAATTCGATTCTCGTGCACTTATTTGAAACCCGCGAGTCTAGTGCTGCAACTGAAATAAACCCGCCCCCGGAACAGTGTTCTCCAAACAAGAAAAGTGTTACCGTTGTCCGTCAAATCAGATCAGTTCCATGACAAGAGAAAGAAAGACATTTTTGTAATTCATATAGAATGAGCTAGTGGTCATCTATTACTTGCTCGAAGGTTTATATGTATATAATTTTAAATAATTCAAAGATCCAATACATGTGCAATTAAACAACAGTGATATTTAAAACATAGAAATACATTTTGTTAAATAGATCTGTAAATATCATTTACGAAACTTGTTTAAACTACACGTTTTTAGCCCTTTTGATACTCTGCGGAAGGTTGACACATCGATACACCATCACTAGACGAAACTTTCTGCAAGATACTTATCTATGCTTTGCGTGCGGACAGTCTTCGGTTATTCGGAAGAGGAAGAAAGTTTTAAAAACATGGTAGTCAGTATTCTTGCAGATGTGTGCGCAATGATTAGACTACCGGTTTTAACCATTCATGTCACAAACGACCTGGTCCAATTTAAAATAGTAGAAACACTAAAAAAATTTAAGAATATATAGTAGCGGACAAAAGTTTAAGACGACTATCTTTTCAGTAGATTATCGCATTGTATTAGAGATACTAAACGTCGAACAATTCACAATTCTTCTTAACATTTACACATATATTTGTACACTATCTACGAACAACCTAGACTCTTTCAAAACGTACAGTATTCGGCAGAATTCGCATGAAACTTTCAATGCTGTATTTGCTGCGAACATTAATTTAAGACTTATTTATGAAAAAGGTATTTATGTTAATATAATTAACAATAAATTCTTTAAAAGTTAATATTTTGTGGCGTGACCTTTTAATGGGTAAACTTTTCTTTACCGGACTTAAAATTTGTGCCTTTTTCCTATAAATTGTGATGTATTTGGTATTTAGTCCAGTAGATTTGTACCCGGGGCGGCTGCAGATCGAAGTTCCGATCCTGTAGGATCAATGGTTCAGGAGTTATGCTTGCTCTAAGTTGAGCAATCTGCAGTGTTTTTGACAAATAAGGGCGCCGCCATATTGGTTTATAGTGACGGTCGCGCGCCGTTTACCGAGCAGAACCGCTAGGTGGCAGCACGGGCACGCAGTAATATCGTTAACATAGAGGAAATATCTCAGAAAATGTTGGAGAATAAATATCGTGGAAAATATTTACAAAAACCTAATCCAGAGCAGTTAAAACGCAACATCGTGTAAGCGGCGCGCGATCATCACTACAAATCAATATGGCGGCGCCCTTACCTGTCAAAAACAGGTGCCAAAAATGCACAACTTTAAGCGAGCAGAACTCCTGAACCATTGATCCAACAGGAACAAAACTTCGATCTGCAGCCGCCCCGGGCACAAATCTACTGGATTACATACCAAATACATCGTAATTTATAGGAGAAAGGCACAAATTTTACGGAATTGAATCAATTAACTTTACACATTGTTCTATTGAAATGTTGTTCCACTCTGTTTCAATTGCAGTGTAAAGATTACTCAAATTATTTGTGTACGTTCCTTTTAACAATGTTCCACAAGTTCTCAATCGGATTGAGATCCGATGATTGTGATGGCGTGGTAAAACATTAACATTTTCTTCTATAAAGTTTGACGATTTTAGAGGTATGTTTGGCATCATTATCCTGCTGGAAGATAAAATTGTCTCCCATATATTTATGTGCACAAGGTATCATGGTTCCCTTCATAATGTTCAGGTATTGAAACCTTTCCATAATGCCATTAATTTTTCGAATTGGTCCTCGACCATTTCGCGAGAACGGCGCACACGCCATTACACAACCATCACCGTGCTTGAGTGTTCCTACGGTGCAGTTTGGTTTAAGATCTTCACCTTTGCGACGTCTGATATATCGAATTCCGTCAGAAGATACTCTATTGAACTTCGACATTTAAGAGCAATTGGGTACAAAAGATAGTCGTCTTAAACTTTTGTCCGCTACTGTAGATAATGTTGTCTTCAACTTGTTAAGATTGTTAAAGAAGAAAATGAAGATCTGCAGTCTAATAGTTATAAATCAATTGCGCTGGTACAGTAAAGTCTTGGTCTAAGCCGATTCTTGGTTCTGAGCTGTGACATAGATAGTGAGGGGATAGTGCACGGCCGAAAACTTGTTGCATACCATTAATTAAAGTACTAAATACACTGCCCGAAATTGTCATAAAGCCACCTGATTCTTTGGTGAAATCTTATAATCTTGTCATAGTAACGAGAAGCTGATTGTAATACGCAGGGTTCGTTGGAGTTGTGAATAATTTTATAACGTATGTTAGCTGAGTTTCCTCTTTCTAAGACAAAAGCTCGTACGAAGGACAAGCAAGCCGAGATTTATGCAATTTATTGTCATAAAGATGGGATATAAAAATGGGACTTAGAAAGTCCCAAATAGTAACAATAGTTACAATTAACTACAGTAATAGTTTTGTCTGATGATGGAATTGTAAAGCGAAAACCTGTTGTAACAAAAGGGTTAAAATGAACCATTTTATAAAGTAAAAATTATTCTATCTTTTCCTTATACTTTGACACAGCCAAATCTCAACTGACCGTGGATAAAAGCTTACAAAAGTGAAGGACGTACGTGGAAAGCAGATCCCATATATTGTGCACAGGAACCTGATACGTCAACAAGCGTACACGAGCTATTTTAATAAATCGGTTAAGTGCCGGGTAACTTTTGCGGCCTATTGTACATAGAAGGTTGTGTAACCGTTTCAAGACTGTGTTCTAATTAAAATGTTCAAAATGAAATACTCACGAGCCCGAAGTGCATTGATGAAGTATAACAATGTTCTGCAAGTGCGTAACATTCCATCAAGACTATTTGCCACCGATATTCAGTACAAACCCATCAGAAGCGTGCTCGTTGCGAATCGAGGTAAGTTTTATCTTTTATTCTCTATTTTATAAATTGCGTAAAAAATCGACGATGTTGCACCGTTTTTAACTACACAATATTAGGTTGTCCCAGAAGTTTCTTTCGGAATGCGTTCCTTTAATGTTTTTAAATAAATACAAACAATGCGATAATCTTTATGTTAATGTTTTAGTACTTCCTAACATGAATTTGCATTATGTGCATGAATCGAAAACCAACTTTTGGGACGATCTAATATAAAACAGTATACAGGGTGTCCCAAAACTCGTGAAGTACCCGAAAGGGGGTGGTTCCTGAGACCATTCTAAGATACATTTTCCTTTGCACAAAAGTCAAATTTGGCTTTGTTTAGGAGTTATTAACGAAAAACACGGACCAATCAGAGCGCGTCTTGGCCCGGCGCGCCACGCCGCGCTGGCAAGCGAGTGTCGGTGGTACGCCGCGACATCGCAACGAGCAAGAGTTTCTCGATAATGTGAATCCTCTCCGATTTCGATGAGCTTTGGATATGTTGTCAAGACCATGATTCTGAACAACATTTCTCTTTAGACTTTTTAGCGATCGGCTTTAGTTTACGAGAGAATTGTAAAAACTTGTAATTGTAAATCGATCGATGTACTATCTCCTCTCCGATTTCGATGAGCTTTGGATATGTTGTCAAGACCATGATTCTGAACAACATTTCTCTTTAGACTTTTTGGCGATCGGCTTTAGTTTACGAGATAATCGTAAAAAACATTACTGTTAATGTCTCCGAAACTAAAGCCGACCGTCAACCATTTCAAAGGAAAAAGATATTTAAAACGTCGAGTTTTATAACATTATTTCAAGGTCATTGAAATCGATGAAGACCCGGATCATCCTTACCCGACTTACGGCAACTTTACCCGAACGAGAAAAGAGGCAGAAACTGATTGTTTTAAAAACTCACTTATTCAGCCGTAAATCCATTTGCTGCTTCGAAATGTGTGTCACTGGGTCACTCGGTGACGAACTGCACAGATGTCTTCGGGTATACGGCAGCAACGAAATGTAAGGGACGTACGGCCAGGTCGACGAACTGCACAGCCGGTGGTAGATAGTAATAAGGCCTAAGGGATTCGCGGTCAAGTCGACGATCCAAAATTTCACTTTCACTTTCGAATCGATAAATAATTCGTATGTTTATTTCACACAGGTGCCTTGAAATTTTTCCACACTCACAATCACTGTTCACATTTGTCTACACACATAGTTATGCACTAATAATAATTTCCATATCCCTTGTACTGCTGCACAAATCACAACAATCAGGTAATGTAATCACTAGACTGCAGATTTCATGCATTTGTAGCAAACATGAGTAGGTGCATTTTAAGACAGAAGATAGATTAAAATAATTTTCAAACACCTATGTATTATTTTCAACTTCTTAAAGTGATCACAGTAAGAATCAAATATCTGTCTGGCTGCTGTCCCTTGTAATAGCGGCAACCAACTTTCATTTTGCATAAAGATCCGCAGTCTAGTGATTAGTTTAAATATCACTATCAAAACACAGCTAATAGCAACCGTTAGCTTTGAAATGACAAATCTTTGGAGATGTTCTCTCTACCGCGGCTCGAACGACACTGATTTTCTGCAAGATTTTTCTAAAGATTTTAGGAAGGGCATTTAGAGTGTCGAAATTCGAAATGCACGCTGTTGCACGTTTACGAAAACGACGGGACGGTTAGACGAAAAACAGGATACGAGAAGGACCTCTGTAAGATTTATGGCAAACAAATGTTTAGTTTTTCCTGCAGATTGATACGCAGGGTCGATGGGTAACCATTCGAAAACGTCGTCTGTCCTTCTTTTAGAAAGCTTCTTAAGGAAGGTATAGGACAATAGGGATGCTACGCTGACCTGACATTTTTACCCCTTGCTGGGTGAAAGGACCGATGACGTTTTCGAACGGTTACCCATCGACTCTACGTACCAATCTGCAGGAAAAACTAAACATGTGTTTGCCATAAATCTTATAGCGGTCCTTCTCGCTTCCTGTTTTTCGTCTGACCGTCCCGTCGTTTTCGTAAACGTGCAACAGCGTGCATTTCGAATTTCGACACGCTAAATGCCCTTCCTAAAATCTTTAGAAAAATCTTGAAGAAAATCAGTGTCGTTCGTGCCGCGGTAGAGAGAACATCTCCAAAGATTTGTCATTTCAAAGCTAACGGTTGCTATTAGCTGTGTTTTGATAGTGATATTTAAACTAATCACTAGACTGCGGATCTTTATGCAAAATGAAAGTTGGTTGCCGCTGTTACAAGGGACAGCAGCCAGACAGATATTTGATTCTTACTGTGATCACTTTAAGAAGTTGAAAATAATACATAGGTGTTTGGAAATTATTTTAATCTATCTTTTGTCTTAAAATGCACCTACTCATGTTTGCTACAAATGCATGAAATCCGCAGTCTAGTGATTGCATTACCTGATTGTTATGATTTGTGCAGCAGTACAAGGGATATGGAAATTATTATTAGTGCATAACTATGTGTGTAGACAAATGTGAACAGTGATTGTGAGTGTGGAAAAATTTCAAGGCACCTGTGTGAAATAAACATACGAATTATTTATCGATTCGAAAGTGAAAGTGAAATTTTGGATCGTCGACTTGACCGCGAATCCCTTAGGCCTTATTACTATCTACCACCGGCTGTGCAGTTCGTCGACCTGGCCGTACGTCCCTTACATTTCGTTGCTGCCGTATACCCGAAGACATCTGTGCAGTTCGTCACCGAGTGACCCAGTGACACACATTTCGAAGCAGCAAATGGATTTACGGCTGAATAAGTGAGTTTTTAAAACAATCAGTTTCTGCCTCTTTTCTCGTTCGGGTAAAGTTGCCGTAAGTCGGGTAAGGATGATCCGGGTCTTCATCGATTTCAATGACCTTGAAATAATGTTATAAAACTCGACGTTTTAAATATCTTTTTCCTTTGAAATGGTTGACGGTCGGCTTTAGTTTCGGAGACATTAACAGTAATGTTTTTTACGATTATCTCGTAAACTAAAGCCGATCGCCAAAAAGTCTAAAGAGAAATGTTGTTCAGAATCATGGTCTTGACAACATATCCAAAGCTCATCGAAATCGGAGAGGAGATAGTACATCGATCGATTTACAATTACAAGTTTTTACAATTCTCTCGTAAACTAAAGCCGATCGCTAAAAAGTCTAAAGAGAAATGTTGTTCAGAATCATGGTCTTGACAACATATCCAAAGCTCATCGAAATCGGAGAGGATTCACATTATCGAGAAACTCTTGCTCGTTGCGATGTCGCGGCGTACCACCGACACTCGCTTGCCAGCGCGGCGTGGCGCGCCGGGCCAAGACGCGCTCTGATTGGTCCGTGTTTTTCGTTAATAACTCCTAAACAAAGCCAAATTTGACTTTTGTGCAAAGGAAAATGTATCTTAGAATGGTCTCAGGAACCACCCCCTTTCGGGTACTTCACGAGTTTTGGGACAACCTGTATACTTACATACTTACAACTGTAGAGTTCGTGATTGGGGCGTCAGTGGTGACAGGGCGGCACGGAAGGGAACAGGGACGAAGTTCGACGGTTACAATATAAGCGTGTTCTATTATACATTGCATAACGATGAGGTCTAAGAGTAGGGGAAGCACCTAAGCGGGGAAGGTGCCTCGAATAGCTGGCGAGCTACAAGTTGGAACTCCCCGATATAAAGACACGAGTTACATATATTTTCAAATTTTAAACAAAATCAATATACCATTCAATTTTGCTGAACAATTGTATGTGCTGTTACGGATGGAGACAGACTCCGTTCGATTTTCTCATGGGAATCTCTTCAACCGTATTATAGTCGACCCTCTTAACGAAGACCGAGTTCTGGCCTGATTTAATGGAAAATGATAAAAAACGAGAGTCTGGCCCTACGCGTTCCCAGATTATGAACAGACCACCCGATCCATTCTAGGGGTATATGAACCCTTACATTTTTACTCTCGTGGGCTAATACTAGTCAACTTGTTAGTGAGATCGGGCTAAAGTTCCTCTTCATATCAAATTGAAAACCTCATAGATTCCGCTTTGCTTCGGTATAAATCTATCTGGTATTCTCGAAAGTTACTCCAAGACCCCGCATTACCTGTGCGTTAACATTGTGCATCTTCAAGTAATAATATTTTCATCTCATTTTCTTTCAATTCCATCTTATACAGTCGCGACAATTCCAATTGTAAGACACTTCTTACAATCAAAATATTATACATTTGTGTTAATTGATAAATTCATGCAAATCACTAAATCCATAATTATCGTTCCAAAATCCTAATCCAGTAATTGAATCAAGTATCAATTCAATTACACTATGTAGTTACGAGGCCCACTAACAATCCTAGCGACTCCCTGATTTCGCAACAGGTTCGTTCGCGACATTCCAATCGTCTAAACAAAGATTTATCGAACCTAGTGGCTACCCAATTTCACATTGGGTTCGTCCACGAAAACTATTCATCCAACCTCCCAGCGGCTCCCCAGTCTCGTATTGGGTTCGTCCACGCTGTTCTACAACCTCGTAGCAGCCCCCCCGGTTTCGCATCGGGTTCATCTGCGCGTCGCTCTTAGTGTTCTGCAATTTCGCATTGGATTCGTTCACGAAGTTTCACCCTCCTAGCAGCTCCCTGATTACGCATCAGGTTCGTCTGCGCTTAACTCCATTCCTAGAGGCTCCCTGACCAGGGTGATCATATTCTCCGGGAACCAGTCGCCTTACCGCTGCGCCCCTCGTTCAGCTGCGCCCCTCGTCCAGCTGCGCCGCTGAGTGGCGACGCTGACTCTGTGTTAGTGGAAAGAGTGGGGCAAGCCAGGCGGGCTCAGCGGCGCAGCTGGACGAGGGGCGCAGCGGTAAGGGGACTGGTTCCCGGAGAATATGGTCACCCTGTCCCTGACTTCGCGCCAGGTTCGGCCTCGCTGTATATAATCCTAGCGGCTCCCCAATTTCGCATTGGGTTTGTCCGCGTACCTTAACTAACAAATTGGGACCATATTCCCAGGTTAACAATCCTTCGCCGGTCACTGTAACTAAAAAGGATTATTATTTGTCGATTAACTTTGATGTCCTCACTCGTTTATCTTTTGTCTTACATAAGTTACGATTAGAATTACAAATATCATCGCGTGTTTGTGTCACATCCGTAACCTGCGAGTCTGGCGAACCTCTCCTGCCTTCGGGGAAAGTAATAAACCTGTAACCAAACACCCTGCATAGCGACGGGCCACCCGGGATTGATGCAATAAATTTGGGAAACCGGACGCATCACTTGAGGTTCGACACTCGGGGGTGCCCAACTGCCAGAGTGCGTGCGTTTGGTTCATGTCTTCGATGGCTCGAAAAGGGCAATTGCCTAATCGCGGGTGGGCCCGTCTGGAAATCCTCAAGACCTATCCTCATTTCCCTTTAAAACCGAGAGATCTCTAGCGGGGGAGGTCAGTTCACTAAAATCCTTGTACCGATCAATACTGCAGAAGATTCAGTCTTTAATAAACGCGTGTGTGTGTGTGTGTAATTTACATTTGTGGTCACTATCATCATAACCCCTACCTCAGGTAAATTCCTAAAATGGATTGACCAAAAATTAGAGACTCTCAGTACGTAACAATTGAATACCAGGAAAAATGTGCGCTGTAAAATTAATCACGCTTCCTCAACTTTACTGTAAAGATCTTCGTAAACCATTCAAATGTTCACAGTATCTATAGAAGCCCAACTTGGGTGGATCTTATTTACTGTTGGCGAAAAAGTATTTTCGAACTTTTTCGGGTCAACCTCTAAGATTGTGACACTGGCTGAAAAAATAATCTATACAAAATATTAGATCCATCGAACAACGGGAAAACGTGCCGCATCGAGGTTGAAAATGTTTTATTTTTGAAACTTGGTTTTCTCCATTATAGTAAATCGTAAATGTACATTTCTATAAATCGTTGAATTTGTCTTTCAACGACTCTATAACTATATGCAAATAAGATAGAAGGTCATTGTAAAACAAAATTCGCAATTTTTAAATTTCGAGAAATGGATATTAAAAACAAATTTTTCTTTAGCATTATATTCACTTCGTCGAGCAATACTGCTTTTGTTTGTCATATTTTTTCATATATTTATTAACACAAAAGGTATTTACAGAATACATAATGTATTTATGCACAAATAATTCTGTTTTAGAATCTTTATGGTTTTAAAATGTCTCTTGAAAATACGCACAGTTTCCAAGAACAAAAAACATATTTTTCAACTTTCAACACATATTGTGATGTTATTATAAAAGATATTGAATTGTTCTTTACAGCAAAAGATTCTGTAGACTTTCCCGAATACAGTGATATCCAATATTAATACATTATGATTGTTTAAACATGTTTAAACAATGATTAAAGACGGAGAGACACCACTTTTGCACCAATTTTTGAGGATATTTTTCAATTTATCTAAAAAAATAAGGGTCCAGCGGAAAATCGAACTATACCACGCGATAGAGCAGACTTTTATTTTGAAAAACCCCCCTGGGAAGTTTGCAATGTCGACGTTTTTTTTGAACTAAAAAACAAAACATCTTCGCCCGCCATGAGTTGTCACCAGTGGTGCTCACCACCAGAACGGTCGTTCGCCGCTCCGTATCCCTGTCGCTGCACCGTATCCCGTCTCGAGCACCACTGGCGGCAACTCATGTCGGGCGAAGATATTTTGCTTTCTTGTTCGGTAAAAACGTCGATGTTGCAAACTTCCCAGGGGGGTTTTTCAAAATAAAAGTCTGCTCTATCGCGTGGTATAGTTCGATTTTCCGCTGGACCCTTATTTTTTTAGATAAATTGAAAAATATCCTCAAAAATTGGTGCAAAAGTGGTGTCTCTCCGTCTTTGAGGATTGTTTAAATTTATCTAAAAAAATAAGGGTCCAGCGGAAAATCGAACTATACCACGCGATAGAGCAGACTTTTATTTTGAAAAACCCCCCTGGGAAGTTTGCAACATCGACGTTTTTACCGAACAAGAAAGCAAAATATCTTCGCCCGACATGAGTTGCCGCCAGTGGTGCTCGAGACGGGATACGGTGCAGCGACAGGGATACGGAGCGGCGAACGACCGTTCTGGTGGTGAGCACCACTGGTGACAACTCATGGCGGGCGAAGATGTTTTGTTTCTTAGTTCAAAAAAAACGTCGACATTGCAAACTTCTCAGTGGGGTTTTTCAAGATAAAAGTCTGCTCTATTGCGTGGTATAGTTCGATTTTCCGCTGGACTCTTATTTTTTGAGATAAATTGAAAAATATCCTCAAAAATTGGTACAAAAGTGGTGTCTCTCCGTCTTTGAGGATTGTTTAAATATGTTTAAACAATCATAATGTATTAATTCATTATGTCACTGTTCATTAATTAATCACTGTATTCGGGAAAGTCTACAGAAACTTTTGCTGTAAAGAACAATTCAATATCTTTTATAATAACATCGCAATATTTGTTTAAAGTTGAAAAATATGTTTTTTTTATCAAAGCCATGTTTCTCAAAAACTGTGCGTATAGGAGAAAAATTAAGGACAGATTCGGAATCAGCGCAAAAAACTCCATAAGGAGGACCCAACGGTATATTGAAAACAAACTTGGTGATGGACAGTGTAATCAATATTTCTTTTACTTTAAATTTCTACATCAGACAGAGTAATTTTACATCTTTTGCACGGTCTCTGTCTCAATATTCAGTGTCTCCACCATTTGCAGTTTCGTTCTTTCCCCACACTTCCATAAAAAAATAATAACAATAAGACAACACATAGATAGTTACACAATTGTTTATGCATACAGTCTTTTTTAAATTCTAAATCTCGATATGGAGTTTCCATTGCTATTGGAGCACGTATGCACGCCTTTATACAATAAACAGTAACGAGAAAATAAAAATAAATTTTTTAAAAATACCACGTTTTTAAAACGGACTAAAAAGTATAAAATAAAATTTTTAAAAACGCCACGTTTAAAAAACGGACAAAAAAGTATAAAATAATTTTTTCTAGCCCCATACAGATTCCTAACCCCTGAAAATTTGTGATTTTGAATTTTTAATAGCTAAGAAAATACTTGTAAGATTTAAAACGAAAAACGCGGGGCGCATGCAATAGATAATTGATGCATGAACACTAAATCACTAATAACTTTATTGCACTGCAAATGTTATGAAGTGTTGTACGAGATTTCTCAGCGGCAGCTACTCTCTACACTCCTTACTATGTATTATCTTGCGCCCCACGTTTTTCGTTTTAAATCTTACAAGTATTTTCTTAGCTATTAAAAATTCACAATCACAAATTTTAAGTGGTTAGGAATCTGTATGGGGCTAGAAAAAATTATTTTATACTTTTTAGTCCGTTTTTTAAACGTGGCGTTTTTAAAAATTTTATTTTATACTTTTTAGTGCGTTTTAAAAACGTGGTATTTTTAAAAAATTAATTTTTATTTAAATAATTATTTTCTGCTTTTTAGTCTTGTATGTGTGAAATTTTACAATCGATTTTGAACATTTTGATGAGATTATAACAGAGACATGTAGTCAATTTCAGACGGTATTGCGATGCGTCATATCGAAAACGAACGCCGTGGTAAAATGTCAAAGATAAAGGTTCGACGGAGAATTTCGGTGTAACTGTTCTTTCGCTTGGTAAACAAACATTATAGTATACTAATACGTAGTAACTTTGTAAACACCGCACGGAGCTCGAACGCACACTGAGCTCCTTCGGTGCGAAGCAGGTCAATGGAGTGGGGATGTGTCAGAGTGGGAACCGAGTGGGCACTACCGGTCGTCGCGCGGGGACGTGTAACGGTTAAATTTCTAATAGTTTATATCTCTTAAACGCGTAGACTGTTCTAAATTTAAAAAATTTGTTTTTAAATATTGCATTATTATATAGTACTGAGCTATGTTTAAAATTTCAAGTCTCTAGCTCATCGAGAAGTTAGTTTAAAATCAGTTGTAAAATTTGTACCGAACATACAAACAGACATAGAAGAAAGCGACCTAATAAAAACGTGGTAAAATATTTAATGGCATACCTGGTGATTTGGCGACTTCCCTGTGAAAATCATCATTAACGAACTGCTCCTTTTTTGTAGCCATTATTTCGAGATTATAACAGAGACATGTAGTAAATTTCAGACGGTATTGCGACCGCATCATACCGAAACGCCGTGGTAAAATGTCAAAGATAAAGGTTTGACGGAGAATCTCGGTGTAACGGTTCTTTCGCTTGGTAAACAAACATTGTTATAGTATACATAATACGTAGTAACTTTGTAAACACCGCACGCAGCTCAAACGCACATTGACGCACACTGACTCACACTGAGCTCCTTCGGTGCGAAGCGGGTCAGTGGAGTGGGGATGAGTCAGAGGGGGAACGGGTAGTGGAGTAGGGAGCGCTGTCGCTCGGCGTGGCGATCGCTGAACGCGATGACGTAGGTTTCGCGGGGGGGTGAACAGGTAAATATTTAATTGTTATTTCTCCGAATCGGATAGACTTTTTAAAAATTTTTTTTTTGAATAATGCATTGTCATCCAGTTCTGAGCCATGTAACCGATTTCAAGTCTCTAGCTCATCAGGAAGTTAGTTTAAAATCAATTGCAAAATTTGCCACCGAACAAACAGACAAACAGACAAACAAGAAAGCGAGCTAATAAAAACGTGGTAAAAATGGATATATCACGAATTCCAATTTTTCTTCACTAATTAGACTGATTGATTTTTGTATAAATACATATATTTTGAAATAATACAACGCTTTCGCCATCCATCTAGCATGGTGGAAAGCTCCTAACGTATAGAACCTTGTATTCCCTGGGGGAACCGCATCAAAGAAAATAATTGTTAACTCCAAAAATTCCATATAGTCTTCGGCTGTTTCCGTTTACGTCCATCGTCAGAATTGGATGAAATTTTGGAAATTGGTTCTTTTTTGACTAAAATGATGATTGTCAGAAGGATTTTTGGCGACACGAAAAAAATATTTTTACCATTTCAATGTCACTCCCTACCTTACCGTTACCACTCCTGTATTTTCGTATGCGTGGACCTCTCGGTCCCCCCAACCACCTAATCCTAACTAATTCTGATCGCATAATCTTCCCATTGTAGATATTCAGTTAATTGGTTTAACAATTGGAATTTTCAAAACATTTTATATTAATTTCCAAAATGTACATATTTAATATATTCAATTAATTGTAAAAGTCGATCATCACCAGCTTTGTTGACCTCATAGCGCCATAAAAATTCACATATGTATTCCATAATTTAATCATCTTTAATGCCACCTCTACTTAGACTGTAGATTGACATTAAAATAGTAAAAAGGAATTTATCGGTAAGATAGGGACTGACATTGAAGTGGTAAAATTTTTTTTTCGTGTCGCTAAAAATCCTTCTGACAATCATTATTTTAGTCAAAAAAGAACCTATTTCCAAAATTTCATCTAATTCTGGCGATGGACGTAAACGGAAACAGCCAATAGCTTTATAAAACAATAAATTGCAATACAATCACAATACAAATTGAAATTGGAATTGAAGCAAGAATACGAACTCGAACAAGTAATACCAAGGCTAATACTGCTAGATTATAGAGTATATAAAAACCACACTGTTTATGGTCGTAAAGACGTCTTTTTAAGACGTAAGACTTTCAGACCTAAAATAGACGTAAAATGTACGTCTTTAAGACGTCGTGTGCTATCTGATAATGTCCTATTGGTACTAAGTAATCTACAAGTAACGTCAGAACTTCTTATGACGAGACAGCGAATTTGCTTGGGCTGAAATTTAGTTCTGCGATCTTGACAGTATCTCTCCTGTTTTTGAAAACATTCATTCGCTTGGAACAGATGTCCCAGGAACTGACAAATATTTTATGGCGGTTCCGGGAAATCTTATTTAATTTCCGCGTACCAAGAGTTATTGTCATGATTAGACAACGGATTTTATGCATTTATGACAAATATGAGTAGGTTAATTTAAAAAAAGTAAAATACCATTAGAAAAATGTAAAAATACTGTTAGATTATGTTAAATCTATTAAACATATTAAAAAAGAAAATCAACTTCCACTTGACGCCAGTTCGTTCCAATTCAGGTACAAAGTTTTTATTCTACATAAAGATCCGCTGTCTACTTATGACATTCACCTCGCTAAACCTTGGTTCCATTTGACGGAGTATCATGGTTCAGCTGCCGACCTTTGTTAGCACGTTCATGCGTTGAAGACGTAAATCTGGAAGAGACTGACTCGACGGACTGAGAGACGCAAGATAACACGAATTTTATTGCTGTCTGCTTTCGATAATGATGCTCGTTATGCAATGTACTGTGAAAAGGATGACAGGTCAGCAATTTCTCACACTAATATCTCTTGATGTTAGACTAATGAGAATGTGCCAGCTCTGTTATTGTTTTCACTTTACGATACAACAGGAATACAAGTAAGGGAGTAGACTCGTTTTTCCAGGATTGCAAGTGTTAGGTATGCGGACATTTCCGTTGATGACTCTTGATTCTTCCGGAGATATGTGTCGAAACAGAGAACCTATTCAAGAACAAAGAGCTTACTCAAAATTGAAAGATACTAGGGCGCTTGCAAGCGATGCAACGAGTTATATAATTTCTAAGAACCATCGTTTAGGCTCGACTTTGGGTACTATTCATATAAGGGCATAGATCCCTCCTATTAATTGGGTTGATTCAAGTGAACACACGTAGAACTTATCGTTCCACGACAAAAGTCACTTCGAGCAAGATCGGGTATTGAAGTTCTTGTCGAACACTCTGTAGTAGATCGCTCCCGCATTTCTCGGTGCGTTAAAACTGAGTGCGTCAGTCAGCTGTTACGGATGACGAACAAGTGTTCAATATCATCTCTGGCAGGAACCGTCCTAGATAAACGAACATAGCTACCCTAGATAAATCTACATAACTGTTTAGTTTAGTTTAGGGCCCAAACATACGCACGACCAACTTGTCGTTGACAAAATACGAATGTTCACTTGAAGGGTACTGACAAGTACCACCTGTCATAGCAGAGCTATATAAGCCCTTGCATTTCTACTCTCGTGGACTAGGACTGTCGTAATCACGAATCGTGTCGCGTCGTGCTGCATCTCAGAAGTCAACTACCAGTGTGATCGGGCTAAAGTTCCCCTTCGAATCAAAGTTTAACCGTATAGATTCCGCGAGTTCGGTGTAAAATTTAGTAGGCAGTGATAAGGTAGCTCCGAGACCCTCGCATTGCCAGTGCGTCAACACCGTGCATCTTAGTTTAGGTAATATCTTCTTTCAATTCTTTCTATTCTAAATTCAATCCATTTGCGACAATTACACAATTGTAATACGAATTCTGATAGTCCGAGTATATTTATGTTCTTTGATAATTAACGGAAATTCATTAAACCCATAATTATTGTCAAATATCCTAATCAAGTAATTGAACGTCCCCACACGATACAATCTTACCGCTCGAATTGTATCAATTAAATTATACTAGTTACGAGGCTTACTAATTATCCTAGCGACTCCCTGATTTCGCATCAGGTTCGTTCGCGACATTCCAATTGTCCAAGCAGAGATTTATCCAATCAAGTGGCTCCCCAACTTCGCATTGGGTTTGTCCACGAAAACTAGACTATCCTAGTGGCTCCCCAATTTCGCATTGGGTTCGTCCGCATCCTAACAGCTCCCTGATTTCGCATCAGGTTCGTCTGTGCTCTTATCCAACCTCCCAGCGGCTCCCCAATTTCGCATCAGGTTCGTCTGTGTTTGACTCCATTCCTAGAGGCGCCCTGACTTCGCATCAGGTTCACAGGTCCTCGCTGTCTATAATCCTAACGGCTCCCCAATTTCGCATTGGGTTCGTCCGCGTACCGTAACTAACAAATTGATATCATATTCCTAGGGTAACAACCCTTCGCCGGCCACTCGTGCTGCTCGTAGCCCTGGCTCGTAACAGTGATACTACCGCTAACTTCTATAAAAATTGTATTTAAGAGCGACAATTTAATCGCAGAAAATTAAGATGGCGAATACACATTAATATAGGGTCATTACACGCGAAATCGGACACTTTCCGCAGTAGTGTTTCCGATTTTTATCAAATTCGAATATGATGTAGTTTTTAGTGATATACAGGGTGGTAAGTAAGACCACCTAAATATCTGTTCAGGTTATTATGATGCAAAAAATATTTGTTACGTAATCTGCATGGTGTTAATGGACCAAATATCTGGCAAGAATATTTTTTCGGGAGGTCATTTTTTTCGAAGTTATCAAGGTCATCGGTGTTTTTCGATACGTAGCTGCATTTTTATTTTATTGCACCGTGTAACTGATCGAGAAATACATTCAGATATTTATAATAACATGACCTTGAAATGACCTTGATCTTCGAAAATTAAAGTTCGATCGAGGTCAATGTCATGTTATTATAATTATCTGAATGTATTTTTCGATCAGTTACACGATGCAATAAAAAAATGTTGTTATGTATCAAGAAATATCGATGACCTTGATGACTCCGATAAAAATGACTTTCGGAAAACAATATTCTTGCCAAATATTTGGTCAATTTTTTTTACATCGCAATAACGTGAATAGATATTTAGGTGGCCTTACTTAAACGGACCACCCAGTAAAAATGTGTCTTAATGGTTTTTTCGATGTCTTGAAAATTGCTGGTTTTACAGACCTGTACAATAGAGAGCTAACCTTTTTTTACCACGTTTATATTAACTTGCCGTGTTGTTGTATGCGTCAAATCTTGTAATCGAGTTTTAAACCTCTGCCCATAGTCCAATCTTGCTGAAATTTTGTATACACCCTTGCTAAAATACTTTTTAGAAACCACGCTTATATTAAAATGCACTAAAAAGGTGAATATAATTTTTGTCCTGGTTCTCTATAAAATACCGAATCCCGTTAAATGATTAATAATATTTTCCCCAAAATTTTAAGCAATTAGTTTAAAATTTTTAGTATTATAAAATTAGTATCGGAATAGATAGAAAAATTGAATATAAATTTAAATAAAATCATGACATTAGTGACTATAAAAATAAAAGCTTGGAGCGTTAAACTTTGCGTATTTAGTTATGCCAATTTAGACAGTATTCAATATTCATCCTTATTAAAAATTTAGTTATTATTCATTAGGCATTACTAGCTGCGGATCTTTATGCAAAATAAAAAATGTTTGCATTGATAGCAAGACGCAGGAGCCAAATAACAATTTCATTCTTCTTTTAATTATATTATTAACGTAAAACTAACACACTGATGCCCTTAAATCTATTTAATACCTCCACTGTTTTAAATTGTACGTACCCATTTTCGTAATAAATGCATAAAATCCGCAGTCTAGTCATTACGCTCAAATACTTATGTATGGAATACTTATGTCGAAAACTTATGTAGTCATTACTCATTAGTCACGCTCAAGTATTTACATAGACACTAATTATTAGTCACTTCTGTAGATATTATGAAGTTATTAGTCAATAATCATAATTGTGACTAGAGTTTGCCCAACTCTTTTTTATGATCGGATCACACACACAGACAAACGACCTAACTTTTTTCATCAATTAGAAGAATTGATTTACCAAATGATATGCAACAAAGATGTTGAAAAAATTATAATTTACAAGGTTACATGCAAAAATAAAAAAGACACTTTTTAAAACTTTTTTATTTGGACCCTTAATGAAAATTTAAAATTTATGTTTTGTAGATGTATGTTAGTTATACATATGCTGATAATTTCATCGAAAACGATTGACGCAGCAAAAAACGACACGCATCGTAGGATGTTCGATTCTGTGAATTTTAAGCAGAAACTCAGGAAAAGTCGCGAAAAACTATGATTTTCACCACATGTAAGCACTTGTTGCTCTTGGGTATGTTAATCGATTTCAATGAAATATTCAACATCTGTATTACTAACACAGATCTACAAAGCATATATTTTAAATTTTCTGATTAAGGGCCCAAATAAAAAAGTTTTATGAAATGCTTTTTGTATTTTTGCATGCAACCTTGTAAATTGTAATTTTTGAATAATCTTTTTTGCATATCATTTCGTAAACCAATGCTTCTAATCGATTATAAAAAATCAGGTCGTTTGATACAAATAAAGTGCGTTCAAATATTTTCGTGATTCACTGTATGAATAGTTTTAGTGGTAAGGATAATTTTCCAAAGTGTTCTAAACATAGGATAAAAAATATCAATCGAAGATTCATCAGAGGGTACGTTTCTGTTAAAATAATAGGGTGCGTCTAAACTTCTGACACGCACTGTATTAACGAAACTAATTTATTAGCGATAGTTGAGTCTGCGTTACAGCTAATTTCGCTCGTGTGTGGAATTCGACTTTGATCGAAAGGTATTCGACTTTTAAAGAAGCCTTAAGTTTTTTAAACGATGCCTCGTATTCTTTCGTGTTCGGATGAAGTCACCAAAAACTGGAATTCGATGACTAAGAATACGGTGGCCCGTCGGGTGACCTTGAACCTGAAGACGAATCGAAATTTTACTGACAATGAGAGTGACTTTCAACGTTTCTGCTTAAACCAGTGTAAACACTAAACGCTTTTCGTAATCGTTGAAACGAGATAACGAGATAGCTAAAACTTAAAACACTTTACTCCCTTATCGTATATTTTAAACAAATGCTTGATGACGAAATCAGAAATAATTTCTATTTGACTGAAAATGCAAGACGTTTTATGGAATTGTACACGTAGATACTATTATACATATATGTATATGCATACGTAAATACGGTATGTTACTGTAACCTCGAAATGGCAAACCATTTTTCCTACAATGAAACATTTAACAATTATAAATTATTTGCTACTTTGTATCAGAAGGTTAACGTATGCGAACTTCACGTGAAGTAACTGTGGGCATAAAAAATGGGTTTTAGATAGTTAACTTTCCGTCTCAAAAATGGCACGTACCCAGATTATCTTAAATTTCAATAATAATCAACTTTTTATCAATGATTTCTATCGTAGAAAATTTTAGAATAACTGTTGTTTTTGGTCCCTGAGTACAACTTTCAAGTGGTAGACAATCAATTATTTCATAAATTTTTTATTCGTAAAATTAATACGTTACAATCGAAATTTAATGTGACGAACAAACAGATTTTGTGTTTTTCTTATGGTCTGTTAATTCGTCTTGTGCGAAACCTCCTCAATGAATTTCACAGGCTTGCTCCATCCGAAAAAGAGTAGACAACTCAATTGTAACGGTCCTGGTTTATCGGTGTACGGCTTCCTCGCGGCGGTACTCCTCGGTGCCGATTTAGCTCGCCGATCCAGAGTTCGAAGCGGCGAGGAGAGTATTCGGCGCGGGGAAAGGAGACGGGGTGGAGTTTAGTAAATAAACGCGACAAGTGATTGGGAATGTAATAGTGCTCGTTGCCTGGCGGTTTCTCGGATACGGTGTTTTCGGACACGGTGCTTCTGGATGCGGTACGCGTGCTCGCGGACACGGTGCTCGTGGTACGGTGCGGCCGATCGCGGTCGTAATTACCGGGACGATGAGCTCGGTGATGTTGCCTGGACCTGTAAGATACTGGTGACGGGAGATCGGTGGACGGGAGTTCGATCGTGGCTAGCGCCTACCTAGGCCGGGTTTTGACGGATCTTTGACGTCGGTGACACACCGGACATTGAATTTTTTAAAAACCAATAACTGGTATTTGTAACCAAAAAGTATAAAAATCGATATTTTTGAATCATTTAGTTCTTCGAATCTTTTTCTTTATATTTTGTGTACATTACCTTAAATTTCAATAATAAACATCTTTTTATTAATGACTTGTATCGTAAAAAATTTAAGAATAACTGTTACTTTTGGTCTCTGGTTTTGTAAATGAATAGGTAGATAACGAGTTATCAGACCATAATGTTTATTTACAAAATAGCATATTTCATATACTCAATTTTGCTATACAAAGTATTGTTGAAAAATTAATAATTTAAAAAATATATAATTTCTCCTCTATTGAAATCATTACAGGAAGAAATAGCATTTAATTTAGTTTCAATTTCTTGTAGTCGATGAAGACAATTTTTATTTTGCATAAAGATTCGCATAATCTAGTAATGAGATAAAGTTGTGAATGTCTCAGTTCTTCACGTTTTTCGGCCTCTAACTGTAACAAATCTAAAGATTCTTACATCGGTAAAACTTACGTTTAGGGGAGGCAGCTCCGATGACCTTGACCTTGACATATGTTGTCGAAGACAACATTCCGAACAACTTTTGTCATTACAACTACCCAGTGCTCGGTCTTAGTTTTCGAGATATTTGCGAAAAACTATTGCTAATGCTGTATTGAATTTTACGTATTCTTCCTCGCTTCGTGGCAACGTAAGGCTACCATGGTTTCGAATGAGCTACACCTTAGATAAATAAACATAGCAAGAACCCATATGTTTAACCGAATGTGATCCATGTGCGATCCAGTGTGAACCAGTAGCGATCAGTGTATACATCGGTACGTTAGTTGCAAGTCTTGTGAGTTTTTGAATTATTTCAATATGCATTTCCATGAATTTATAAATTTGACATATAATTTCGATTCCTTGTGGAACTTTTTGTGTGAGAAAAATGTGGTTCGTAAAGATATTACATGTCCAAGATGCAAAACTGTGCTAGTACTATCGAACACTGCCGAAAATCGTTTATTTCATTGCACAAAAACATATATTAAAGTTATAAAAGGCCATAAGCGAAGAAGAGCGACATGCAATTTTAAAATAAGTGCACCAGAGGGTGTCGATTCCTTTGTTAAAAAGTGGAGACGAATTTAGTCGTTTCCACGATCGTTACGTTTGGTGGCAGCACAGTAGTGCCCTGGCGTCGACGAATAGGGATACAAGACGTATCCCCACTCTTTGACGGCGTCCAGCTGTCCAGCTAAATATTCAACCATTTTCCACGTGCTCATCGACATCTGTCGACATCGCTGGACGCAATATTTGCGATTTCCGACTATTCTTGCGGATTCTTCCCACAGGGTTTGGCAGAAATAACTCCGACATTTAGAAAAATCATTGTTTTATTTGAGAAATAAAGTTTCTGGTAATACCTCGTGCCACTATTTTCAATCCTCCTTTGAAATGTGGGAGTTATTGTCGCATTCTGTATTTAATTCTTAGAATTTATATGATTATTTTTATAATATCATAATTTTTATAACGTAGTACAATCTTGATACGTAGTATAATCTTTATACGTAGAAAATTAATTTTCTACGAAAACAGATTCATAACTTTCAATAGCTAGCAAAGAATACGATTACACGTACATGCGAGGTTAACTATGTGTGAGTACACGTTTGTGTGATCACCACACACATACATATACGTTGTAGTTAGTTTCCGATCTATAGCTGCGAGGGCGCCCTGAACAGTGCTTCGAAAAAGTACCAGAGTCGACACCCCCTGAAGTGCACTTCACGGAACATGGTTTGAGAAAGTACACATTAATATCCAAAAAATATGTCGTTTCATTACCTATTTTCTATTGTTAAAACCACCACGATACAAAAATTTTTATGATAAATGAATTAGAATTAAGTGATAGGGATGTAGTTGATTGGACAAGCTTCTGTCAAGAAGTAAGGGTAATTATTGCAAACAGGTCTGCGTCCTCCGATTTTGATGAAATTTTAATATGTTATACAGCAACACATTTTGAACAACTTTTTCCTTTTCCAATATAGCGGGGTCGCTTTTAGTTTTCGAGATATTTGCAAAAAACTATCGCTAATACTGTATTGAATTTTTCGTATTCTTGCACGCTCCGTGACAACGTAAGCCTGTCCCGGCGCGGCGTTTGTTTACATTTTGACGCTGTGGAGGTGAGAGAGAAAACAGGGTCTCACTCTGGTCATACATATATAGGGTGAGCTTTCAATTTTGAAAGACTACTCCTACATTTTCGTATGCGTGGTCGGGCGAGCTTGACGGCCGGCCCTCTCCGCCCCCCACCACCTAATCCTAACAAATTTTAACTAACGATTTTAACTAAATAATAGCCAATTGGTGGGCCAGGAAAAATTGTTGAAGTAGATGAAGTTAAACTAGGCATAAGAAAATACAACAGAGGACGCATATTACGCGGACAATGGCTTTTTGGTGGTATTGAGCGTAACACCAAAAAAGTCTTTGTTTTGCCAGTACCAGACCGAACTACTGAAACACTGATATCGATCATTCGAAAACATATTGTTACAAGTTCAATCATTCATACGGATAATTGGCGTGCATATAATGATCTAGCGAATGAAAATTATATACATAAAAGAGTGAATCATTCGACTAATTTTGTTGATCCTCAAAATGGAGTTCATACGCAAAATATTGAAAGATTGTGGAGAGATCTGATAGCCAGCATTCCTCGCTATGGCATACGTGACTATCATTATACTAATTATATTGCCGAATTTTTATTTAAAAGAACGTACAATTTTGATAAACGCATTGATGCTTTTTCGAAATAACGAATTCTATGTATCCATTAGACCATTTAAATGCTGAATAAAATTCTCATTTTGAGATAGATACTTTTCGAAATATTCACAATTTCGTCTGCGTGGTCTCCGCCGCCCGCCACCTAACCCTAACTAATTCTGATTCCATGATTTTTCCATTACTAGTTCAAATTCTGTATGAAGGCTATACAGAATGCAAAAATTATGCGATCAGAATTAGTTAGGGTTAGTTGGTGGGGGCGGAGAGGACCGGTCGTTAGGCCGGCCCGACCACGCATGGGAAAATCCAGAAGACTTTCAAAATTGAAAGCTCACCCTATATACAGGGTGTCCCAAAATTCCTTCAACAGCCGGAAATGGGAGGTTCCTGACGTCATTTGAAGCGACATTTTCCTTTGCAAAAATATTATCCGCGGCTTTGTTTGGCAGTTATTAACGAAAAACTCGGACCAATTAGAGTGCGACCTAGACGCGAGTTGGCACAGTCGGCCAGGCGCGCCAACTGTCGATTGGCCGACTGTGCCAACTCCCGTCTAGGTCGCGCTCTGATTGGTCCGTGTTTTTCGTTAATAACTAAGATATAACAAAGATGCGGATAACATTTTTGCAAAGGAAATGTCGCTTCAAATGACGTCAGGAACCTCTCATTTCCGGCTGTTGAAGGAATTTTGGGACACCCTGTAGAGTGACACTCTGTTCTGATCCCCACAACGTGTTTACAAACAGGAAATAAACAGATGCCGGCCCGGAACAGGCTTACGTTGCCACGGAGCATGCAACAATACGTAAAATTCAATACAGTATTTGCAATAGTTTTTCGCAAATATCTCGAAAACTAAGAGCGAGCACCGGGTAGTTGTAATGACAAAAGTTGTTCAGAATATTGTCCTCGATAACAGATGTCAAGGTCAAGGTCAGCGGAGTTGTCTCCCCTAAACGTAAGATTTACCAATAAATTTATTAAATAATTCCCCTCGAATATATCTTTATAATTTCAATAATTGGATAAAAATGTATCTTCATAAATGTCATTTAAATGTACTGATGGAGAATATAGTTAAACAGATCAAATCAGATTATTCAGTAAAGAGATAATAATTGGGATTTTTATAATTGTCTTCTCTGATCCTTAGCCTTGTACATACATATGTACACTAATTCTTTTTACAGTATTTCTCACTTATAACTGGACTGCGGATGTTCATGCAATTTTCAAATTTTGTAGACAAATTTCAAGAGAGTGGGACCAAATAAAATCTTATTTTCATCGGTAATAGCATTGGCAGATTCAAAATGAATTAAAATCGTATTAAATTCTGTCGAGTTTAATACTCCAGCATATTTTGAAATTTTTATAAGCCATACGTGCATAAAGTCGCGCAGTCTACTTATAACATTTTACTTTGGAAGATCAATAATAATAAGTCGCATCATCAGTCTTCGAAAAGGCTAATTATAAACGAACAGTTTATTTCTTACTATACACAAATGATCAAAAATAACAGTGGTAATATATCTGTTTCGTTTTTGATAATATGTCGAATTTTCACATTGTACACTTTTAGTTGTGACATAATGCAATGTCTGATTAGTAAAGCAATATTTAACATCTAACAATCAATCTCTAGAAATAAAAAATTTATGAAATTCTTTTCCCAAGTCATTTACAAAAATTGCTGGAAATGATGTAAAAAAAAATAAGAAATAGATCTGCAGCTAAATAGATAGGAATGCATACGGGTGTGTAGCTTCTAAATACATACTAAAAAGTGCAGCGTAATTACGCGGAGTGCTAGGGAGACTGCCTCATTTCAAAGTAGAAGAAACGCGGTTTGATTAATCGCATGACCTTGTTCCAAATAATGCGACGATACTTCAAATCGAACGTTCACGTTAGATTAAACCTACAAGATTTCTTAACGCGTCAAGATTTTGCTCGAACCAATGAAAAACAAATGATTCACCTTAATTGCTTACATTGGGTAACAATGCTGTTTACATTGAATAATTAAGTACAGTACACAATTAATTGTACATTACGTAATTAAGTGTACAAATTCACTGCGTTTGTAGTCGCGGATATGGTTTGCAAAGTTAAAACGATTACGACTTTGATATTATCAATTCCAAGATATCATATGCCACAATTAAAAATACGTAAATTGTTTAAATTCATATGCGAATGCATTCTCATATAAATCGTAGTCATAATTGACCTATGTTTAGGTACGCATGTATTGGTTCCGAAATTGGTCACTACTCAATCATGTCCATACACAGAATTACAGACACGGTAAAATAGGATTTCCTGTGTTGATAAACATCAGTATTTCTTTCTTAAGTATTCATTGATAATAAGTATCGACCTTGAAGTTATGCGAAGAATGTTTCTGATAAATCAAATTTCTGATAATTCAAAATCTCTCGATGACTATTGCATTTTTGAACAAATAATAATACACTTTTATATAGACGATTACACATCTTCTCGAACTTTGTTCGACAAAGCTCTTTTAACATTCGATCAGGAACAATTCACTCGATACGTTCAATACATAAGTAAAAAATTTTAAGCTAACAAAGCACCTTTTTCTCTAGTTAAATAAATTCTTCTTCAAATTTTAAAATACACAGTTGTATAAATTGTTTTGTTTCGTTTTTTTAGAGTTTTGATATTTCTAGATGATCTCGGTATATTTAATATAGATTTTATATAAAAATTGAAAAAATATTAATTTGACCCACCAAACTGAGAGGATTCGTATGTTTGTTTCGTATGTATGAACTTTTTTCCTTGTTAAAAGAGAGACATTTTTGGTTTTGATTTTATTTTATCGTTATATCGCCCTTTAGCGAATATTTGAATTTTTGAATTGTACAGAACGCAAGTTGGCCCGTTTTAAATCTTGGGAAATATTTATAATTGTTCAAAATGATATACAGGGAGTTTCGTCTAAAACAGGACACCTAAATATCTCTTCAGGTTATTGTGATACAAAAAATATTTGTTACGTAATGTGCATGGTGTCAATTGACCAAATATCTGGCAAGAATATTTTTTTCCAAAGGTCATTTTTTGCGGAGTTATCAAGGTCATCGATGTTTTTTGATACATAACTACATTTTTATTTTATTGCATCGGGTAACTGATCGAAAAGTACATTCAGATATGTATAATAACATGACCTTGAGCTTGATTTGAAGGTAAAACTTTAATTTTCGAAGATCGAGGTCATTTCAAGGTCACCTTTTTATAAGTATCTTAATGTATTTTTCGATCAGTTACACGGTGCAATAAAACAAAAATGTAGTTATGTATCAAAACACATCGATGACCTTGATAACTCCGAAAAAAATGACCTTCGGAAAAAAATATTTTGGCCAGATATTTGGTCCATTGACACCGTGCACATTACGCAACAAATAAAATTCGCAGGGATGCGAACTCTAACCCGAACCCGGTTTGGTTCTCGTAACCCCAGTAACCCGTCAAACCAGGTTACTTGTGTTTCATAATGTACACAAACTTTTTTCTATGTTCATCACTTTCATTATTATTTCAAATTTCAATAACATCGTATTGTTGAAACAATTGTTCAAATAAACATATTTTTATAATTTGTTAATTTAAGTGCTTGAAAGATATACAGGGTGTTTTTTCTTTCTTTGAATGATGGAAACAATTTTCCTCCTCCTTTGGATAATGTCTCGTTAACTATTAGGTGTAGGCATATGAAAGTCAACACCATTATACTCAGAATTTTATGCTCTATCGATCTATGGTATAAAAAACAGACGATCGTGAAGGATTACAATTTTTATTATCTTTGAACGCTTGCAGCTCATTGCAACGTCGACCGATTTTTATGAAATTTTTAAAATAAGTATAATTGATAAAGATCTACGAAACGTGTTTTCTAAATTTTTAATGTATCATAGGTGCACATAAAAAAGTTGCAAATACAACTTGTAGTATTTGCTCTGCAATTTTTCCAAAAAATTTTTTCACGTTATGTGGCAAACCAATTGTTCTAACTTCTCAAAACAATCCAAGTCATATGGTCCAATATTTAAAAAAATATCGTCTTTTCAAGAGTTTCCGAATATTAATGGGAGTAACTGTACAGTACGGAGCACGAGAGAAAACTAGCGGGAAGGGAACGGGGAAAGCCCATTCAGATTGCCTTTGCATTTCGCTTGCCCTGTTCCCCTCCCGCCAGTTTTCTCTCGTGCTCCGCACTGTATCTACCTTCCGATTTCGCTGATTTTTGGATATGTTGTTACGAGCCGGGGTCGCGAGCAACGCAAGAAGCCGTGAATGGTTTTTACCCTTAGAATACGGTTGCAATTTTTAGTTAGGTACGCGGACGAACCCGATACGTAATCAGGGAGCCGCTAGGATAATAGACGGCAAGGATGAACATGACGCGTAGTCAGGGAGCCTCTTGGAATGAAGTCAAGCGCAGATGAACCTGATGCGAAATCAGGGTGTCGCTAGGATTGTTAGTGGCCTCGTGACTAGTATCATTTAATTGATACAATCTGAGTAGCCAAGATTAATTTATAAATGCCAAATACAGTAAATTCTCTATAAACGCGAAAGAAATATCCCCTCCAACTTAGCACACAGATCTCGGCTCGATATATCGGTGTGAACCACTACTAACGCGACGCGGAGAGTCGCAGTCGTCGGCACAGTTCAAACGCCCGTGAGTCATCATAACGTTACATCAACAGTCTATCTTCTTTATTTTCCATGATACTGTTATGGGACTTTCACTACCTTATTTCTGGCATTTTTCTGATTACAATGATACCAAACACGATCTAATTTGAACTGAATTTAGTGGTTTAATTGACAATGAAAGTTTCGGGCGCAAGGAAGGATAGCGCATGTGAAAGAAAGAGACGCAGAGTCGCAGCGCGCCGGCACAGTTCAAAGGCCCGTGAGACATTATAACGTTACACCAACAGTCTATCTTCCTTATTTTCCATGATACTGTTATGGGACATTCACTACCTTATTTCTGGCATTTTTCTGATTAAAATGATACCAAACACGACCTAATTTAAACTGAATTTAGTGGTTTAATTGACGGTATATACATATGAAGTAACTGTAGAACATAAGAGTACAGTGGTCGTGCGTCGTCCGGTTTCCCGGCAGTAACGTTCGATTTCGCAAATATAAAGACGTGATGAATTATGACCGATCATGTCGCAAAACCGAACACCGTGTCAAGTCACGCGCGTCGCTCGCTCCATTACAATTTTTTGATAAGAAACAAAATTAAATAAATCTTAAATAAATCTTAAGTCTATTACTTAAAACAGTTCAAAAACTACAAAAAGTGTGTCTTTTCCTGACGGATGTAAACGCTTCAATTCGATAGTTTTCCTTCGATGGTATTTAGACTGTAGTGGTTTAAATGACGATGAACGTTTCGGACGCAAGGAAGGATAGCGCGTATAGAAAAGAAAGAGACGCGGAGAGTCGGAGTCGCCGGCACAATTCAAAGGCCCGTGCGTGGTCTCGCTTTACACGCGCTGTCCTTCTCTACGTTCGGCTCGGCCTTTGAAGCTCGAAAAACGTAGGACCACGATCGAAAAATGCGAAGAAATCCCCCCGAGGCGTTCGCGTTTATAGAGAATTTACTGTAGAACTTTTACCGGACTTGGGGAGTCTATAAGGTTAACTTGATTCGAAGGGGAACTTTAGCCTAATCTCACTAGAATTGACTCTTACGCATGTGTCACGTCGTGATTCTACGCGTGACTACACGATTCCTACCGAAGAGAGTAAAAATGCAAGGGTATATATACCTCTGAAATGAACGGGGTGTCTGTTTGTTGTCTTGAGACTGTTACGAGCTGAGAGCTGGCGGATAAGACGTGATCGAGGCTTCTTCGTGTGAACAGGATGATGAGTTGTCGTGGACTAGCCGGTGCTTGTTTCATCATCAGCTCGCCACTAGGTAGGGAAGAAAGTGGTAGCCGTGGACTAGCTATATATATGTTGCACCACCGGGTCGCCACTAGGTAGGAAAGAAAGGGATAGTCGTGGACTAGCCGATATCTGTTGCACCACCGGGTCACCACTAGGTAGGAAAGAAAGGGATAGTCGTGGACTAGCCGATATCTGTTGCACCACCGGGTCGCTACTAGGTAGGAAAGAAAGGGATAGTCGTGGACTAGCCGATGTCTGTTGCACCACCGGGTTGCCACTAGGTAGGAAAGAAAGGGATAGTCGTGGACTAGCCGATGTCTGTTGCACCACCGGGTCACCACTAGATAGGAGTTGGTAAACTAGCCGGTGTCTGTTTCATCACAGGGTGTCACAGGATGGATTGTCACGGACTAGCCGTTGCTTGTTTCATCATTGGGTGTTACAAAATGGGATGTCGTGGACTAGCCGCTGCTTGTTTCATCATCGGCTCGCCACTAGGTAGGAAAGAAAGGGGTAGTCGTGGACTAGCCGATACCTGTTGCACCACCGGGTCGCCACTAGATAGGGAGGGATTGTTGTGGACTAGCCGATAACGGTTTTACCACCGGGTCGCCACTAGATAGGTAATCGTGAACTGGCCGATGTCTGTTTCACCAGCGGGTGTCACAGGATTTCTGTAAGAGTATTTGGAAGGTCGGCTCTCGTAACTTTTTAAGAACTGTCGAAAAACCTCGAGCGGTAAAGGTTCGTCGAAGTGGGAGTTGATATGAAAATGAGATTAAAGATACTCAGATGTCTAATATCAAAATACAATATACTCTGTACGGTTAGATGTGGGTACACTTGCTACTGTGAGGTGTCGTCGCGGACTACTATGCTCCCGTGCTCTCGGTTTTGACGCACTGAGAAATGCGTGGGTGATTTAGTTAACCTGCGTTAACTTAGTTGAATAACAGTTTGTAGCGTTTTAAGAGTTAATCGAAGAGGACTAAGAACCCTATCTCACGGTGTATGTCGCTCCGTTTTCAGACTCGTATTGCACCCAATTATGGGCAAGCATGGGCCCTTTATATAGTTGAAATTCGGTTACGAAAATGGCAGTGGGGGTATAGGAATATCTGGAAGATATTTCGCTGAGTTTTGCAGATGCGTGTATTGTACTTTCCCATAAAGGGAAAGTTGTGGGCATTTGAGCCGTACCTCTTACATATATGAACACATGTTTCCAAGAAGAGAGTAAAAGAGTCACGTGAGCAAAGTCTCGTGTTTGGGTTTTATCTAAACAGCTACGTGGGGTTATCTAGGATGGTTCGTGCCAGAGACGATTTCAAACAGATTCCCGTGAGAAAGTCAAACGGCAATCTGTTCTCCGTACGTAACAATGTTATACAGTAAAATCGCGATATTTTTCGGCGACCTTCTACCCAGAATTTATCCAGTGCTTACCCACTCCACTGCCAGCCAACGCAGCAGGGCGGCGATAATTAATCTCGGCTCTGATATATCGGTGTGAACCACTACTAATCGAATTACAAAACTTCTTCATTTTTCATTATTTTTTTATGGGTCTTTCACCAACTTATTTCTGGCATTTTCCTGATTAAAATGACACTAAACACGATATAGTTTCAACCGTATTTAGTGGTTTAATTCACGATGAAAGTTTCGGGCCCAAGCAGCATGTAAACACAGCGCCATCTGTGTTTACATGCTGTCCTTTTCTACTTTCGGCTTCGATTGTACTCAGCGCGGTCGGCGCGGTAGACGTAGTCATCAAAAATGTCTCTACACGATATATATATATATTTCCGTGCAGAACTTTCCAACAGGCTGTTGGAAAAATACCGCGACAATTCTCAACATTTTTAACAATTTCCAAATTGATCTAGATCTTCCGATTACTGAAATTTATGTGATCAAAAATGTGGATTATATCGATAGTCAAACAGTACGATTGAATGGTTGGAAATTATAATTATAATTTAATGTTTTTGCAGGAGAGATCGCCATTCGAGTGTTTCGAGCATGTACGGAGCTCGGCATTCGTTCGGTGGCGATTTACTCGGAACAAGACAAGATGCAAATGCACAGGCAGAAAGCCGACGAGGCCTACGTGGTTGGCAGAGGACTACCGCCAGTTCAAGCTTACCTAAATATTCCCGAAATCATCAAAATCGCAAAAGAAAACGACGTCGATGCAATCCATCCAGGTTACGGTTTCCTCTCTGAGAGAGCAGATTTTGCGCAAGCAATAATCGATGCTGGAGTCAGATTCATTGGCCCCAGTCCGAAAGTTGTACAACAAATGGGTGATAAGGTATACCTTCTAAAAATCCTATCTTTCGAAAAATAGACATAGTACAGTTGCGGATAATATTAAGTGGACACTCTTAAAAATCGCATAACTTTTTTAAAATTGGTCCAATGGACTTGAATTTTTTTTTAAGATGTTAGATCGACTAGGTTGCTAAAGAATGAGTAACCAAAAATTTTTGTTTAGATTACGATTGGTAGGAACCATGCAAAATTTCAAAAATGATGCTTTCAACTTTTTTATCTGATCCTGTAACGATAATTTAAAAAATGCATTTTGTAGATTTCGCGGTAACTTGCATGCATACTGAAAGTTTTATCAAAATTTTGGTCAACATTGCAACGAGCTACACACGTTTAATGATGGAAGCTCAAGGGTGAAAAATCGCAGATTTCTACGACTTTCTCTTCTACTCTTCTTACTATTTGAAATTATTATCAAATAGCTCTCTAAATGTATCTGTATGCTTAGTTTTACTACTATCTTTTTGTTGCACTAGTTCGAATGATTAGTAGTTTAATGTATTAAAATATGTCAGTCTATTTGTATTAACAAATTAAGTCGCTCGTGCTGTCTGCACATTTTCATGTTTATGCAGTTATTACAGCTACAGAAAAATTTTGTTTCTTAAGGAAATATGATTGGTTTTTCAACAAATCAGGTTGCTGCAAGACAAGCTGCTATAGAAGCTGGCGTGCCAATTGTTCCGGGAACAGATGGGCCAGTGACCACGGCCGACGAAGCAGTAGAATTTTGTAAGAAACATGGACTTCCGGTCATCTTTAAAGCAGCTTATGGAGGAGGTGGCAGAGGTAATGTTGTAAACCTGTTAACAAAACTTTTAGTCGTCCCTTTTTTTCTAAACACAGGTATTGCATTTAACAAATATTATTTTTTGTGTTATTTACCGACAAAATGCAACATGCTTATTACTTTGTCTACTACTACTAGTAGAATAACTTTTGGAGATATTGGTTTATGTCCATGTCCATATTTATTTTGTTTATGTCCAATACATACGTTCTCTGATTTTACGTGTGATTATTATTTTAGCTTTTCCGTATTAATATGTCAAGAAAAAATGCTATTACAATAAAGTCCCAATCTAACAATAAGCGTGACAATGGTGACCGCTCCAAGTCATTTCGCCAACCCCTTCCACTGGGTGTAAAGATCTTATACGACCAAACTCGTTGCTCATTTTTGTTCTATAAAACAGCCAAAAAAATAATGCAGATTAAGTTTTAAGCAATCGTTGTAAAGATCCAATGTTCAAATCTGTGATAGCATCGTTAAGAAAACAATTGTTAATGCTTTTACAGACTATTCAATTTATAGTATTGTCGACCAAAAACGTGTCGTCAGATTTTTCCTTGCTAAGCCCTGCACAACTGTTCCAGAAAAAATGAATAATGGTCTGCGAAATTAGAGGCTTCGAGCTTGATAACGAGCCCAAAGTTATTGCATTATACTATTTTTGTCCACGAACAGATGTTTGTTGGATTCACTGTAGATACAGTGAGCCATGAAAGTATTTGAACGCACTTTAAAACAGTAAAACTTTTTTATTATTGTATCAAACGACCTTGTAAGCAATTAGAAGCATTGGTTGTACTAAACGATCTGCATAAAAGATTTTCCAAAAATTACAATTTACAAGGTTGCATGAAAAATAAAAAAAGCATTTTTTTAAAACTTTTTTATTTGAGCCCTTACTGAAAATTTAAAATATATGTTTTGTATATCTATAGTAGTTGTAGTAGTTACACATATACTGAAAATTTCATCGAAATCGATTAGCATACACACGAGCTACGAGCGGTTAAAAATGGTGAAAATCATACTTTACACGAGTTTTGATCAGTTTCTGCTTAAAATTCACAGAATCGAACATCTTTTGATGCGTGTCGTTTTTTTCTGCGTCAACCGATTTAGATGAAATTTTCAGCATTTTCAGCATACAAAACTCATATTTAAAATTTTGGTAATTATTTACAAAAGCACTGCGTACTCCGATTTTGATCAAATTTAAATATGTTATAGATTTCGACATTTTGAACAACTTTTTCCTTTTCCAATATAGGGGGGTCGCTTTTAGTTTTCGAGATATTTGCAAAAAACTGTCGCGAATACTCTATTGAATTTTTCGTATTCTTGCACGCTCCGCAGCAACGTAAGCCTGTTCCGGTGCGCCGTTTGTTTACATTTTGACGCTATAGAGATGAGGGAAAAACCAGGGGGCGGAAAGGGCCGGCCTGACAGCACACACACACACACCCAGTGCTTAACACGGACCCAGTGTTTCTAAAAAGAAGGTTCTCACATTATACAATATAAAATCAACTGAGACCAATACAGCATACATCCTAACTCAGTCGTAATCCAGTTCTAACCCAGTCATAATACAGTGTTTCATTACAGTGTTTAAAAAAGAAGGTTTCCATTATGAAGTTAACATTTGCACCAATTTTCACTATTATATTCGTAATCAGCACATCAAAATACGTAAGAATCTAGAGTATAATTTAGAAACACTGGGTGCGTGTGAGACACTGAGTGGGTGTGTGTGGTGTCAGGCCGGCTCTTTCCGCCCCCTGGTTTCTCCCTCATCTCTACAGCGTCAAAATGTAAACAAACGGCGCACCGGAACAGGCTTACGTTGCTGCGGAGCGTGCAAGAATACGAAAAATTCAATAGAGTATTCGCGGCAGTTTTTTGCAAATATCTCAAAAACTAAAAGCGACCCCCCTATATTGGAAAAGGAAAAAGTTGTTTTGAATGTGTTGCTGCATAACATATTTAAATTTGATCAAAATCGGAGTACGCAGTGCTTTTGTAAATAATTACCAAAATTTTCATTACGGTCTGTATTAAAAAAGTTATAAATGGTGCCTCTTTTAGTTTCTCATGTAATTCTTAGCAATTGCAATTTTTTCAAAATCTTTTTTGCATGTCATTTCGTAAATCAATTCTTCTAATTGCTCAACAAAAGTCAGGTCGTTTGGTCCGATCATAAAAAAGTTATACTGCTTTAACCCTCATCCGTGTTTCGTGTAAATTTGACACAGTTTTCCTGAAATAATTTATACTGTTCTGTAATTTGTATGTAAATTTGCTCGAAACTTTCTTATGACTTTTATTTCTTCGATGCGAAACACATAACGGAAAAAACAAATATGTAAATGTTAACTCATCAATGTGAATACAAAACATCGAAAAATAACTGTCTATCTTGTTATTTCATCGATCTTTTATCACTGTGTCAATTTGCTACTGAGGGACAGATTCAGTTTGTGAAATGAGGGGCGGATGAGGGTTAAAGTGCGTTCAAATACTTTCGTGGTTCACTGTACATATTCTATTTCCGTGACTTGGGAGACACTGAGGAACCAATCCAGTGCTAGTACCATAATGTCACATTCTAATTGTAAGTCCGGCGGAGGAGACCGCTCTATGTCACTTCGCTTACCCGTTCCACTCGGGGGCATACTCTGCGAGGGGCCGACAAGCTCGAGCTGCCTCAGTCGCCGAGTAGTGTAAACATGCCGCGTAATCCGAAACCTGGTTGGGTATATCGGTGTGAACCACACTACTAATCAAATTACAAAACTTTTTTATTTTTCACTTTGCTCGCTTCGCTCGGCAACCCCCGCAGCACCTCTCTCTCTCTCTCCCTCTTCCTCTCTCGTTCAATTGACGTTATGGAGTAAGTGTAGAACATAGAAGAGGATAGCGAGTGAAACAGAAAGAGAAACAGCGACCGCGACGGTCGGCAAAAATTAAAAACTTATTGTACTGTTTTAAATACCAATGCGATGCTAACTTTATTTTCAATTTTCTTCTTATATATATATGATAAATTGTAAGTTATGCTTTACATGTATAGTAAACACGGACCAAATTGTATCTTGTTTGGTGCCATTTTATTGAGAAGAATGTCGCAAATATATTGGTAAAGTTTCATTAAAAATAAGAAGAAAATAAAAAAGTTTCATTACTGCACTAGTATTGTCTGACCGATACGATATTTTTTGTTGCACCTGTGGGCCGCGCGGCGCAGGTCATGTTTACATGCTGTCCTTTCCTACGTTCGGCGCGGTCGACGCGGCCACAAAAAGTAGTATCCGGTCCCGATCTATGTCACAGAACAGAACCGAGAATCGACTTAAATTGGGACTTTACTGTAAGTGTGTGTACACAGAATTGCATACTAATTGAATTCTGGACGAACAGTTCTGCCCCTCACACGTGTATTATGTGATGTGTAACCAGTTAAAGTTCAATAAACCGGAAGTACAAAATGCTTTGTTCATTTTTTTAGGAATGCGAGTGGTGAGACAAATGGAGGAAGTGCGAGAAATGTTTGAACGTGCCTCGTCAGAAGCGGCGGCTGCTTTCGGTAACGGAGCTATGTTTATTGAAAAGTTCATTGAGAGACCAAGACATATCGAAGTTCAATTGTTGGGCGACACTGCTGGCAATGTTGTCCATCTTTACGAACGTGATTGTTCCGTACAGCGTCGTCATCAAAAGGTCAGTCCACGATAATCAAAGCTATTCGTTGCAATCAGTTACAATGTGTTAAATAAATTTATTTGCATTTGACATTTAACAGTAGAACTACCAACAGTTAGGACGAAGCTATTTCTACAAAAACCAGTCAAAATGACTGGTCTTTAAAAAATACGTAATACAGTAAATCCTCTATAGTCACAAAAAGGTCGTACACGATGGATGTAAAAAAAATATTCCCTTGTAGTAATCTGATGTCGGGTCGGGTATATCGGCATGCACCACTACTAATACGACGCGGAGAATCGCAGTCGTCGGCACAGTTCAAAGGCCCTCGCGTTCTCACAATGTAACACCAATATTTTATCTTCTTTATTTTTCATTATTTTTTTATGGAACTTTTAGCAACATATACCTGGCATTTTTCTAATGCAAAATGATACCAAATACGATATAATTTCAACTGTATTTAGTGGTTTAATCGATGATGAGAGTTTCGAACGCAAGGAAGGACAGTGCATTAGAATGAAAGACACGCGGACAGTTGCCGTCGCATCGACAGTTGCTGTGGTTTCTCTTTGCACGCTTCTCTACGTTCGGCTCGGCCTCTAAAGCTCAAAAAGTAGTTCCAAATGCGATAGATGCGAAAAAATCCCCCGACCTTCGCATCTATAGAAAATTTACTGTATATGTATATGTATATAGAAACAAAATATGTGGTCAAAAGCCGCGTAAACACAACAAACCATTGTTTTGCATACACCAATATGTCAGAGATCATTCAGTAAAATTTCTCTTCGTGAAATAAGTTAATAGTGACAGTTTCAATTACATAAGTTGCGTTTAACCATACATAAGTTCACCGTTAAGGAATATACTGTGTCACTTTCAAAAAAGGACTAGCAGCGACGCGAATTTTCTTGATTCTCCAATGAAAGTTGTCTTGCACAGCGATTGTTTTCGGTTTTGAAATTATCCAAAAGTACATTCGTAAGAGGTAAATTGAAATATTCTATTGGTTCTGAGTAATCCACACTAATAAGTGGAATAATAATTCGTCGAAGTCACTGGTGACGATTACATTAAGTATAACTTAATATTCACGTTCAAGGATAGTCATCGGCACCTTTCGCAAATATAAGAAACGATTGTATATTATTGTTCGTCCATAAAAAAGTTAAACCACAATTCACCATATAAAAGAACCACTCTTTTCGTGTGATCTGTTGGCTCTTGAACGAAGACTAATGTAATATGACTTTTTTAAATACATAGTACTTTTTCACTCGAAACATACTTGTTCACGTTTAATTGTTTAAAGAAAAAGAATTTGTTCTTGTCGCGTCGAGTTTTTAATCTTACACGTTTAAAATGCAATAGATAACCATACAAGTACGGGTTTACTTCAATTTTAATCATATCCTTTGAATGGATATAACAATGTTTAAACCTGATTTTCCGAATGCATTCATACTTTTAAAAACACAAAGTCAAGGACGCAAAACTACAGTGTAGTGTAGGTTAATAAAAAAAGGGAGAAGTGAAACATTCCAAGCTAACATATCCCACGAAAGCCATAAATTATTTATATGGGCAATCTATTATGATGGTTCAAGAATTTTTCAAGAATGAGGTTTTATATTTGTTATTGATCATTATCTGTTATGCCTCAGGCATATTAATAATTACAATAAAAACTTGTAGGTCGTTGAGATTGCTCCTGCCCCGTTATTAGATCCAAAAGTTAGAAACAAGATGACTGACTACGCTGTCAAATTGGCAAAACACGTTGGTTATTCGAACGCCGGTACCGTTGAGTTTTTGACCGACGAATCTGGGAACTTCTACTTCATAGAAGTTAATGCTAGGCTCCAAGTCGAGCATACAGTGACAGAAGAAATTACTGGGTGAGTACACTACATTTACTTTACATTGTAATTCTACACGAAGCTGTTGGATTTCACATGTGCTTAAACGCCTATTATGTACTGTAACATTTTAGTGTACTTTAGTTGAGTTTATGCTGAGAATGAGAAATTGACAAAGCTCGTAAAATCGTAATATTTAGAATTATTTACGTATCTTTCTATTATATAAAATAGTATTGTAGTTCTGTCACAGTGTATATTATTCAGAGAGAGATATGATACACGATACACGATACACCATACACGATACACGATATATCTTTTCTATTATATAAAATGAGTGACAGTGTATTATTCAGAGAGGGAGAGAGAGAGGTGCGGTGCCTTCTAGTACAATATAACAGTAGCGAAATATATATTTATATACAAAACAATTCTGCTTTAGAATCGAAAAGAAATATTTATTACAAAACAAATGAAATCATTTTCGTGATTTTCAAATATCCTTTCAAAAGTTCATTAAAAAAATGTATGTACCTTTTGATAATGTTTGTTTTTTGATATCACGAAAGTCTTATCTATTTTCGGCGACAATTTGCAATATACATATGTTGCATTTCTTCCTCGGTTTTAGTTAATATTGTATTTGATTATATTCTTGTATAAGTTTGCCACCGCGTTCAGCTATGTCGTTTACAAACGTTTACAAATTATGATTCTCTCTTTTTCTGTCCTCGTACGCCCACAGTTTCTTTACCGCCCTCTCAAGTTCATCAACTTGTACATACAATATAACTTTAAAGATTATGAATACATTTCAAATGTACGAAGTTATTGCTGCGTCTTGTAAGAAATAGTGACCAAGGCTAGAAATCCAGTTATCCGAACGTTTGCTTCTATTATGTGAACCTATGAACTGTTGGGGGTAAGATAATCACTGACAAGGAGAGTGCAAGGCCTTCGGGTCACCGATTTAGTTGAGATTTCGTATACTTATAGATTACGATCTCCCTTTTACGAATATATACCATTATAGGGGCAAACACTCAATAATTGTTGAGATATTCAGAAACAAAGTTTTTTCATAAACATTAGTATAAATATGCTATTGTAGAGAAATTGTACAACAAATAATTTTCTGGTGTAGTAGCAACGTACTAGACTTACACAACCCAGTGGGCTAGGGTTCGATTCCTGTCCGGAGAAAAATATTTTTTTACTTATTTATTTATATTATCTATTCACTGTGTAACATTGACTTGTTCATAAGAGATTACACATTTATTACAAATCAAAGAACAAAAGTTTTAATAAATTATAAATAAATTAACCGAAATGAATAAAATAGTAAATTACCCTCTCGTGTCTGGAAACAGAAGAATATAGGAAGAGAAAATATGGTATACGATAAATTTAATAATATTGTACTTACGATTACAAATTTTTAATTATAACAGCGGTACATGTCGTAAGAGCATACGAAACATAATACGCAGAAACAGCTTACACATCGAATAAGTGCAATATTATTTCATTGGAAAAAGTTTTAATTAATTATAAATAAATTAATCGAAATTAATAAAATACAAACAATTATGTGCACTAATTTTTCAATCTATGCTGGAACATGCACGGTATGTAGCCGGATTTACAGCAGAGAGATAAATTTTTAAAAACGTCAATCAAATCTGTTTTCCCATAAATGTACAAGGAAGCAGGTGCCAATGCAATAATACTGCACTTATTCGATGTAAAAGCTGCTTCTGCGTATTATGTTTCGTATGCTCTTACGACATGTACCGCTGTTATAATTAAAAATATGTAATTGTAAGTACAATATTATTAAATTTATCGTATACCATATTTTCTCTTCCTATATTTATTTTATTTCTGCTGTTTCCAGACATGAGAGGGTAATTAACTATTTTATTCATTTCGGTTAATTTATTTATAATTTATTAAATCTTTTATTCTTTGATTTGTAATAAATGTGTAATCTCTTATGAACAAGTCAATGTTACACAGCGAATAGATAATACAAATAAATAAGTAAAAAAATATTTTTTCCCGGACGGGAATCAAACCCTAGCCCACCGTGTTGTAAGTTTAGTACGTTGCCACTGCACCAGGAAATTATTCGTTGTATACTACCTCTACAATAGCATATTTATACTAATGGTTACGAAAAAACTTTGTTTATGAATATCTCAACAAATATTGAGTGTTTGCACCTATAATGGTATATATTCGTAAAAGGGAGATCGAGATCTATAAGTATACACAATCTCAACTAAATCGGTGACCCGAAGGCCTTGCACTCTCCTTGTGAGCTCTTCTTACCCGAATGCTTTTGTGACCCTTCCGGTAACCAGAAATTTTTGCCTTTTCCTATGTTATTCAGTAGATTTGGACGAGAAGATGTAAGAAATCCAAGTTTCGATCCTGGAGGATCAATGGTTCAAAAGTTATAAGTGTTTGAAGTTGAGCAATTTACAGTGTTTTTGACAGGTTAGCAGAGGCAGAGAGGGCCGGCTTGGGAATCTACGCTATCAACATCAGCGCGTGCTTGTGGTGGCACCTAGCGGCTGCGCTCAGTAAGCGGCGCGCGACGGTCACTACACACACCATGGCGGCGCTAACCTGTCAAAAAACTGGAAATCTCTCAACTTTAAACACTTATAACTTTTGAACAATTGGTCCTCCAGGATGGAAACTTTAATTTCTTACATCTTCTCGTCCAAATCTACTGGATAACAAAGGGAAAAGGCAGAAATTTCTGGTTACGCAAGGAAAAGTTTACCCTGGAGTTGTACTGTATTTTCATTATTTTAGTACTGTATTTTAGTACTACTATTCGGTGCAGCCGAATAACATGTGCAAGCCGGCAGGAGGTAATTCTACGTGTACAAATAAATCGGAAAAAGGGAATAACATCTTTTCGTTTGGTATCTTGTTTTCGAAAATGTCGATGTATTTATTGCAATCAATGCAGAAAATTGTTATCTTGCACAAAATATGCAGTCTACTAATAACGAAGAAACGAACTATGTTACTCTAAATTGCAAAAACTAATAATGAAAACTATGGACGTCTGATTCTTCGCTTACAAATTAAAGATAATGTAATCTCGACTTTTCAATTTGTTAAGCAGGCCCACTAAGCTGAGCGTTTGAAACATATGAAAGTCGGTATTTGTTTATGTGTGCCCTTTGTCTCGTAGAGAGTCTCAAAAAATTTGATTAAGATTAATGACATTAAATTAATATTTTTCTTTAAATGATCCTTTCATTAATTAACGGTTAAAAATTTGTTACATTAAAAAAATAATTTCTAATTTTGGTTTGAAACATTATTTACAAATAATATGTGCCAGAGAAATTCGTTAGCATAAGTGCCTGGTACCCTGTAAATAATAGATTGATTTGTTCATAAGTAGACAGCGGATCTATGTTTATGAAAATGAAATAGAAATTAATTTTCTTTCTTACTATGTTTAATAGGTTGCTAATAATATAATAGTATTTTTAAACTCTTCTAGTGTTTTCACTGTTTTAAATTGTACCTACTCATTTTTGTAATAAATGCATAAAATCCGCTGTATTTCATAAGTTACGAGCGTAAATGGGACTGAACCTATAATTTCTTAACGCATTGTATGTACAGTCAAGGAACTATTGGTTGGTATCAGATGTCTTAGTTTTTCTTTACAATAATTCAAGATAACCTTTTCAGAATCGACTTGGTCCAGTCTCAAATCCGTATTGCCGAGGGTATTACGTTACCTGAGCTAGGAATGACGCAGGATAAAATCCGTCCAGATGGTTCTGCTATACAATGTCGTGTAACTACAGAAGATCCTGCAAAGAACTTCCAACCAGATACCGGAAGAATCGAAGTATTCCGTTCCGGAGAGGGTATGGGTATCCGATTGGATAGTGCATCTGCGTTTGCTGGTGCTATAATTTCACCTTTCTACGATTCCCTTCTTGTTAAGGTATAGTAAACTGTTAAGTTTTAATATTAATTAAAGAATTTATGGATACACGACTTGGTTTCTGATGATTCCAAAATAGAATAGAACTCTTTATAATCTTACCCAGTCAGCCAGGCCTGCCTCGAGCAGAAATCGAGCCCAGCCTGGCGAGCAGGTAACGGGCATTATACTGGCCGAACGTCGCTCAAAGCTGCTGGAAGCACAAGGTGCTCGATTTTCGACGAGCAGCTGTGCGCGCATATGCCTGGCAGAAAGACCGGGCACTTGCCCGGACACAATGCTGGCCGCTCGGTCCTGGATTCTGCCCGGCCCGGCCCTGCTAGAAGTAGCTCGGGAACAATTCTGGCCGCTTCGGTCCTGGATTCTGCCCGGCAGCTTCTACCGGGCTGAAGCGGTCACTCGGAGTTAGCGGAGGCGCGGTTGGTCGGAGTTAGCGGAGTAGCGGTCGCTCGGAGTTAGCGGAGTAGCGGTCGCTTGGAGTTAGCGGAGTAGCGGACGCTCGGCGTCCGCGGCGATATTCGGAGTTTGTCGGCGGTTCGGTATCGGTAACTCGGAGTTCGCGGCGTTCCAGCGGAGCAGTTGCTCGGCGCTAGCGGCGCGGCGGTACCGCGTAGAGATGGAGGATCCCGCTCGGCCAGTGATGCCTAAATCTGGACAATAGATTTTTTATAGTAAAACGAATAATTAAGAGATCGGGTCCCGATCTATGTCACAGAACAGAACCGAGAAACTGTTTAGATAGGGATTTGACTATACTGCTGATATTTGAGGAGTAAACTTCACTTTACCAGACTGGAAATTTTTGCCTTTCTCCTATAATTATTATGTACTTGGTATGTAATCCAGTAGATTTGTACCCGCAGAACCTGCAAATCGAAGCTTCGATCCTGTAGGATGAATGGTTCAAGAGTTATGCTTGCTTAAAGTTGAGCAATATGCAGTGTTTTTGACAGGTAAGGTCACCGCCATATTGGTTTGTAGTGACGATCGCGCGCCGCTTACTGAGCAGAACCGCTATATGGCAGCAAAGGCACACAGTAATATTGCTAACATAGAGAAAAACATCAGAAAATGTTTGAGAAGGGACATCGTGAAAAATATTTACAGAGCCTAACCCAGACTCAGTAGTAGTAGTAGTGTTATTGCCGGGGAGGGGCGGTTCGGCCGCCTCTCGCTTCCTTAGGGCACACCGGTTCTTTCATCACCAGTATCACAATTGGCGCTGCCGGCACTCGGCCCTTTAGCGGGTTGCAATTGTCCTCGTTTTTCAGCCGTCCCCTCTGTTTTATTCGGCTCGGGCCATTTTCAGAGTCGTCGACTTACTAGACGGGTCGGTCATCATTGATGAGCGGGCCATGCTACCTAATTTTTGTGAGTTTTTGAGCTGTTTTACGGCTCGGTGTGAACGTCGGGCCCCCTCACCTTCAGACCTGCAGGGTGTCTCGCCTGCCCTTTCAGACTCCCCCCACTTCACCATATTTTCATGTCGAATGTGTCAAGTGTTTGAAGCCCGTCCCTATTCTGTTTCTAGATAGTCCAGAAATCTGCCCACACCCTCTCCTAGGGCTAACCCCTCCGCCTATGCTGTGAGTCTATTGGGAGTACAAATGCAAGGGACCGCGTATTGTTTTTGACCATTGGGAAGAAGTTACTGCTACTTCGGATCCAATCCGACTTCATCGAAATCTCGGCTGGGCCGAGATATCAATTCCATTCGGTCTTCACCTGCCGACCTATTTCGCGATGGGGTTGAGAAGGAAGGGTTCGCCAACTTCACCGAAATCTGTCTCCTCGGAGATTTGATATCAGGTTCATCGGGATCTTCCTTCTTGGGTGGGCTTGACACATCCTAGAAAATATGGCTGATTGTTCGGATGTGACCACCATCCTCGGTTCTGGTCGGTGTTCAGCTATTAGCTCCGTCCACCCGGCCTTTCCCTTAAAGGTTTCTAATTGATGTGCCGTTTTTGCGTTTTTGATTCCGTTTTTTTTTTGGTAGGGTCCATGTCCAGTTTCCTCAGTAGTACCATTTGTTCGCTGACCACCCCCTTCCTTACTCTTATCCCCCAAACAGAGGAGATAGAGCCGGCTGGTACCCTTATGAGGCGGGATGGCCAACTTGGGTTCCCAATAGTTTATCGATTCCCTGGATAAAGGGGACATCGTTGCCATTGGTTGCCCCATGACCCCGACAGTAGGCACTGAGCCCGTAGCAGGAGAAAAAACCACCTTGGAAATTTATGCCACCCCGGTAATCGAACCCTGGCCTTCTTGCTACGAATCAGACACTCTACCACCTGAGCCACTGACCGGCCTTTAACCCAGACCTAACCCAGAACTAACCCAGACCAGTTAAAATGCAACATCGTCTTCCAAAATTCAAATAACAATCGCAATACCCGCTGTATATTATCAGCATTAACGCGTACCCGTGTTGCCATCTAGCGGTTCTGCTCGGTAAGCGGCGCGCGATCGTGACTACAAACGTCACACAAACACTGCAAATTATTCAACTTTAAGCGACCATAACTTCTGAACCATTAATCCTATAGGATCGAAACTTTGATCTGCAGGTTCCCCGGGTAAAAATCTACTGGATAACATACCAAATTCATAATAATTTATAGAAGAAAGGCAGAAATTTTGAGATCGGTAAAGTAAAGAGCAGCCTATTTGAGTACTAATTGAGGTACAGTAATTCTTCAATCGGAGTCCTAGGTCGCCTATCTAATCGAAGTCCAGTGCCTACTCACTCCACTGCCGGCCAACGCTGCGCCGCGCCGTAGGGCGGCGATGATTGATCTCGGCTCGGGTATATCGGTGTGAACACCACACATTGACTCGACTGAATCGAAGTCTCAAACTTCTTAATTTTAATGATCGGTTTATGGGACTTTAACCAGCTTATTCCTGGCGTTTCTCTGATTAAAATGGTACCAAAAACGATATAATTGGGCCAATATTTAGTGGTTTAATCAACGATGAAAGTTTCGAGCGCAACGAAGAAGAGCGTATTGAAGAGAAAGAGACGCGAACAATAGCCGCCGCCGGTACAGTTCAAAGGCCCGCGTTGTTGCTGATCTTCGTTGCGTTCGAAACTTTCATTGTCGATTAAACCACTCAATATTGGCCCAATTATATCATTTTTGGTACCATTTTAATCAGAGAAACGCCAGGAATAAGCTAGTTAAAGTCCCATCGTGATATCATAGAAAATAAAGAAGCTAAGATTTTGGTGTTTCATTGTGATGACGCACGGGCCTTTAAAATGTGCCGGCGACGGCGACACGCTTCGGCCACGCGATCCTATTTCATTCTGTCCTTCTCTATGTTCGGCTCGTCGTTTGAAGTCTCGGCGCGGTAGACGCAGTCATAAAAATATAGCCAACCTACACTACCCAAGTCCGTTCAAAACACGGGTGTTGGGGCTCCGATCGAAGAATTACTGTACTAATGAGTTTGTCGACCGCTGCAATAGGGAAACGGGGTAAATAGCCAGGAAAAGACCATTCGATACAAATTTTCCATCTGTTTTCAGGTAATTGCACATGCAGGTGATTTGCAAGCATCCTGTGCGAAAATGAATCGTGCTCTCCGCGAGTTTCGCGTTCGTGGTGTGAAAACGAATATTCCATTCCTGCTGAACGTGTTGGAGAATCAAAAGTTCCTGAATGGGAAGGTCGATACGTATTTCATCGATGAAAATCCGCAGCTCTTCCAGTTTCTACCGAGTCAGAATCGAGCACAGAAGTTGCTCAATTATCTAGGCTCTGTCCTCGTAAACGGTCCCAGCACCCCTCTGGCGACGAGTGCGAAGCCAGCGGAAATAAAGCCGCACATTCCTCAGATCGCTTTAGGTATAGTATCAGACCGAAGAAAGTGATTAATGCCGGATCATACTTGACCTTGACATTGACGCTAAACAGCAAACCTCTTGAACCTTGGTTTCGCGATGAACTTAATTGGGTACGGTTAAAAGTTTGAAAACGCATGCTCTTCATGCGATAGCTAGCAAATCAGTGGAACCAATTATTTTTCCTATTTATTTTGCATATAGGGTGTCTATACTCGGCCTGTGCTCATGAGTGCACATCACAATGCCTATTGCAGTTTGCGCGTTCATGGCGAAAATGTGCTTTTTTCAATTAATTGCGCTTCAAGTTATAGACAGTAAACTTGTCGTACTTGCCTTTTGACTTGTTCACAATGTTGGTAAAGGGAATAAGAATTACTCTAGAGGTGTAAACAAATCGTATACTGGGTGGATTAATAACTTTGACCACCTTCAATATTTCCGGTATTTGTAATGCTATGAAAACATGATATATACAAAATTTACTTGATACGAAGGAGGAAATAGTGTAATGTAAACATTTTTTACACGGGTGAAAGCATTTCAGAGATTTCAAGGTCTCCTTGAATGCCCTATCTTGTGTATCGTGAGTCGATAGAGTAACAAATTCTGTGTAGAAATGTGTCGACCTACATGTGTCATATGTTAACGAGATATTATCGGAATAATTTTCAATACGTATTCACTAGACTACGGATCTTTATGCATCTATAGCAAAATTGAGTAGATGAAATTCGGAATAGTTGAAAAATTTTTAAAATTGAAGATGTCAATGTATGATTTCTTCTCTATTATAATCATTAAGGGAAGAAATAACATTGAATTTAGTTTATATTTTTTACGATCGATACAGACAATTACCACTTTGCATGAAGATTCGTAATCTAGTACTCACCATATTCTAGTTGAGCGACATTAGTTCGAGCACCTACTAACTTCCAGGTACATAGTAGGTACGTATTGAAAATTATTTCGATAATATCGTGTTAACACTAACCGTACCACAACCGGGCAAATGACCGGTATCGCATTTATTATTAATTAATTATTGAAATTATAAAGATGCTTCCATCAGAAATTATTCAAAAAATTTCTTTCTTTAATCACTTATTATTATAAAAATTGTGAAAGATTTAAATAAGTTCAGTAATGTAATTTGTATTAAATAGTGTATTTATATTCGACACATTTTGCAGCCGGTACGGTTGGTGATAACTATTAGCCCTGATAGCACACGACGTCATACAGACGTCCATTGTACGTCCATTTTAGGTCTGAAAGTCTTACGTCCTAAAAAGACGACTTTAAAAAGTCTTTAAGACCACAAATTGTGGAATTTTTATACAGCCATAATCTAACAGTAACTATTAGCATTGGTACTATCTGTTCGAGTTCGTGTTTCTGCTTCAATATCAATTTCAATTCCAATTCCAATTCCAATTCTAATTTTTTAAATTTCAATTTTTATTGTGATTTTAATTGTAATTGTAATATCATTACACTATTTATGTCAATTCCACATGCGTTCTTCTGATAAAGCTAGATTTAACTTTAAAATCGTTTTTGTCGAAATCTATTTTTACTCTTCCCGTCTTTTAATTTAATTAACATTTGCGGACCTTTAAGACTTATCCCGAATGTTCTACGAATGTCTCCTACACGTCAAACAAACGTCTCATAGACGTTAAACAGACGTCTTATTGACGTCGAACAGACGTTTTAAAATCGTCTTTAAGACGTACCGTTTTCTAACACAAGACGTTCAGGTGACGTTCGGAAGACTTACGTAGGACGTTCGGGATATCTTTAAGACAATTGAATGTCCAACTGACGACGTCTTAATGACGTCTTTGTGCTATCTGGGAAGTTTAGGAGATATGATGGTCAATACATTTTCACGCAGAATTGGATACTCTATCGATTTACGATACACGAGGTAAGTCATGCCACTTAAAGAAATCAAAGTAACCTTCAAATCTTCGAGATGCCTGCATCCATATAAAAATGTTTGCATCACAATATTTTCCTTCCTGTACCATGCCTGTTTTTTATACATAAACTTTTTCATATTATTATGCGTAATGAAAATATTCAAGGTGGCCAATGTTACAGTACGTAGCAAATCAATGGTCAAATTATTTCAATTGTAAACTTTTTCCGTGATCATGAAGGTATCTGACATTTAAAAAATTGCTGTACCATTGTATTACTACATATGTTGAGATCTAATCAATTACTAAACATTTAAATATTGTATGAGGTATTATATTATTTTCATGTCCATGAAATGAAAAAAATCATATAGAATGGAATTATTCTAGGTCGGAATAAATGTTTAATTTTCGAGATAGAATAGCTCCGAGTACAACGGGTTACATCACAGCCTGTATATTCATGTTGAAGGCAGAAAATGATGCAATCCACAGAATACAAGCGAAATTAGAAATGTAAAACACAATATCTGAGAAACGAGGAGGTAATAAAATAGATCGAACAAATCACTCGACTGCCTTTGGTGATAGAAAAAAATATGCCACAGACCAGTATTGCATAGCTTCAGGAGAAATATAATCTAATGTTGCTAGCTTGAAGGTTAACTTCGTTTTCTTTTTTAATGAAATGTGACATCTTTTCCTAGTCTAACAATAAAGCATTTTAGAATGTTTAAAACAACTTATGATTAATTATCATTATTAGGTCAATTTAGGCAGAAAAATAATTTATCTTAATTGCCCGTCATACAAATTTCCAAATGCGTTTTACAAATGCGTAAAAAATTAGTATAATAATTTAGTTAATTCTAAATGTCACCCAATCATCAAATATGTAGTCATTTCTCGTGCAGATCGAAATGCTTTAACGCGTGCATCGCTTTTTAAGGTCACCGTTTTGAACATTTGCATCATCAATACGAACATACCTATTTAAATAAGCAAATCAATAAAGTGCGCGATCATTTCTTCAACCATAGGTCATTGTATGCGTTTTAAAATGTTTTATTAGTAGGTACGTAAAAACACGTGTCATTCCATTAAAAAAGTAACAAAGTTTACTTCTGCTATCAGCAGCCAAGATAGCACAAAGAAGTCTTTAAGACGTCGTCAGTTGGACATTCAGACGTCTTAAAGATGTCCCGAATGTCCTACAAACGTCTTCCGAACTTCTCCTGAACATCTTGTTTTTAGAAAACCGTACGTCTTAAAGACGTCTTTTTGACGTCTGCTTGACGTGTAGATGACGTTCAGGAGACGTTCGTGGGACATTCGGGAGATCTTTAAGACGTCCCTACAGAGTCTTAGAGGTCCATAAATGTTAATTAAATTTAAAGAAGGGAAGAGTAAAAATAGATTTCGACAAAAACGAGTTTAAAGTTAAACCTAGCTTTATCAGAAGAACGCCTGTGTAATTGAAATAAAAAGAGTATTAAAAGTAACAATTGCAATTAAAATCACAATAAAAAAAATTGAAATCACAATAAAAATTGAAATTGAAATTGAAGTTGAAGTTGAAGTTGAAGTTGAAGTTGAAGTTGAAATTGAAATTGAAATTGAAATTGAAATTGAAATTGAAATTGAAATGGAAATTGAAATTGAAATTGAAATTGAAATTGAAATTGAAATTGAAATTGAAATTGAAATTGAAATTGAAATTGAAATAGAAATAGAAATAGAAATAGAAATAGAAATAGAAATAGAAATAGAAATAGAAATAGAAATAGAAATAGAAATAGAAATAGAAATAGAAATAGAAATGGAAATGGAAATGGAAATTTGAATTCGAATTGAAACTGGAATTGAAATGGAAATTGGAATTAGAATTAGAATTGAAATTGGAATTGAGATCAGAATTAAAATTACAATTGAGATCAGAATTAAAATTACAATTGAAATTGAAATTAGAATTGGAATTGGAATTGAAATTGGAAGAGTAATTAGAATTGAAATTGAAGTAAAAACACTACATAACTCGACAAATAGTACCAATTTTAATATTATTAGATTATGGGTATGTAAAAACCACACTGTTTATGGTCTTAAAGACGTCTTTTTAGGACGTAAGACTTTCAGATCTAAAATAGACGTAACATGGACGTCTTTAAGATGTCGTGTGTTATCTGGGTAACTAGACTGCGGATCCTTCTGCAAAAACAAATTGTCTACATAGATTGCAAGAAATAGAAACTAAATTCAATGTTATTTCTTCCCTGAATAATTTTAAAAGAGGAGAAATCATATATTGACATCAATTAAAAAATTTGTTAACACTTTTGTATTTCACCTTCTCAATTTTGCAATAAATGCATAAAGACCCGCATTCCAGTTATAACTCTGTAACTACGCGCAATAAAAAAAGAAGTGTTAATGCTATTGAGTTTAATGAGAGGTATCACAATAACAAAAAATCAATAATACTTCCCATTTTAAAAGAACTTGTGGTTCACCCTTTCTCCCCCAAAAAGTTACCTCAATAAAATTGAATACATACAGTGACCCCCACTAATATATATTCGGATGCTCTTTAATATTACGATTTGATATTTTCTGAAAAGTTAGGACAATTGGTTCGCTACACAATGTGAAAAAAAGTTTTGACAAAAATTTCAAGTTGTCGGGATTGAAGAGAAAATACTAAGAGTTGTATTTCGCAACTTTTTTATATAGGCTCATATGGAGAATTTAGAAAACACGTTTCGTAGGCCTGTATCAATTAAATATATTCTGAAAATTTCATCAATATCGGTCGACGTAATGAGCTACAAACGTTTAACGATGGTAAAAATGAAAAATTAAACAGACGTTTAAAGACGTTGGAAACTGCAGTACTTCACGATTTTCAGCTTATAATTGAAATAAATCTAAAGATTTTTTCGCATTCATCGATTTTGATGAAATTTTAAAAATATGTATAATTGACACAGATCTACAAAACGAGTTTTTAGAATTTTCAATACAGGCCACATAAAAAAGTTGTAAAATGGAACTATAAAACATTTCTTTTCACATCTTGTAATAAACTAATTGCTCTAAGTTTTAAAAAAAGTTATCGATTTTTGAGAGCGTCCGAATATTAATGGGAGTCACTGTACTAAAATATTAGCTTTCCTTAACCTTTTAATTTAAAATTTAGATTCTGAGAATACAGCTGGCAACACTTTATCTGGTACACCCTGTATACGTGTAGTGTATGTAAAGTTTACATTGTTACACAAGATTTAATAAACATAACAAAACAACGAGACAATATAATTAATAAACAAAGTATATTTTTTTATTATACACTATTTCGTAATTTTAATGAATATTAAAAATTAGTGCGTCGCTGTTTACCAGCGATAAGTAAGAAAGCTAGTGATAATCAAGATAATACGATCTCATTATAAAGATTTTGATAAAGAGATTTATGAAGGAAGACTAACGTGAATCTTAAATATTTCTGGAATTAAATGAAACTGCATAACTTGACGCGCAATTCAAGAAAAAAGCTCTAAAAATCCTTTTCTCTTAAATCGATCAATTGTACATTTTTTAAACCTAATTGTCTTTTATAAGTACAAATTAGAAGTTCTTATTACAGTAAAGTCGCGATTCTTGTCAACCAGCCTGTGTTCTGCATAGACAACTACAATCGCATACCGACATTATTTCTTTATGACTGCGTCTACCGCGCCGACCGGCCGAGAGTTCAATCGAAAGCCGAACGTAGAGAAGGACAGCATGTAAGTACGGATCAAAGAGAACACGCGGTCCTTTGAACTGTGCCGGCGACGGCGACTGTCCGCATCTTTTTCTTTCCCATACGCTGTCCTTCCTTGGCCGGCAATGGAGTGGTTAGGCATCTGACAACTATCGCATACCTGGTCGTTGACAACTATCGCGACTTTTCTGTATTATATTTTATTGTCACCGGCAAGACAAAGGCTGTTCTTTCAATGATTTCACGCGAAATCGGTCAGTTTTCGGAGTAGTGTTTTCGATTTTGTTCAAATTCGTATCTTAAAGGACTTTACGGATACGATTTTCCATCTTGAAAATTGTTGGTTTTACAAACCTGTAAAATAAAGTGTGAAGCTTTTTTCATTTAATTATAATGGCTAAACTTACAAATATCATTATCATCAGTTTGTTCGTTAAGCTGTTATAATTTAATAAAAAATGGTTGGCACTTTACTTTACAGGTTTGTAAAACCAACAATTTTCAAGATATTGAAAAATCCTTTAAGACACGTTCATATATCACTATATCACACAAGACTACACCTTCGAATTTTAACAAAATCCGAAAAGTGACCGATTTTGCGTGGAATGACCCAATAAATATATAAAAATACAAGAAATAGAGACAACCGAAATAAACATTTAAAAAGCTAACGATTAGATACTAGTCAACATTCTAGCAGCATAGATGAACAAACTTATAGAATTTTTAAGAAATGATTAAATCGTTATTTTAAGTCGATTTCTCATTCTAAAATTAGAATAGAGATGTTTTCTAACGTAGTAATACTAATAGTTTTATAATATTAGATACGAAACAGAATAGATCAACATTATAAATATCTAATTCTATATTTGATCGTTATCTTAACATTTGCTTTTATTTCCTATTTGTGTGCACCATAGTTTTTAAAGATTAATAATTGTGCGATGAAATAGAATTGTTTATAATAGACGTATTTATTATTTTATATGTGAAGAGTAAACAGCGGTAGTAATAGACACTCTATTACCTTTGAATTAGTAAAATAATTTTTCATGCTTTCCTGCTGGGTACACAGGCAATTGTAGTGGGTTTTCACTAGTCGACATTTTATGTGACACTTTATTTCCGCATCCAAAGTTGGCAACACAGGTAGTGCATCACATGCACATATTTCACATTCTCAACATAAACAATGAAATTATCATTATCTATACAATCTGGCATGGTATTTCAAGTTTTTATGTATTGTCACACTTTATGTATTCACTGAGGGGCACAATCCGTCTGAACTGTTTGTAATTGAAAATTTCCTTTGTGTTTATTAATTTGTAACAGTTACCCAACTAGAGAATTCTAGTGTAGAGTGTTATCTTTCGAGCACTTTTTTTTCTCTGTTGTTAAATAACTTTCCACGTTCTTTTAGATATTAATGACTTTCTAGTTATTATACCTCATTGTTTATCGCATGCTTTTATCTTTTCGTTTGGCCATGTTTTTAGACTTTGCTAAGCTTGCAGCTGCTGCCGAGAACAGTGATGCAGATCTACCAGGTATGCTGACCATGTATTATCTCTTATGTTATGTTCGTTTGCTATTTTATTTTAAGAGATCGAAAATATTGTCATATTCCGGAGACCTCGTGTAAAGCACTGCACACAAATGGGTATAATCAAGGTTTTATTTTTTTGTTTTATTTTTTGTTTACATTTACCAATATTTCGTAATTTTCATTTGACTTCCTTGTGACTTCTGAATTAATATTTAGTTTGATAATGTTAGATCATATATTCGACAATATTTTGCAACAGAAGCTAAAATTAATTTCCATTCCTTAGTTTATAATAATCAATTTTTACTAACACTTTGGGTAAACTTTACTCTACCAGACCAATAAATTATGATGTATTTGGTACGTAATCAAGTAGATCTGTACCCGGCGCTGTTGCAGATCCAAGTTTCGACCCTGTAGGATCAATGGTTCAAGAGGTATGCTTGCTTAAATTTGAATAATCTGCAGTGTTTTCGACAGGTAAGGGTCTCACTTTGGTCCTTGCCTTCCCCCCCCCCCCCCCGACCGATGTTAGCGATATTACTGTGTGCCAGTGCTGCCATCTAGCGGTTCTGCTCGGTAAGCGGCGCGCGACCGTCACTACAAACCAATATGGCGGCGCCTTTATCTGTCAAAAATACCGCAGATTGCTCAACTTTAAGTAAGCATAACTCCTGAACCATTGATCCTATAGAATCGAAACTACGATCTGCAGCCGTCCCGGGTACAAATCTACTGGATTACATACCAAATACATCATAATTTATAGAAGTTAGGCACAAATTTTGAGTCTGGTAAAGTAAAGAGCAGCCAACACATTTGGTACTACTTTTTATTTTAGCGACTAACTTTACAGATTGTATTCTACGAGTCGATTGAAAAGTAATGTAAGCTCGTTTATATCTCGAGAGCGAAACTAACTATCCGAATGAAACAAAAAGGAAATAAGTACAGTAATGTCCCATTCTAAGTCCGGCGAAGGAGACCGCTCTGTCAGTTCGCCTACCCATTCCTGGGGGGGGGAGCTGTGTAAACATGCCGCGTAATCAGACACCAGATCCGGTATATCGGTATGAACCACTACTGATCCGATTACAAAACTTATTTACTTTTCATTTTCTTTTATGGGACTTTCAGTAACGTATTTGTGGCATTTGTATGATGAAAACGACACTAAACACGATATAAGTTCAACTGTGTTTAGTGGTTTAGCGACCGCAATGCGATGCCATCTTTTTTATTTTTTATTTTCTCCTCCTACAATTTTTCTAAAGATATTTATCATATTTTTCTGATTAAAATGAGTCGTTTAAAAACCTCCAACAGACTGTAGCACCGTTAATTCGTAAAATTCTAGTCTAACTATTTGAAAACATATTTTTGAGATGGTTAAGTTTCTTAATGGGTGTCTCAAAATTTCTTAAACATCCGGAAATGGGAGGTTTCTGAGATTATTTGAAACAACATTTTCCTGAGCAAAAATGGCGTCCGCGGCTTTGTTAAGGAGTTATTAACGAAAAACACGGACCAATCGGAGTGCGACCTAGACGCGTGTTGGCACAGTCTGCCAATTGACAGTTAGCTCGTCGGGCCGACTGTGCCAACACGCGTCTAGGTTGCACTCTGATTGGTCCGTGTTTTTCGTTAAAAACTCCTTAACAAAGCCGCGGACGCCATTTTTGAAGGAAAATGTTGCTTCAAATGGTCTCAGGAACCTCCCATTTCCGGATGGTTTGTTGCGAAAAAGACAACGTCGTCTTATATCGAAAGAAAACTGTATCTGTTGTCGAGATATAAACGAGTATGCTAGAGTGGACTTACTTACAAGGGGAGGATAACAAGTGTCCGACTTCGATTTCCAGAATTTTGTGTGAGACGATGCTATATGGATCCCTAATGATGTCTGCAAAATATTAGGTGTAGTTACTCAATAGTTTTAAAGATATAAACAATTAAACTTTCATACCTTGTTGATATACCGTGATTTGCAGCTGAAGTTTTCGAAGTTCCATTAGACGTGTAAGCAGGTTGCGTGAAAGTTTAATTGTTTATATCTTTAAAACTATTGAGCAACTATACCTAATATTTTGCAGACATCATTAGGGATCCATATACCATCGTCTCACAAAAGATAATCAAAATCGAAATCGGACACTTGGGGTCCTTCCCTTGTGAGTTACTTTTGGCGGAAAAAAATTTTTTTAGAACACCACCTAAGATAGTGACACCGGCTAAAAAAATAATCTATGCAAATTTTAGATCGATCCAACAACGGGAAAAAGTATCGCATCGAGCTTGAAAATGTTTTATTTTTAAAACTTGGTATTCTCCATTATAGTACATCGTAAATACACATTTCTATATAACGTTGAATCTTGTCTTTCCATGCTCTATAACTACAATACGCAAATAAGATAGAAGGTCATTGTAAAACAAAATTCGCAACTTTGAAATTTTGAAATTTGAATGTCTAAAACAAATTTTTCTTTAGCATTATGTTTACTTCGTCGAACAATACAACTTTTGTGTGTTTGACACATTTCTTGATATTTTGGTACATAAGATTTCTAAAATTTAATGGGACAACTAAGAAGTAGTAAATGTTATTATTAGTTTCTACGTGCAGAATAATTTGCACGAACTTTTGTTTGTCGCATTTTTCCATATATTTATTAATAACAAAAGTATTCACAGAAATTACAAAAATGCTTGCAACATTTACAAAGATATTTACAACTATTTACGTATAAAATATCATATAGTCGCGAAATTGTGTTTATGTACAAACAATTCTGTTTTAGAATCGAATAGAAATATTTATAGAAGAAAAAAGTGAAAGCATCTTTGTGATTTTAGAATATCCTTCCAAAAGATTCGTTAAAATATTTTATGTACCTTTTGATAATGTTTGTTTTTTGACATCAGGAAACTTATCTATTATCAGCGACAATTTGCAATGTGTATTGCTTTTGTTCCTCATCTTTTGTTAATATTTGATTATATTCTTGTAGAAGTTTGACACCACGTTCAGCTATGTCGTTTACAACTTTCTAATCTTGGGCAATGCATAATCCATATTTAAAATCGTTCTCATCTTCCCATAAATCAGGATCTTTTTTAAAAATTCTTTGGGAATTGAAGATCTTTCAAAGAATTTTGTTGTATAGGTTGGTACCGTAGACTGGTCTGGTCATCAGAGAGGGGCACATCATCTCACCGTGATTCCCCTCATATTGCATCACTGGATCCCAGCATCTAAAGCAGAGCCCGCTGGATGGCCTTACCGATGAGTCCTCTAGCGGGCCTAGCACGAAAAGCTGCCCTTCCTTTTCCTTCTCACTCACATTTACACAGCCGTCAAAAGTATAACTTTTTTATGATCGGACCAAACGACCTGACTTTTTTTTAGCAATTGGAAGAATTGATTTACCAAATGATATGCAAAAAAGATTTTGAAAAAATTGTTAAGAATTACATAAGAAAGTAAAAGAGGCACCATTAATAACATTTATTATTAGAGCCCGTAATAAAAATTTTAAATATGCGTTTTGTCGATGTATGGTAGTTACACACATGCTGAAAATTTCATCGAAATCGATTGACGCAGAAAAAACCGTCACGTATCGAAAGATGTAAGAATCTATGGATTTTAAGCAGAAACTGACCAAAAGTCGCGAAAAACTATGATTTTTACCACATTTAACCATTTGTAGCTCTTGCGTATGTTAATCGATTTTGATGAAATTTTTAGCATGTGTATAACTAACATATTTTAAATTTTCATTAAGGTCCCAAATAAAAAAGTTTTAAAAAACACTTCTTTTATTTTTGCATGCAACCTTGTAAATTGTAATTTTTTGAATATCTTTTTTGCAGATCATTTAGTAAACCAATGCTTCTAATTGCTTACAAAACATCGGGTCATTACGTTACGAAACATTCGAAATTATATTATAAATTTATAAATTCTTATAAATAGGTAATTGTAATATCTGGTTACCGGCTATTAGATAGACTAGGCGTAGGTACGGGTGGAGCCCCTTAAACGTCTGCTTCCCCCACCAAACACCAAATGGATATCTCTTTCCTCTCCTCCTTTCCCCTTCCACTATGCTACTCCAGCACAATGCGCACACTCCGACGTTCCCCACTAAACCGTAAAAAAAATTTATGTGATTTGAGCAGTGTCGCCAGATCGAGGAAATCGAGGGGAATACAGATTACTGCCTCTCTGATGACCAGACCAGTGTACGGCACGGGCACCATGGTTTATGCAGGCATGGCCAGAAATAGCACGCGTGCTAGGGAATCTCAAGGAGTACCCGTGGAATACCCTACTTCTCCCGGCCGTGCGTCTCGCTCCCCATGGCGGTCATAGTGCTCGGAGCAACTACGGCCGCCAAGGGGATTGAGACGCGCGGCCGAGAGAAGTGGGGATATTCCTTGAGAATCACTAGCACGCGTGCTACAGTGATGTCAGAACCGTGGTACTGTGGTACTGAACCATACCCCCTCCATAGCCTATTATCGCCCCTCCGTTCCTTTCCAACACGCCCGCGCGCTACACTCACCAGCGTTCCTCTACTGTATCCGTGTGCGCTGCTTGTACGCTGCTTGTGCGCTTGCGCCAGCCACAATCTATTTTTAGCACCTTCCATGTTGTATGTATTGTTTTGCGGCAACGAAACTGAAATTCAGCTTTCGAGCCGTCGAGCGTACGAATCGCAATCTGGAGCTAGCCTTCGAGTCCCCGTGCAGCGATATTTCTTTTTCATTACTTTCTTTATTTTCATTACTTTTTTAACTTCCCGATTTTATAGGGAAGTTATTGTAATTACCCCGAAAATCGAAAATCGAATTTTTAGCAGATCATCACGTTTCATGGTCATTGGAGTCATTTTAGACTATTTTTATCAAAATGTCGGTATGTGTGTGTGTGTGCGTGCGTGCGTGCGTGCGTGCGTGCGTGCGTGCGTGCGTGCGTGCGTGCGTGCGTGCGTGCGTGCGTGCGTGCGTGCGTGCGTGCGTGCGTGCGTGCGTGCGTGCGTGCGTGCGTGCGTGCGTGCGTGCGTGCGTGCGTGCGTGCGTGCGTGCGTGCGTGCGTGCGTGCGTGCGTGCGTGCGTGCGTGCGTGCGTGCGTGCGTGCGTGCGTGCGTGCGTGCGTGCGTGCGTGCGTGCGTGCGTGCGTGCGTGCGTGCGTGCGTGCGTGCGTGCGTGCGTGCGTGCGTGCGTGCGTGCGTGCGTGCGTGCGTGCGTGCGTGCGTGCGTGCGTGCGTGCGTGCGTGCGTGCGTGCGTGCGTGCGTGCGTGCGTGCGTGCGTGCGTGCGTGCGTGCGTGCGTGCGTGCGTGCGTGCGTGCGTGCGTGCGTGCGTGCGTGCGTGCGTGCGTGCGTGCGTGCGTGCGTGCGTGCGTGCGTGCGTGCGTGCGTGCGTGCGTGCGTGCGTGCGTGCGTGCGTGCGTGCGTGCGTGCGTGCGTGCGTGCGTGCGTGCGTGCGTGCGTGCGTGCGTGCGTGCGTGCGTGCGTGCGTGCGTGCGTGCGTGCGTGCGTGCGTGCGTGCGTGCGTGTGTGTGTGTGTACGTATGTCCGTTTCTATGGTATCAAATTTTTCATTAACGTTTTCAGAAAAAGTAACAACGCGATCGGAATGATGAATGATGCAATCGATGTGCCTCGCTGTAACTTAGAGCTGATTAGATTTTGGTCCATATTGGTCAAGTAGTTTTTTAGTTTTTTTCGACAGGAGTTGATTAAACATTGCAATTTATACGAAAGGCGTATCCACCGAAGAAGTAAACGTAACTAAATATATATATTTAGACATATTTAAAAAAAATTTTTTTCATAAAATTAAAAAAAAAATTTTTTATAAAATTAAAAAGAAATTTTTTCTTGTTTTTTTTAATTAAAAAAAATGTTTTTTCCAATTATGCAACTAATGCTAATGTAACCGCTTACAATAATCGAAAATTATTCCAATGCAAGAGTGAGTTAATCATCGCCGAGAATACATTTTCAAAGAATATCGATGAAAGTACAAAAACATTTATATTACAATCTTTAAATAAACAATGAGTTCAAAACGAATTGTTAACTGAGATTAAATTGAAAATTAATATAAAATATATGATAATTAATAACATTGACGTTGAAGACGAATTGGTTAATGGAGCATGCGGAATATTAAAATTTATTACTTTTCAAGAAAATACTAAAATTCCGTCTATATTGTGGTTAGATTTTCAATTGGCCAGGGTAGGAGTGAAAGTAAGAACTCGTTATCGTGATTATATGAAAAATGCAAATATAAATCAAAATTTAACACCAATAATAAAAAAATATCGAATCAAGTAAATATTTCGAGTGAAGAAAAATAAAAAAATCACACGTAGTCAATTTCCAGTGGTTCCTGCTGAAGCGATTGCGATTCATAAAAGTCAGGGACAAACATACGAGAAAGTATGTATGGATTTTAAAACATCAGAAATACGAACTTTACAAATGTTTATGTAGCACTGAGCAGAGTTTCAAAATTGAGCGGTTTATATATTTTGAGAAAATTTAAATTAATAGTATCGAAGAATACCAAGATCAATACTGCAAACCCGGATAATGATGAGTTGTATCGTTTGCGAAAAACTAATTAAGACAATTTATTTTGCAATATTAGTATGCTATAACAAGGAACCAAGCGAGCAATGAGCATACGATATTGGTTTAATGCGAAGCCATATAGCAAACATTTTGATAAGTAGAAAACTATTCAATTTCCCTGAAAACGTATAATCTTCTCAAAACGTACACTTAATAAATAATAATAATAATATACAGCAACTAACGAATCGGGAAGTTCTTTGTGTGGCTCGTGGAGAGTCACACACAAAATGAGACATTAATAGCTGTGGGCCCTACTAGCCATGCATACCACTAACATTCTCGCAAGAGCAGTCCTGCCCGCGAGCTCGCGAAGCGAGCGAGCAACAACAACCCTACTCGCGAGCGAGCGAAGCGAGCGAGCAACAATAGCCCTCTAGTTTATTTCATTATTTAACCTTCCAGAAAATTAAAAATGTAAAAACTATGTTAAAAGTATGTTTTCATTTTAAATAGACACGTTTTATTATTATAGAAACGTTGTATTTATTTGGACTAATTGTAGAATACAAAAATGCGGACAGTATTTTTTAGTTTACGAAACAATTTGTAGATTTATTAGTTGTCAAACAAATAATAAAATAAATTGTATAATTGTATATAATTGTATATAATATAAATTAATTTTACAAGCATACACGAGTTTATTTGATCTTCTGTCTTCCTATAATAAAAAAATACAGTCAAAATTATAATTATAATAGAATTTCATAAATATTGAGGTTATTGCAAACTCATCTTTTTTCGCAATGATGCTCTAATTTCATTGCTTCTCTCGAATATCCATTTCCTTCCGAGACAGTTAGTCCATTCAACGAAGAGTTGTAGAGGGAAATGGAAGGAATACAATTTTTAACTTTGGGTCTGTGTTTGGACTAGTTAGGAGGTAAACATACTAAAAGTCCCCACTCCTAGGAGGTGAGCGGAGTGCAGGGGGTAGAAGGTCCCTTTTTTTGGTTTTCCGCTTATATTTCGGAAACTATGCGTCCTAGCGATCCGGTAAGACCATTCTGTACAAAATTAAAGCTGACAAAATGTGCCACGAGATTGATTCGATTCAGTTTTCCGCTATCTCGCATAGTTTCCGCGATATCCGCGCTCAAAGTTCACTAATTAAGAAAAAGAAAATAGCCGGGTGAAATTCGCCCCAGCGGGATTTTAATCCAGCTTGAACCATTCGATAGCCTACCCAAAAAGAACCCTCTCTGACAAGTTTCAGCCACATATCTCATCTGTAAGGGTAGTTATTGAGAAAAATCGAAATGTCAGTTTTTGGCCCATTTTCCTTATTTATTGACAATTAAAAATTCTGAAAAAAATCTGGCACATTTCGGATACCAAGTCACATATTAGGTATCATTTCCAGATTATTCCGGGACAAACTGTGGTTGTAAAAAATGAAAAACACGAAAAAAATCGAAAAAATGCAGATTTCATATAAAAGTAGGTCTCGTACCGCTTCAGTGGTAGTAGAATAATAGTAGTAATAGTAGTAAGAATCGAAAAAAACATCTGATTAACATAGAAAAAAAAATTGACCTGACCAGGGATTCGAACTGGGTCAAAAAAGTCTTCAGCGGTTCCTTAGTCGGAGACCATAGCCGCTTCACCAACCATCGTCGTTGAAATTACATTTGAAATATTGGGATATATGTACATAGTATTAATTTCATTTTTTGTACTACCCAAGCTTTGAAGTCTGGAACATAAGAATGCTTGATGTTACATAATATAATTTTTAGATTCAGAAAAAATAAGTGTAACTTAGGAAAAACGCCGAAAAAAGTGGTTTCTAATTTTTTCCAACATTGTTGCACCACTTACAAAAATCTGAAAAAAATTGAGCATAATACTTTTGATAATATCTCATTGCTAAATCAATTCTGAAGCGGTACGAGACCTACTTTTATATGAAATCTGCATTTTTTCGATTTTTTTCGTGTTTTTCATTTTTTACAACCACAGTTTGTCCCGGAATAATCTGGAAATGATACCTAATATGTGACTTGGTATCCGAAATGTGCCAGATTTTTTTCAGAATTTTTAATTGTCAATAAATAAGGAAAATGGGCCAAAAACTGACATTTCGATTTTTCTCAATAACTACCCTTACAGATGAGATATGTGGCTGAAACTTGTCAGAGAGGGTTCTTTTTGGGTAGGCTATCGAATGGTTCAAGCTGGATTAAAATCCCGCCGGGGCGAATTTCACCCGGCTATTTTCTTTTTCTTAATTAGTGAACTTTGAGCGCGGATATCGCGGAAACTATGCGAGATAGCGGAAAACTGAATCGAATCAATCTCGTGGCACATTTTGTCAGCTTTAATTTTGTACAGAATGGTCTTACCGGATCGCTAGGACGCATAGTTTCCGAAATATAAGCGGAAAACCAAAAAAAGGGACCTTCTACCCCCTGCACTCCGCTCACCTCCTAGGAGTGGGGACTTTTAGTATGTTTACCTCCTAACTAGTCCAAACACAGACCCAAAGTTAAAAATTGTGTTCCTTCCATTTCCCTCTACAACTCTTCGTTGAATGGACTAACTGTCTCGGAAGGAAATGGATATTCGAGAGAAGCAATGAAATTAGAGCATCATTGCGAAAAAAGATGAGTTTGCAATAACCTCAATATTTATGAAATTCTATTATAATTATAATTTTGACTGTATTTTTTTATTATAGGAAGACAGAAGATCAAATAAACTCGTGTATGCTTGTAAAATTAATTTATATTATATACAATTATATACAATTATACAATTTATTTTATTATTTGTTTGACAACTAATAAATCTACAAATTGTTTCGTAAACTAAAAAATACTGTCCGCATTTTTGTATTCTACAATTAGTCCAAATAAATACAACGTTTCTATAATAATAAAACGTGTCTATTTAAAATGAAAACATACTTTTAACATAGTTTTTACATTTTTAATTTTCTGGAAGGTTAAATAATGAAATAAAAAAAGTAATGAAAATAAAGAAAGTAATGAAAAAGAAATATCGCTGCACGGGGACTCGAAGGCTAGCTCCAGATTGCGATTCGTACGCTCGACGGCTCGAAAGCTGAATTTCAGTTTCGTTGCCGCAAAACAATACATACAACATGGAAGGTGCTAAAAATAGATTGTGGCTGGCGCAAGCGCACAAGCAGCGTACAAGCAGCGCACACGGATACAGTAGAGGAACGCTGGTGAGTGTAGCGCGCGGGCGTGTTGGAAAGGAACGGAGGGGCGATAATAGGCTATGGAGGGGGTATGGTTCAGTACCACAGTACCACGGTTCTGACATCACTGTAGCACGCGTGCTAGTGATTCTCAAGGAATATCCCCACTTCTCTCGGCCGCGCGTCTCAATCCCCTTGGCGGCCGTAGTTGCTCCGAGCACTATGACCGCCATGGGGAGCGAGACGCACGGCCGGGAGAAGTAGGGTATTCCACGGGTACTCCTTGAGATTCCCTAGCACGCGTGCTATTTCTGGCCATGCCTGCATAAACCATGGTGCCCGTGCCGTACACTGGTCTGGTCATCAGAGAGGCAGTAATCTGTATTCCCCTCGATTTCCTCGATCTGGCGACACTGCTCAAATCATATAAATTTTTTTAAATTCTGCGGGGTGCTCAAGGTACCCCATTTTATCGAGAAGCTTACGCGGCTGAGGCTGAAGAAGTTACAAATTTATGTTATTAATAACAGTGTGATATGTCGCTGAATTCGTTTCGGAAAATGCTATCGTGTAATGATAAAAAAATATATGGTCCCATTCAAAAAAATTACATTAACTTTCAAATTAGCTCCCGCGCCGTTTGAGTCCTGAAAAAAATTACACCATATGATTGTTCCCTTTATACCGAACTATTTTTACACAAATTTTTTTGGTGACTTCAGTGCGTCACGAGATATTTCCGTTTTCAGATAAACGAAACACCCAGTAGAAATGTGTATTTAGAGAAAATCAAATTTCAAAAATAAAAATTTGCATAGATTATATTTTTAACCAGTGACACAATCCTAGAGGATGTTCTATGATGTCTTCGATATCCGAAGAAATTCGGAGATCGAAAAATTTGGTCCACCCCAGCGTTATATCGCTTCTTAGCCGTTCCTCATATTTGAAATACTTTGTTATCATGTATGTGTATCTTCTTTATCAAAAGTCTCATTCGTTGTTTAAAAACCTCCATCTAATCTATGTGTTTATACAGGATTTAATGGTTTGGCATCCATAAATACGTATCGATTTATATACAATAAATGTATGATAAAAATCATTCGAATAATAAATTAGAAACTTTAAAATTTTAAGTGGAAACAAGTTGATCATGTTTTGACATTTGAAATGTATTCTACTTTTCATATTATGTACCATTATAATCTAACAAGACACCACGGATATCATGATCTAACAAAAAATGAAGATTTTTAAGCTATATTTTGGATTACCACATTCTATTTACGTTGTGTTTACCACGTTGCTATTTTTCCTGTTTTGTGAATGGTGATAAAGGGGGGTGACAATTTAATTACAATAAAATCAACAAGTCAAGGTTTCACTGGACGAATTTAGAGACTGCATTTAGAGATATTGAAAATTTTCTAACGGTTTTACAGAACTTTGAATTTGTAACATTTTCGAGTAAAATCATGTCTTCAGTTTTTCATCTGCTGTAACATACAAAAAAACCTCAGCTGAAAATGAATCATGCGTTTTGAAAAAAGAGTTTCAAGCTTTTATATAAGACCACGTTTGTTGTGGTATTATTTTATTTACAAAATTATCACACTTTGGAATATCAACAATTTTTCAAGAATCAGAAATTTAGTGTGCAATAATTTTTAGATCTGCATTCTGAAAATTGTATCGAAATCGGTGAACATTGCTGTGAACCACGAATTATTAAAGATGGTTAATAATAATTTTTTACTCTTTTGGTTTGTAACTATCATTTTAAAGATCCTTACATCTTAGGATGCTTGTCGTTGGCTTCTGCATTGACTACGCAAAACTACAAAACGTACTTGCTGCATTTTAAATACAGGCCTGAATAAAAAAAGTTGCAAAAAGCGACCTTTAATAGTTTCTTCACGGCCAATGGTAATTTCTTAAAATTACTATTGGAGACCGTTGAGTAGACTAATCTTATAACTTCTCAAAAAAGCTCAAGTCGTTTAATTCAGTTTTGAAATAATTATTCTAACTATTCAAATATTGCGCAATAATTGAGCAATTTTAAAAGAATAATTATTTATGTGCCCAGATAGCACAGGACGTCTTAAAGACGTCCATTTTAGGTCTGAAAGTTTTCCGTCCTAAACAGACGTCTTAAAGTCGTCTGAAAGACGTCTAATGGACGTCCTTAGAACGTCTTTAAGACGTACAGTTCTGTAACATAAGCCGTTCAGTAGACGTTCGGAGGCCGTTCGGAAGACGGTTCTACGACGTCTTTAAGACGTCTTTATGCTATCTGGGTAATGAGTGCCACTGTATTCCGTATACAATTTTTTTACATAAAAACCACATTTATAGTGATTACTACAAAGTCGAATTCCTGTTTTGTGAATCTTCCTTAGAAAAAGTGAAATTAATTGTTAATAGACGCGAAAACAAGTAACATATCGTACATGTGTAAAATCTGTGCAGCAGTTATTGATTGAAAATTATGTATTTAGAATCCCCTTTTATATTAACCCTTAAGTAAACTATTGGGCCGATGTGGTCCCATTCAAATTTATTCTAATAATTATTCAATGTGCGACTATTAATACTGTAACTATTTCTGGTTTTAGATGAAATTGGTCTATCTAACCACGTTTCTATTTCCCATTTCGATGGAGATGATTATTAAATATAATTTAATTGAACCACTAGGGGTTAATAAAATATGTAATGAATTTTTTTCAGATAACAGACATTAATGACTCGTCCTATATGTCGTTGCTTTTGTAATCGTATGAAAGTTGATGAAGCAAGACAATAATTAGGTTTCCATTTATTAAATAATATGAAAATCTGACGACACAATTCGGTGCTACAGACAAAATATTAAAAACGATATTTACAAATCACAAATGAGTCGGTAATAGGTATTCTATAATTTTCATTTTAATCCTGTAATAAAAGCTGAATCTCTCGTAGATTTGGCCATAAGACTGAAACAAGGAGATCAAAAACAATCAATTAACACGATGACTGTAAACGTTTCGCTACCAGAATAAACCCGCGATATCTAAATAATTTAGTCCATGCGTAATCAAAATTACAGACTTCAAGCTTATCACTAGACTCCGGATTCTGTTTTGTCCACTTATCACTATTTTCGATAGTACAAATTACAATGAAGTTCAGTTAAAATAATTATATAGGGTGACTACAATATCTCCGAAAGTATGGTAGTGGTAGAAAAGTTTTCGTAATGAAAACTGCATCGGACAACAGTGGCCGTAGTCCGGCTTTAATGTTGCTAGGTGGAGTAGCTTCAGAGATGTGAAGGTCACCTTTGTTATTTTAAATAGAATGCTATGTTTTGGTACCTGTTTTCTGATAGTGGCTATTGAGACGAATCCAACGAGGTGCAACATTAAGGTCTTTGAGGTCAGCAAAGGTTATTTATGACAAAAATGGCAAAATAATCTTGCATTTACAGAAGGTGTTCAAAGTGATTGCTATTGGTGGTAAACTTTACTTTACCGAATTCAAAATTTCTGCCTTTCTCCTAAAAGTCATGATGTATTTATTATGTGTTCCAGTAGGTTTGTACCCGCGGCGGCAGCAAATCGAAGTTTCGATGCTGTAGGATCAATGGTTCAAGAGTTATGGTTGCTTAAAGTTGAGCAATCTGCAGTATTTTTGACAGAAAGGGCGCCGCCATATTGGTTTGTAGTGACGATCGCGCGCCGCTTACCGAGCAGAACCGCTAGATGGCAGCACTGGCACACAGTAATATCGCTAACATAGAGAGAATATCTCAGAAAATGTTGGAGAAGAAATATCGTGGAAAATATTTACAGAATATCTAACTCAGACCTAACCCAGACCAGTTAAAACGCAACATCGTGGCCATGTCTTCCAAAACTCAAAGAACAATCGCAATACCCGCTCTATATTATCAGAATTAACGTGTAGGTTTGGCTCTTGCTTGAGACGGATAAAGTCCTACTCGCTGCCATATAGGATGTGGTATGCGGGCACCTTGCTCGTCGCCAGGATGAGGTTATGAAGAACACGAGAGTTGGATTTTACGTCCATTTCACTAGACGGCCGGGAGAAGGGAGCGAGCAACGCTCGGCGTGCCGAAGGCATCCGGCGATCCCCACTCTGGGGAGTCCCACTGATAGGGATTGGGGAAACAGAGTTTCCACAAACGCGCGCCCGTGCTGCCATCTAACGGTTCTGCTCGGTAAGCGGCGCGCTATCGTCACTACAAACCAATATGGCGGGGCCCTTATCTGTCCGAAACACTGAAAAATGCTCATCTTCAAGCAACCATAACTCCTGAACCATTGACCCTACAAGGTCGAAACTTCGATCTGCAGCCGTCCCGGGTACAAATCTACTGGATCACATACTAAATACATCATAATTTATAGGAGAAAGGCACAGATTTTGAGTCCGGTAAAATAAAGAGCAGCCGCTATTGGTATCAACGCAATGCTGAAATCATCTTATCGCGGATTCAGTAGTGTATTACCTATTACTTCGGTACTTATCTTATAACATGCTGTAACAAATTTTTGTACAAATGTATTCAATTGTACGCCGTTTAGGGTGAGAACGTTGAGGATATCGTCCATCGCAGGGCACGGAATTATTTACTCGCCGATTTTCGCGTCTCGCTTCCCATGGCGGTCCTAGTTCTCCTAGGAGCCAAGAATAGCGACTATGGAACGCGCCTGAGGAGCTACACACTAGGGCCGCCGCGGGGAGCAAGACGCGCGGCCAGATCGAGGGGGCGGGTGTACCCTTCGAAAAACAGCCGTCGAGAGTAAGCAATTCCGAGCCCTGTAAATGAGAAGTATATCGGTTTCTTCTTCGAAAGAATACATCGTGTACAATCGCTTGATTCGATGATACTAATTTTACGATTCTTATTATTGATGTCCTGCGTCCGGAAGTGTTTATTTGTCATTGCCAGATTTAGTAGATACGCTTAAAGATATCCTCAACATTCGCACCCTACACGCCGTACATTTGAATACATTTGTACAATTAGTTGCCTGTCATTCAATAAGTGCCGAAATGCTGGAAAATCCTACTTAATCCATGCTTAGAAACACCTTCTGTAAATGCAAGTTTATTTCGTCTTTTTTGTCATAAATGACCTTCGCTGACCTTAATGTTGCACCTCGTTGAAAACAGGTACCAAAACAAAAGATTAACGCCACACTACGGTCCGTGTTGTCCTATGCAACTTTTATGTCGAAAACTTTTCTATTACTATCATACTTTTGGAGTTGTATTATGAACAGAATTAGAATTGTGTCACTTGTGAAGTGTTGTGTCACTTGTAAAGACTTGTGTCACTTGCATATTGCCGACGTGGCAGTCAACGTGTTAAAAACAAGGATTTGCTTAATGGGAGGTGATATAACATGACAATCGCAAACGCTTTAACCATCATTTTTATTTCTTCGATTTTGGGTGCTTATTCGTTATTTTTTGTTCTTTATAAATCACGAAAGAAATCATTCCAATACAACTTCGATATGCTTTTTATTGGTACTTGATCTCTTGCGGGGAAAAGTTATTAATCGTTTCGAGCTTACTAACAACTGCACGCTGAAACTTTATCGATACTTTTTGAACAAATGTCAACGAATATTTCAGATCCTCTGGAACCGCCAAAGGGTTTTCGACACATCTACAAGGAGAAAGGTCCGGAAGCGTTCGCCAAAGCCATAAGGCAGCACAAAGGGTTGCTGTTGATGGACACCACATTCCGCGATGCTCATCAGTCCCTTCTTGCAACACGTGTGAGATCGCACGATCTTCTGACGATTTCGCCTTTTGTCGCTCAGAAATTTAACAATCTTTATTCTCTGGAAAATTGGGGTGGCGCTACCTTTGACGTCGCTCTTAGGTTCCTTCACGAATGTCCATGGGACCGATTGGAAGACATGAGGAAAGCCATACCAAACATCCCCTTCCAAATGCTTTTAAGAGGTGCTAATGCTGTAGGTTATACTAACTATCCGGACAATGTTGTCTTCAAGTTTTGCGAACTGGCTGTGCAAACTGGAATGGACATTTTCAGAGTATTCGACTCATTGAACTATCTACCAAATTTGGTTATTGGTAAGTCATTTAATTCTTCTATTTATATCACATAAATTTATTACTATTCTGAATCGAGCCGTTTCGTACACTCGGTTTCTTTCAAATCAAATTAACGGGTAAACTTTTCCTTGCGTAATCAGAAATTTTTGCCTTCTTCCTATGTTATCCACTAGATTTGAACGAGAAGATGTGAGAAATCCAAGTTTCGATCCTGGAGGATCAATGGTTCAAAAGTTATAAGTGTTGAGAAACGAGTAATATAAACTAAATTGAATTTTTCCAGGTATGGAGGCTGCCGGCAAGGCTGGTGGCATAGTCGAAGCTGCGATTTCGTACACAGGAGACGTGTCCGATCCAAGCAAGACTAAATACGATCTCAAGTATTACACGAACTTGGCGGATGAATTAGTGAAGGCTGGCACTCACGTACTAGCGATCAAGGACATGGCAGGATTATTGAAACCGAAAGCTGCCAAAATTTTGATTGATGCGATCAGGCAAAAACATCCAGACATACCTTTGCACATTCACACTCATGACACTGCCGGAGCTGGAGTGGCATCCATGTTGGCATGCGCAGAAAGCGGAGCGGATGTTGTGGACGTTGCCGTTGACAGTATGTCTGGAATGACTAGTCAACCTTCTATGGGTGCTGTAGTTGCGGCACTTACTGGTAAGCCTTTTGTCGAAACAAATTGTGATAATTACGTCGGGAGAAGTTCGCCGGCTCAGTCGGTTGTCGAGGATTCGTCTTCCGTAAATGAGAAACACTGGTGGCGTGTGGGTAGTATATATATATATATATATATATATATATATATATATATATTTACAATGGGAGTGTATAAATATATGTACAAGAATGGCGCGGTCAGGCGTCGTAGCTATCGGCTGCACTGGTAACCCGGCGGTCAATTTCGGCTCAACGGTATCTGATGCGTTTAGACTCGGATCGGGTTTGGCGAGATCGGTCGCGGTTCGGCGGTATCCAGTACGACTAGATCGGTTCGGTGAGATCGGTTCGGCGAGATCTGTCGCGGTTCGGCGGTATCCGGCGCGACTGGATCGGTCCGGCGAGATCGGTCGCGGTATCCGGTGCGACTGGATCGGTCGCGGTTCGGCGGTATCCGGTGCGACTGAATCGGCTTGATTCAGCGGGATCGGTAATTAAAAGAGTGCGGGTCGTTTGCCACCCAGTGATGGGAGTGTTGGCGCTTTTCGCTCGGGGAAAGTAGTGGGAGACTATATGGCGGGAAATTAGCAGGGCGACCAAGGTACCCGATCTTCGTACTTGACTAAGGCCGTCTGAGGCTAGAATCGTCGCGCATGCGCGTGAAAAGCGCCAACAATCCCATCACTGTTGCCACCCGCTGGAAGGGACTCCTACGGTCGTTTGCCGCATAGGCCTCGGAATCGGTAAATGGGGATCGGTAATTAAAGGATGGCCACCTTGCGGTCGCTTCGGTACTACCGCCGCGCGGCGTGCGTGCTCGCGGGTGGGAGTGGGGCTTTAGGAAACACGTTGGCTTTTTAAATCTTTTCCGTTCCCCATTTTCACAACTAATCTGTCCCTCGTGTGTCAAATTGACGCAATGATAAAACGTGAAATGAAAAGAAAACGATTAACTTTGCTAATTATTTGATGGAGAATAAAGTAATAAATATTTGCAGAATATGTTGCTCGCATATTCGCATTTATCAATTTCATTCGTACGTGTTCGCGACTTCACTTATCCCACTAATTGTAAGCAAAAAGCTCAATATCTACTCGAAGAATAATCTACATGATCGATATCCGCCACATTAGTGCGACCGAGCTACCCTCTATAACGACGGCACATTGTACCTTTCATCTGCTCTCTTTTTGCCCTCCGTTGTGCCGGCACACCATGCAAGGAGAAACCAATACATATGGGGTTCTGCCGGAAAGTCTGCTGTCTAAATTCGAGCAGATATCGACCATTTTGCTTACTGGGTAGTTTGTAATAATAAATTACATCTACTGGTTGATCTTTATCAAGCATTTTGGTTGAGACGCAAATCACTCTCAAATTTTGTAATACACGAGTTTTTGTAAGAATAGACCATTTAAAAAAAAAATAACGTATTACATGAAGACTAAGAATACTAGGGCCTGTTTGAGTTTTTTATATATGTTCGTATAGTAACCTCTAGATGGCGCATTTTTCTGCAAAAGGATTTGAATGCCTAACAATATTTCCATGATTTGCAGGAACGCCAAGCGATACTAAAGTGGATCTCCGCGATGTTTCGGAATACTCCGCATACTGGGAACAAACGAGAACACTATACGCCCCATTCGAGTGTACGAGTACTATGAAGTCCGGAAACGCCGACGTCTATTTGAATGAAATACCTGGTGGCCAATACACGAACTTACAATTCCAGGCTTATTCTCTCGGATTAGGTGAATTCTTCGAAGATGTCAAAAAGGCTTACAGGGAAGCCAATTTGTTGCTGGGAGACATCATCAAAGTTACTCCAAGTTCGAAAGTTGTGGGCGATCTGGCTCAATTCATGGTACAAAATAAGCTCACAGCTGATGACGTGAGAAATAAGGCTGAAGAGCTGTCATTCCCCATATCAGTCGTTGAGTTCTTCCAGGGTGCTATTGGCGAGCCTTATGGAGGATTCCCTGAGCCGCTTAGGTAATTTCAATTGATGTACGGCGCGGTAGCAGGGGTGTGCGAGATCCCGAAATATCGGGTCGGGTTGTAAACATGACATTTTTTCGGGATCGAGACAGGTACCCGAAAATTTCGAGATTCTCGAATTTATCAGGATTCCCGAAAAAATAGGAATTCTCGAAATAATTTCCTAGTGGCATTTATGGTTGGCCAACGGAGGCCAACGGTTGGGATATGGTTAGTGATGTTGCCTACAAATCCCAACATAGGGCATACGAAAAATTATGTCTATTTGCCAAACGAATATCCGACGTTGAGCCTGCAATTATTATAGTCGGTTAACCAACGTGAAATATACGACGATAATACTACATTAGCCCAGCGAAAATCTGCCAACATTTAAATGTATCGCCTAACAGACGCCAGAAATATTGCTCTAATCAAAAAGTGTTTTGTTGGGAATGAAAAGGAAGGGGAGCGTTTCGTCCTAGGCCCCCTAGAGGGGACTCATCGGACCCTGCCTTAGACGCTGGGATATCGGAAGGTGGTTGAGAACGGTATATGTAGGGATTGGTGATGGATCAGGTACTAGCGGGAAAGGTCTTTGACTATCTAAACATCTTGTGGCGAGTGTAGGAGGTTAGTCGCAACATTGAACAGTGAACAACGATAATCTTGACGAGTTCCCTTTTTCTACAATGATCCAAGTCAGAATGCGAGGAGGACGATGGGATGCTTGCAAGTCGTTGCCCACTTGATTGATGTGCGTCGAGTTTTTGTGAGGCGTGTTTTAGCTCGACCTGTAAACACACATCATGGCGAGCTAGTGAGTCGCGCTCGTGCCTATCAAGCCGTAGATACTGCTGTCCTAGCATGGCCGTTCGAAGAGGACGTGGATTCGGTGCGCTGATCCTCCGTGAATCCGTCGTGATCTGCTGACGTTGGTCGTAGGTCCGCGGGTCTCGTCGTGCCTCCTGGATACCTGGTGGTAGTCTGCGACAGATCGACGGGTGGCCACACTACGAGAGGGATTACGATTCTCGGCGGTTTTGCAGTAGCATCTCCATCCTGCTTGATGTTCTTGGACTCCGTGTTGCGTTTCTGTTCTACGTCGCGGTCACTAGTTTAGCGGCTGTAAAGATGTGTTGCAAGAAGGAAAAGGAAGGGGAGTGTTTCATCCTAGGCCTGCTAGAGGACTCATCGGTAACGCTATCTAGCGGGCACTGCCTTAGACGTTGGGATATCGGAAGACGGTTGAGGACGGTATATTATAGGGATTGGTGACCGATCAGGTACCAGCGGGAAAGGTCTTTGACTATCTGTCCATCTTGTGGCGAGTGTAGGAGGTTAGCTGCCACATCATATTTCTGAATTTATGATATACCATAAAAATAACCGTAAAAGAGAAAAACAGAATAATATGTTAGCGGACCCAGTTGTCCGTTCGTATTATAGTAACGTGGGTCCTACGTTGGGAATAATCGTTGGCCCAACAGTATAAAAAGGCGACATTTCTAACAAAAGGCCCAACAAAATGCCAACCATAAATGCTACTAGGGTTGTCATGCTATTTATACCGCTTATCGAAAATGAGGTCAATACTGTACTTTGTATTTAATTTTTTTAATTCCCTTCAGCTTAGTCTTAGCTTATCAACAGACTACGGAATTTATGCATTTATGATAAAAATGGGTAGGTCACACACAAAACACTTAATAATTATAGCGTTTAGAGCGTTAAAATGGTTGAAGAAAGAGATGAATGTCTACGTAGTCCATGTATGTATTTACAATTAATTGAGACAGTTTTACATGAAAATATCTGCTGTCTACTTGTCAAATTCAAATTTTTAAGTTTTTGCAAAAACGTATTACATAAGATAGACATTTACATCAGAGACCTTTTATCGTCTTCGTGACGTTAGTTATGTGGACACGTTAAAAATGTTGAAGGACATCAAGGAATTACTTTCAGCTTAATAAGATAATTACAAGAAGAATACAATTTTAATTTGTCTCCTGTGTCCTGCAATCAATGCGAACATCTTTCATTTTGCATAAAGATCCGCAGTCTAGTTATATGTTATGATGTAACGAAAGCACTTTACAAAAGTATATTTCACAATTATTTGTAAAGTAATCCCTGTTACCATTTTATGGTTTTAGGTCGAAAATTTTGAAAGACATGCCAAGGATAAAAGGCAGACCTGGAGAAAGTTTACCACCTTTGGACTTCAGTGCTTTGAAAGCTGAATTGAAAGAATCTCACCCACACATTACGGACAGAGATGTTATGTCGGCGGCCCTCTACCCCAAAGTCACGGAAGAGTTCTTAACGTTTAAGGAAACGTATGGACCAGTAGACAAATTGGAGACCAGAATTTTCTTGGTAGGGCCGAAGGTCGGGGAAGAGTTCGATGTGACTATTGAGAAGGGAAAAACGTTAGCTTTTAAGAAACTCGCCGTTGCAGAAGATCTTACGCCAAACGGAGAACGTGAAGTGTTCTTCGAGATGAATGGTCAACTCAGATCTGTATTTATCAAGGACAAGGAAGCCGTTAAGGTAAGATTATTTTGCTCAGCGTTCAGCGAACGGTCTGCGCCAAAAGTGTTAAAATAATACTTCACTTCTTGGATGGAATCCTTAATAATTGCACTCTTTATTGATAATAAATTATCCCTCCATTGGGATTACAATAATAATACTGGATTTGGTAGAGCGGTTTTGTCGCGGTACATCTTCTCACAATGGCGAGGTTCAGTCTCTACTCTCATGCGCGCGCATGCCCCTTCTACTCTCTCTCTCTCACGCACGCATACTTCCATATAACGTATATATGTGAATTTACCTTATATTCTAACACGCCCCCTTAAATTCACAATATTATTCCTTAACTTCTTATTCTACTTGTTAGATACTCCAAAAGAATTTGTTCTTTACTTTAAACTTAAACTAGTATCGAGTTACTTAACTTACATTAAATTATTTTTAACATTGTTCTGAACTTCTCAAACTTACTTTTACCTAGTGACTTGGTAAAAATATCTGCCATATTTTCTTCGGAATCAATCTTTTTTATGTCGATAACACCATTCGAATAGTTTTCGTTCACAAAATGGTAATGTGTTTCAATATATTTAGAGTTCTTTGTGAAATTTCCAAATTTAGCTATGTTTATTGCTCCAGAATTATCTTCATGTATATCTATTGGTTTATCTATTTCGATTCTAAAGTCGCTCAATATATCTTTTATTAATTTTAATTCGCTTACAGCTTCTGACAGTGCTACATACTCAGCAGCTGTCGAAGACTTCGTCACACTTCCTTGTTTCTTCGATTTCCAATAAATCACATTCCCATACATTTTTATGACATATCCAGTCGTTGATTTCCTATCTACTATATCGCCGGCCCAGTCTGCATCTACAAAACACTCTAGTACACCTACATTGTTATATTTTTCAAAAACCAATTTCAAGTCTCGTGTATAGTATAAATATTTTAAAATTCTCATTGCATATTTGAAGTGAGTATGATCATAACTGTTTTGGAATCTGCTTAAATAATTTACACTATAACTTATGTCTAATCTTGTACCTGCACTTATATACAAAAGTGCTCCAATTAAATTTCTATATTTAATATCTACTGATGCTGACTGCGCAGGTTCACATTTCAGATTTTGTTCCATTGGTATTGCATATAATTTGGCGTTCTCAATTTCATATTTTTTCGCTAAGGATTCAATATAAGCTTTCTGATCTAATGTCATTATATTTTCCTTATAATTATATTCAATATTTATTCCTAAATAGAGTTTAATTTCTCCCATATCTTTTATCTGAAATTTTTTCATTAACAGACCTTTTATATAATTCAACTTTTGCTTATTCTTACAACAGATTAATAAGTCGTCTACAAATATTATTAAGTACACTTCATCTTCATGATCGTACATTGAATATAAGCAATAATCATTTTTGCTGCGCTAAAACCCTAAACTTCTTAAATAACTATCCAAACATTCATACCACATTCTGGGGCTTTCTCTCAATCCATACAGTGCTTTATACAATTTGCACACTCTATCAGTGCCGTCCTCGTAACCTTGTGGTTGTTTTACGTATACTTCGGATATAACCTTCCCGTTCAAAAACGCTGTTTCAACATCCATTTGCATGATGATTAGACCATTTTGTACGCAATAAGACAATAATAATTTCAATGTTTGCATCCTAGCAACAGGCGAATAAATGTCTTCGATTATTTCCTTTTGTTGGAAACCCCTTACTACAAGTCTAGCTTTATATACATCTTCCGACTTTTTAGTATAAACCCATTTTAAATCTAATGCTTTTTTATCCTCTGGTTTTTCGACTAGGGTCCACGTTTTATTTTTTTTTAAACAGTTAATTTCTTTATTCATTGCTTTCCGCCACTCTTTGGAATATTCGTTATTCACAGCCTCATTATAGTCTTGAGGACTATCTGCACTTACATAATTTACGTATATACAATATGCGTAATTACTATCACTATATCTATCTGGCTGTGTTCTATTTCTATTTGACCTTCTCAATTTATCTTTTCCATTATTATTATTATCGGGGGACTGCTCTTGTTTATTTGAATCTATTTCATTATTTTTATTAACATTATTCCCATTTTCAGTATCTGTATCAACCTCATTTTCATTGGTATCACCTCTAAAACCTACTAGATTCACATTTTCTTCCACAATATCAACATGTCTAGCAATTACTATTTTACCTTTATTCAGTACTCTATAACCTACCTTTTCATAGCCTACTAGTATACCTAGTTCAGATTTTACACCCCATTTATCCTCTCTTTTATTTTCTGGCACCCTTACAAAAATTTTACTCCCATACAGCCTTAGATTGCTAATATCTGGTTTTTCTCTCATCATTATCTCATACGGAGTTTTTCTTTCAATTGTGTTTCCTAGTGTTCTATTTTTTAAATAGACTGCTGTTTTTACTACCTCTGGCCAATATTTCTTATTTAACTTTGATTCAGCTAATAAACATCTAGCAGTATCCATTACAGACCTATTATATCTTTCTGCAGTTCCATTTAGTTCATGAACATACGGTGGACACGGTTCAATGAGAATTCCCTTTTCTCTAGCTAACCCAAAAATGTTTTTATTAATATATTCTTTTCCATTGTCACACCTCAGTCGTTTTACCCGTTTTCCTGTTAAATTTTCAACCAGATTCAAATATTCAACAAAACATTCATATACTTGACTTTTAGAGTTTATGGTGTATACCTTTGCAGCCTTGCTAAAATCGTCTATAAAAGTTAGAAAATATCTTTCGCCTCCGTATCCTACAGTGCTATGTGGTCCATTTAAATCTGTATGTATAATTTCGAGAATGTCCCTAGCTTTGTGCCTATTGTTTTTAAAAGGTATATTGTGCATTTTGTTCTGCACACACGTTCCACATTTCAGATGTTCATCTTCTAATTTGTTTGGCATACCTTCAACTAAATTGTTTTTGCATAACGTTTCTAAATAACTAAAATTTACATGACCTAGCATTCTGTGAAATTTCTCTTTCAAAGTCATATTCTTATTTTGCTCTATAGTCACATATGCTTCCTTTTTTTCTGTAATACTATTTACTTTATACAAATCGTTCTCTTTATATGCAATAGCTATCAAATCATTTTTTTCGTTAAATACTTTTGCCGTGTTGCCTATCGCAACAATTTTATTTCTACGAGTGACTTTAGCAAAACTAATCAGATTTCTATCCATTTCCTTCACAAAGAATACATCTCTCAATTCTATTTTTACTTTATTTCTATATACTACAGAATTAATGCAAACGTTTCCCATTTTAGTAGCTTTTAAAATTTTTCCATCACCTATTTTGACGTTAACTGGGACTTTCAAATCTATAGAGTTTGAATAATAACGGTCATTATTTATAATGTGGTCTGTGCATCCACTATCTAGAACCCATTCAACATTATTCTCGCACATATTTACTTCTACTTTATTTCTCATAGTATTTTCACCTACCACTGTACAAAACGTATTACGTTCATTGTTGTCGTCGACACGAGAATACATCGCGTCTCGCTGTTCGTAGTGTTGATACCTGCTGATTCCACCCTGAGCGCCGCGTCCGCCACGGCCACGATACGTCGACTCTCGACTGCCGAATTGATGTTGCGGTGAGCGCCACTGGCCCCGTGTCGGTGAGCGCCATTGGCCGCGAGTTTGCGCACGCCATGTGCCTCGCGCGCCTCTCTGTTCCTGCTGGCCCCATCCTCTGCTATAGGTGTTGCTTCTGCACTGGTATTGCAGGTGCCCTTCCTTACCGCACTTATAGCACGTTGCATCTTTCTTCTTCTCACTCTTGAATGCGCTTGAACTTGCACCACGATTTCTTCCATTTCTATTTTCGTCCTTCTCCCTCACTTCATACATCTTGATTTTATCTTTAACAAAATCAACCGTTCTATCTTCTTCTTGTAGAACGTCAACAAAATCACCAATGTAGCTAAGTGATCCTGGTAACGTCCTCAGTAAATAGTTCAATTTCTCTTGCTCTGTAACTTTTGCACCAGCATTTTTCAGTTCAATGACAAGCTTCTCAAAATCACTAAAAAATTCACTGGTTTCACTGTAATCATTTAGCTTAATCTTCTCTAGTTTGTTTCTTACACAAATTTGTAGTGCCGTCGACTCTTTCATATACATCTTGTCCAACTTTTTGATTATCTTGTAAGCCGTCTCTTCGTCATTCACAAATTCCATCTGCTTGTTCGAGAGTGCACTATATATGTAGTTTACCGCTGTCAAGTCTTTCTCAATCCAGGCTTCTGCATTGTCAATTGTCGTTCTTTCTCTCTTGCAAGCATCATCGCACTTCTTCAGTTTCAAAAATGTTAGAAGTCTTTTTTTCCACGTGCTGTAATCACTTCCATCAAACACTGGTATCTTAATTTTGTCGGTCATCTTTTCTTCTCCTTTTTTCTTTTCTTCAGGTAAACTTTCTGGAACCTCAAAAATCAATCTTTTCAGGGCCAAGACTCTTCCCGCAACCAGCACGAATTTTTTCCTTAATTCCGCTAGTAGTTTTCCTTGTCGACCACGTGTTAACATAACCTCACTTCCATACTTTATGGAAACCAATAACCACGGACTGCTACCATGTTAAAATAATACTTCACTTCTTGGATGGAATCCTTAATAATTGCACTCTTTATTGATAATAAATTATCCCTCCATTGGGATTACAATAATAATACTGGATTTGGTAGAGCGGTTTTGTCGCGGTACATCTTCTCACAATGGCGAGGTTCAGTCTCTACTCTCATGCGCGCGCATGCCCCTTCTACTCTCTCTCTCTCACGCACGCATACTTCCATATAACGTATATATGTGAATTTACCTTATATTCTAACAAAAAGTATAAAGTTCGAGTAGTGAACTCTTAAGTATCCGCCGCTATTCCCTCCAATTAAAAAATATTCGATCTTGAACTAAACTTCGACCTTTAATTCATTTGTGTCAATGAACAATTTAAGAAACTCAAAATTATTTCTTTCCACGGAGAACAAATTATCCTGCTTCTATCAAACTATTCAATAATGACAATAATGATTCTGTCCGATATTTACTGTTGAGCAAAGTTAGGCTCGCACTTACTGAGACCAGTGCTGATATTCATCATATGTATCTATATTATGATGAAAAAGTGGGGTAGTGATATTGACAGGAATGTACCCAAACGATCTGTTCCGGACAAAGAAACTCTAGGACGAGAGACGCGAACCGACACGAGACGAGACGAGTGTCCTAAAAGTTACAGAATATACACAAATTCGCATGTTAGACATTCATTTTTCACAATCAAATCATAACAATTTTTGAAAATTTTGCAGGGTGACCGAGGTATCCTATTTTATCGAGAACAGAGAGAAAATGAGAGTGCTCACGCTCGGGGTTTTGGTGTCCCTACTATTTCCTGCATCATATTTAAGCCTGGAACAGAACCTACATAATTTTTAATACGAATTAGAGCAGAAAAGCAGAATTCATGACACAGGTTAATTCGTGTTAAAAATTATGTACATACCCAGGAAGCAAACATGCCCGTTTTTGGACAGCACACCCTAACAGCATAAAGCGATATTTCTGCGTTCGAATAAGTATCGCTTTATGCTGGTACGATGTACCTGCACAAGCTAAGGGCAGAATGAAGGCAGCTCGGTCCTTCGTTTAAGAGGGCAGCACGGTCGCACTAATGTATTGGACATCGGACAATATCCCTTGTGTAGTTAGCCTAAATGTATAGATTATTTAAAACCTTTCTATATTTAACACGTTGGCACAAATTCTCATTATAAGTAAAGAATGGACGGTAAATGTAGCTTTGAGGGGAGTCACCTCGGACGGCCTTCACCTCGACATATGTTGTCAAGGACAACATTCTGAATAACTTTTGTCAATACATCTATCCATCGCTCGGACTTAGTTTCCGAGATATTCGCAAAAAACTATTACTAATACTGTATTGAATTTTTCGTATTCTTGTATGCTCCGTGGCAACGTAAGCCTGTTCCGGGGCGGCATCTGTTTATTTTTTGTTTGTAAACACGTTTTCGGGATGAGAGAGAAAACAGAACATAGTGTCACTCTATATAGCAAGCGTGGGCACGGGTGGAGCCCCTGAAACGCCTGCTTCCCCCACCTATCCCCCGGTGGCCCTCCTCGCGGCTCCGATGCACGGGGCCTGCGCACTGCTCGCGATGGACGAAGCGCGTCTTCCTCAATTGAGGCAAAAATGCCCACGCCTGCTATATACGGTGAGCTTTTGGTGAGATGACTACTTCTGGATTTTCGTATACGTGGTTCGTATGAGAGGTCCAGGCCTCTCCGCCCCCCTCCCCACCTCCTAATCCTAACGAATTGTGATCGCATGAGTTTTACATTACTAGTGCAAATTCTGTATGACGGCTATGTAGAATGCAAAGATTATGTGATCAGAATTCGTTAGGATTAGGTGGTGGGAGGTGGAGACCACGCATACAAAAATACAGTATTAGCAATAGTTTTTTGCAAATATCTCGAAAACTAAGACCGAGCACCGGGTAGTTGTAATGACAAAAGTTGTTCAGCATGTTGTCCTTGACAACATATGTCAAGGTAAAGGTCATCCGAGATGACTCTCCTCAAAGCTACATTTATCGAATGGACATTCAGAAAAATTTTATAATATATTTTAGAGGAACATTAACAAATTTTTGAAAGAAATACAGTAACTGCGTACGTGGGTACCCGGTTGACTACACAAGGGATATACATGATCGACCAGTGCAGCCAGATGGCATCCAAACGAATGCCATTCATTCTCCTCCTTTTCTCCTTCCACTATCTCATTCCAGCACCATGAGCACACTCCAACGTCCCCCACTAAGACCGTAGACCACGGTGCCCGTACCGTAGACTGGTCTGGTTATCAGAGAGGGGTATACTGTATTCCTCTCGATTTCCTCGATCAATAGTGCGACCGTGCTGCCCTCTTAAGATGGAGGGCTCATTCTAAAGAGGAAGGTTAAATGCAGCGCGCTCTGCTCGTGATTTAACGAGATTATGTTTATATCTAACAATATGAGTGCGCAAAATAGAGAAAAAATCGAGAAAAGCATCCGCAAATTCGAATGTATTTTTCTGTCTCTAAAAGACGTTTTTGACTGATATGATGAGCAGAACGCGCTGCGATAAATCTTCCTGTATCAAATGAACCTTTGAGCAGCTCAAAATATGCTCGTATAAGGATAAAAAGGCAAGGCCCGTGATTGCATTCACATTAGCAGAGATTTCCCCATATCAGAGAGGAAATGAGAGTGCTCACGCCCGGGGTTTGGCCGTGCCGGTTTTGTCTCCACATCATGTTTAGCCTGGAACAGCTCCTACATCATCTTTAGCATGGAACAGAACCTACACCATCTTTAGCAGGAAACAGAACCCACTTTACTGTTATTAAATCTGTGTAATGGATCAGAACTAGCTTCAATCACCGACCAGATACTATTAAATAATATTAACTATTAAATAATAGTATCTGATCGGTGGTTGAAGCCAGTTCTGATTCATGCCACAGATTTAATAACAGTAAAATGGTTTCTGTTTCCTGCTAAAGATGGTGTAGGTTCTGTTCCATGCTAAAGATGATGTAGGAGCTGTTCCAGGCTAAACATGATGTGGAGACAAAAGCGGCACGGCCAAACCCCGGGCGTGAGCACTCTCATTTCCTCTCTGCCCAGACCGAGCCTGCATAAAGCGATACTTCTGCGTCCGAATAAGTATAGCTTTATGCTGGTAGGGTGTGCTGTCCAAAATCGAGCAGATTCCGAGCATCCTGAGCTTCGAGTGCGTTCTGACAGCTTAATGCTCGGCATCTGCTGGCATCGTACGATTGCAGGCTGTGCCCGATGTCTACTTGAACCAGGCCTGGCTGACTGGATAGGTTCTGTTCCAGGCTAAAAGATGATGCAGGATAAATTGAAGACACCAAAACCCCGGGAGTGAACACTCTCATTTTCTGTCTGTCGAGAATTTTACTAAAATCGCCGTGCATGCACGAGAAAACTCGGTCAATATCTCAAGACTGAGTGAGACTGATCTGTATTCTTCCCAGTAAGCAAACTTGGTCGATTTTGGACGGGCAGCTGTGCGCGCATAAAAAGATGGGCCACAGCCCAGGAGCTTGTGCCGAGCAGAATCCAAGACCGAGCGGCCAGCATTGTGCCTGGGCAGATGCCCGTCCAAAATCATGCATCTTGTGCTTCGAGCAGCTTCGAGCGACATTCGGCCAGTATAATGCCCGTTACCTGCTCGCCAGGCTTGACTCGATTTCTGCTCGGGCTGGCCTGGCTGACTGGGTTCACGCGATCAACCAGCCCTCTACACGAAGGCAGGGTCTGCCCTCGTTTTGCCCTCGATTTGACATAGAATTCTGCCTGCAATCTTTGTTTCTCATAGTGTGCTCACATGTGCTCATAGCAAATGAAAAGCAGATTGCTTGCTGGGCATGTTTGCCACCGTAAATGTATAATTAATAATTAACTATCGGCGCCATTTGCGTACAAGAATCGTCATTATAGTTGTTTAAAAATAAGTAAACAACTGTATTCGTTCCGTGTGCTGAATTGTAACATAAATTCTTCCGATTGCAAATATAAATACACACTAATTTTAACACTTTACAAATGCAGAAAACTGTGCTTAAATAAAAACTATTTACAGTCAACGATTTTACAATTGTATGCTTATAGTTCTCTACTTCGCTAATAAGTGAAAAGAGAATACTGAAGGCAACCGAATGAATTTGTGTTACGATCCAATAGATAAAAAGAAATTGTTTACATAAAAAATTCGAAATATTTATCTGTGTTAGGAGCTTCATGTACATCCGAAAGCTGACAAAGCAAACAAAAGCCAAGTTGGAGCACCGATGCCCGGCACTGTGATCGATATCAGGGTTAACGTTGGTGACACGGTAGAGAAAGGAGCACCGCTGATCGTTTTGTCGGCCATGAAAATGGAAATGGTGGTGCAGTCACCGAAAGCTGGAAAGATCAAGACCCTCGAAGTGTCTCAGGGAATGAGATTAGAAGGAGAGGATCTAGTTTTGACTTTAGAATAAGGTTTCTTCGAACTTTCCAGAAACTAGAACGTCTCCAACATCGTGTCGCTGTATACATTCTTGAGACAAGAGCACGTTTTGTTTAATTGATAGTTGCTGAATGTCGTTACCATTTGTATACGGTTATGTCTTATTGGTCTAACAATAAGAACTTGCAGAGAACAGAAATTGTACATACTTTAGTTTTAATCAAAAGTTAAAATTTCATGGATCTTTTATGTTGAAAAATCATGGAACTATAAATATAAACCTATAAAGAAAGTATCCTTTTTCCGAAATATATTTTCATCTTCTTGTTTAAAGAGATGTGTACCTTAATATGTCTTCTACCCGTTAAATATTCGGTAATTTTATCTAAAACGTTAACAAAAAATAGCAATGCTGACATTTGTACATTGTTTTATGAAAGTTAGAAAATACCTACACCTGAATTTAATTCCTACCTCAAAAGTCGATGAACAGAGTGAATAGAGGTTTAATTAAACAAAGGCGTAGCTCTTGAACAAATCTAAAAGAATATTGCATATGAAAAGTCAATCTATTATATGTATTAGAATTTGCGTTATGTTATGTACGGCTTGCTCAAACAGTTCTGTGGCATCGTTACGTAATATATTTTCTATTCTAATTGATTTTAATCAATTTCCTACATCGTTGCGTCACCTTACAGTCATTTACTAGTATTTAATTTAATGTTACGAGTAAATTGTTTTTTTATTAGAAGTAAAGGGAAACCATTCGACAGTTTTAAGAGACCAGAGATGAAAACCTTGACAATCGCCTTGACAAATGCCTTATGTCACGACAAAACTAATTACTAGACTGCGGATCTTTATGAAAAATAATAGAGATAGAAACCAACTTGCATGTTAGTTCTTCCCTCAATGATTTTAATAGAGTAGAAATCATTTATTGATATCTTCAAATTTAAACATTTTCCAACAATTTTGAATTTCGTTTACCCAATTTTCCTATAAATGCATAAAGATTCGCAGTCTACTAATCATATTCCCCGAAGCGTCACACATCAGTAATTCCTCTAAAATAAAAAACGGTAGAGTATTATTCCAACGTTTGTAATTTTATACAATATCAAAACACCAACCTAGAGAACATAATTATCTTTCATTTGAAAAATTACAGGAAATGTCACATTGAAATTTTATGCTCTTATTTCGCAGATTGATTTCAAATTCTTGAATACATTGTCAATTTCAATTACGGAACTATGATACTTTTTGTAGTAAGGAATAACGTTGAATAGATAAAACGCATTTTCTAAATTCTAATATCGTAAACAGTTTCCTTTGAAATAAGGCTTAGAAGATGGTTTTCTCTTGAATAAATCTGTGGTTGTCGGGAAGAACGCCGCATGTCACATACTTTCACTTTCGAGATATTGCCGTTTAAAGTTTTAATCACTACCCAGTTAGCACAAAGACGTCTTCAAGACGTCTTTAAGACGTCTGCAGGTGACATTCAGACTTCTGCAGGTGACATTCAGACGTCTTAAAGATGTCCCGAATTTCTTACGAACGTCTTCCAAATTTCTCCTGAACGTCGTGTGTTAGAAAACGGTCTGTCTTAAAGACGTCCGTAAGACGTCTGTTTAACGTCTAAACGAGGTTCAGGAGACTTTCGTAGTTATTAATTAATATAAACTATACTCTATAATTGAATGATTGAAAACAGTGATTACAAACTTTATCAGCAAAATTTTGCGCAGAAATACAATTTAAAGCTGAAATATGTTACTGTTGCTGCAATGAACATCGCAAACATTTAAGTGAAATTGTAAGAAATTACTGATTTTTATGTCTCGTATATATACGAGATATGAAAAATTAGCTTGAGCAGTAACATTCCCCTAATTAAAGTCAAAAGAGGAGCTCGAAACTTCAGGATGTATGAAATATCTAGAGATACTTTGAATGTAGTCACTAATTGATTAATTGATAATAAATATTTTTAGAGTATCTACGTGAAATATAAAATGAATCTGCAGCGGTTGTAAGCACAAATAATCAAATACAATTTCAATATTGTTGAAATTACTGAAATATGTGTAATTTATATATGTACATATGTATATACATATTTTCAACATTGTTTCATTCGATAGTTTCTATTAAACTCTCTGGTGTTTCTAATACAAAGGAAGAATTACCTACATACCCTGCGTATTCTGAATAATTGTTACTATTATTGTTGATTTTCATCATTTTTCTATTGAATAATATTCTAAATTACATTCTACAATCTCATTTTTTATTTAAGAGGTAATAAGTGAACAAATTTGGTGGTGTACCATTATTTAAAAAAATATACACATGTTTTCAAACTTATTTGTTTCCATTAAAATACGAACTAAAGATATAAAGATATAAGGATAAATTAGAATGAATCAACAATTTATGTGTAAGTAGTCACAATACAATACGAAATTTTAACGTATTGTATTCATGAAATCATTGTACATATAAGTAAGTATGGCATATGTATATGTAAAAAATGACAATGTTTTTCCTTTGCTTACATTTCAAAGCACTGCACATTGGTATATAATACAAAGAAATCCAGAAGCGTCAAATATTGACGTTACTTCAATTTTTATACCAACGAGCGTCTAAGACAGGGTTCTAAGTGTACTTATACAGATATTCAAGTTGGACGAATGTAATTATATTTATAAGATGTAAAAGGAGTAAATGCAAAAAGTCTTTTACAATTCATGGTCTGAGACATTTTTTCCCGACATATAATTCCCTTTTCACAATATACATATATACACCTGAGACTATCTAGTAAGAATTTTCTTCTTCTTCTATTCCTCGTGTTATTATTTACAATTTACATCGTCTGTAAACATTAACTTAAGGCCTTACTTAATGCTACGGTTCCAAAAATTGCAATAAGAAATGTACGACAGTTTCTATTGTTTAATAGATTTGCTGTGACTGTTTAGTCACAGCAAATCTCTTTTTCCTCAAATTGGAACACCGATATCTGCACGATAGCTCTAATGACGGTGACGTATAGGAATTGGGAGTGTCGCGGCAGTGAAGATAGCAACACGTGTACGTTGGCCGCCTACTCGGCTGTGTTCCTTTCTTCAAGGATAAGGGAAGGCAGGATTCCGATTAACTCTTGGACTATCGTGAGAAACAATATATTTACAGTCTGTAACGCAAGAGAATGTCGACGATATTTCTGTAAATATACATACTGTATATTTGTAAAAAAACTTTATATAAGTCGAATGTATACAGCAAAAATTAATACGCTGTTACTTAGTAAGGGGTCCAATCTCTTCCATTAGCAATTATAACTTGGCACCGTCTTGGCATACTTTCTACTAATATCTCGGCATAGGCTACAGGTACGCTACAGCTACCTCAATATCTTCCGAATATGGTGTACAAGAGTTCTTATTTTGGTAATATGTTTCCCTCTCATCTTGCCTTTCATCATAGACCACTGTTCAAGATTGGCGCGCCCGAGCGCCATATTGTCACACCGGCACCGCGCGACCCCGCCAATCGAGGCTGTAGCGTGACCCGTGGATCACGCGAACATAGTTACGACAGCGTTACCGCAATATAGGTTCGATTAATGGCGCTGAGAGGGAAATTTGAATATAAAGCATAACGTTTAGGTCAAAGCCGTGTATTTCATATACATATATTTTATTCGGGCACGATAGCTTAGACTTAGAATGAGTAGGGAAACAACGGGAGGTTTCCACAGAGATCCTTGACGAAACCAGATAGGCGAGACTAAGCGAGGAATTTGGGTAAAGTCATGTAACCTCTTTGAGGAGCTTCTCCAATTTCATATAAATAGACAGTCGAAGTTTGGAATCGGTCAAGGACAGGAAGTCGTAAATTCTCAGTCAAGGACCTCTTGGAACTCTCTCGGACCTCTCTCTCGCTCGGTCCCACGACCCTTGTTTTGATGGGCCTTCACCCTCGCGTATATCCCACTCTCGTGCGCGCGGTATTGAGGCACCTCCACCACCAATCACCATCGAGCAGTAACCGAAGACGAGCCACCCGACAAATCAACGTCCAGCTGGAAGATCCGAATTTTCCTATTGGCTATGGAAAAGGATGCTGGAAGAAGATAAAACTTCAGGACGAAGCAAATGCGAGCAGATACATTTTCTGTGATATTAGAGTCAACAACGAGTTCACTATTAAATAAAGTCTATATTTATATTTTCGTTACATTACATTGTTCAAAGTTATTTTCTGCAAATCTTCCACGAGCAGAGTGCTTCAGCGCTCCACAGGCACCCCAACCCAGTAAATTCCCTAATCCCACCACACTGCGACGTAACAAGGCTGACGCGGGCGATAGATCGACTGCGTGATTGATCTAAACCCATTCTTGATCCTTCTGGAATGTTCGCGAACGCTCAACCGGGCACGAGTACGATTTCCGTGGCCCCTCGTTTTGAGGTTATATTTATGTTCTTGGGGTTATTTCAAGAAAAAAATGTATATATAACATAGTGTCAAATCGGCCTGGTTTAGCCGGTAAAGTAGATTTCCTGTTTTTTATAAACCTGCAAATATCTCACAAACTATGCGAAATATGGCAAAATATCAAGAGACCTATAAAAAACGTTAAAATGATGTTAAAATTCCATTTTTCAGGAAAAATATTCACTAAAATAAAATAAAATAAACGCATACGAAAATCCAGGAGTAGTATGTCACTCTCGTTATACATATATGGGTCACCTTCTTTTTAGAAACACTGGGTCCGTGTTAAGCACTGGGTGGGTGTGTGTGGTATAGTCTGTGTGGGGAGCTGCCTCCCTAAACGTAAAGTTTACTGTAGTTGCAATCAAAATTTAACAAAGCTTTTTCGTAGTTATCTCGGAAACTAAGTCCGAGCGACGGATAGATGTATTGACAAAAGTTCAGAATGTTGTCCTTCACAACATACGTCAAGGTGAAGGTCATCCGAGTTGGGTCCCGTCATAGCTATATTTACCGGAGACAGTTATTCTGCAACTTCACCGAAATATAAATATACTCGGAAACTGCGCAGCTGATAAAAAAATGTCATAGGACATAAATTGTTGAAAATTTCATTTTCTACAAAAAAGGTCTTTTGATATTTTGTCATATTTCGCATAGTTGCCGAGATATTTGCAAATTTATAAAAAACAGGAAATCTACTTTATCGGCTAAACCAGGCCGATTTGACACCATGTTATATATATATTTTTTTCTTGAAATAACCAAGAACACAAATTAACCTCAAAACGAGGGGCCACGGAAATCGTACTCTCCCCCTCAACCGGAACCACCGCAAAGTGCTCCTTTTTTAGCGATTTAGCTGGCCAAAATTATTTATAATGTTTAATGATTGCACAACATTTTCAAATCATATATAATATCATTTTTTATTTGTTTAAGTATTTTAAAAACATTTTTTAATACTTTTTCAATATTTTTTAGTACGTTTTTAAGTAGAAAGCAATATATTGTTGAATTAAACAATAGAAATTAATAATAAGGTACTTACAACTGTTTCTGAAACTTATAAAGTAGAATCGGAAGTTGTTGTATGAAAATCTTCAGTTGAAGATTGTTCTGAACTAGATGAATTTTGCTCGGAATCTGATGTACTACGAATTTTTGCTGGTAAAAGCATGTCCATGGTTTCACTTGAAAACGGTTTTGTTTTTTTCCTGGGTATTTTTCTTATTCCATTCAAAAGGGGGGCGGATGTTAATAATAATCTATTTAGTACATTCAAATTGCATATTTCTCTGGAGAACTTTCGGGCATAATTTTGTCGATATAAACGAAAATGCTTATTGCGGGCTTCGGCTGCTTCCTCTGATAGTTGACCGATCGCAAGTGGAGAATGTTTGACTATTATTGCACTATGCATTAAAATCTTGTCCATGGTTGGTGTCATTGGATACCAACCATATAAATTTACATATAATTTGGCAGTATCCAATGTATAATTTTCCAATTTTTCCACGTTTATTTCATGGCCACTTGATATAGTTTCTAAAATTACTGCTAGACGATATATGAGGTTTCTGTCCACTCCTGTTATTTCTGCCGCTAAATAACAGGATATTTCCTAAAAGACTGATACAATGAGGCAAAACTGCATTCGGCATTCTAGTGTTTATAAAACATAAGAAGATCGTTTCATTTTGTCTTTGTCATCATCCAGTGTTTACGTCTGGAAAGCGTGCGCGCCCGAAACGCAAGGGCCGCTAAGCGCGATAAACAAAATGCTGTAAAATGATCGCGGGCAGACTCGGGCTACTAATTTTTGTGTTGCTGTAAGCCCAAACCTTTGACAATTACAACCGCGCTTAAAAAAATTCCCGGACGTACCCTGATGTACAATATAATTACTCATAAAGTGTTACAATCATAACAAATCTTATTTATATACTAATCGTTTTGAAATGTAAATAATTACCAAAAGATATGCAATAAAAAGATACAAAATTGTTGAAAGTATAGTCCATACTTACTTGCAAAACTTTCATACTGGAAAGAAATGTGTACAACTTACTTGAAATATAAAAACTGTCTCATCGAATTTTAACAGCAAGACACGTACTACGAAAATCTTTAACTTCCGATGCAGTACAGCACTTCATGGGTGCCTGAATGATAAAAAAAATATTAGTACATTGTCCCTCATATACTAAACTATAGCAAGCATCAAAAATTTCACACTTTAGGTAAAATTTTTGTAATCGACTTTTGGCCAGCTAAATCGCTGAAAGGGGCCACTGTGCACCGGTGCGTGACGAACTACCAGAAGGATCGAGACAATAAAAGAGAGAGACAACCGTCGCGTCGCCTTTCTCACTCTGTTCGAACCACGCGATCAGCTGTTCAACGTCAATTCAAAGTACTCCTCTGCAATTTCAATTTCATTGTTTCATTTATTTTCACTTCGCTGTACATCTTTCGTGATACATTTTCATCCGCAAGACCACTTTGTATATTTCCCAAGTGTTAAATACAGTTATTTATTTGCAAATCCGGATATTTCCCATTTCACTTTCCTACATTCATTCCTATTCAAATTCACACGTTACATCCATCCATTCGTTCAATCCATCTTTCATATCGCACATCCAGCGATCCAGTCTCGCATTTCCATTCATTCTAAATTTCCATTGCTCTCTTTTTGGTCGATCAAGATCGCTTCCGTTACAACCACACATATTTTCTATTAGGTTTCCATCAGGGGATTGAGATGGCGAAGGTAATACCGTAATGGCGTTTTCTGCATTCCATTTGGCACTAAATTGCGTACGCTGCACGCATCTCGCAAATCTGTTCTTTTCACTGTCAGAAACAAAACTGAAAAATACTCAGTCAAGGCGTATTAAAGACATCTGCGTTCGTTTACATTATCCTTAATTTCCTCTCATTGGGTGATAGGTATCGAAGATGTCGTCGACACGCTCTTGTGGGACAGATTGTACTTGACTAATAAACTCGCGTGTAAAGGCGCGGAGAGAATGCAGTATTTGTATGAGAGCACACGTGCGTTCAGTCGAGCGGGTAACAGTTGAGAGAGCGAACGTGGTGTTCCCCAGTGCAGTGCTGCCAGTTGGCACCCAAACGGGTGCCAAAAACTCTCCTCCTTTTCCCCTTCCACTATCCCATTCCAGCACCATGCGCACACTCCAACGTCCCCCACTAAGACCGTAGACCACGGCGCCCGTGCCGTAAACCAAAGTCGCCAGGTCGCCAGCAATCGAGGGGAATCAAGTACCCCCTCTTTGATGACCAGTCCAGTCTACGGCACGGGCACCGTGGTCTACGGTCTTAGTGGGGGACGTTGAAATGTGTGAGCTCCGTTTGGAGCTCAACTGGCGACACTGCTGTAGACTGGTCTGGTTATCAGAGAGGGTACATCATCTCACCTCGATTCCCCTCATCTGGCAGCACTGCCCCAGTGTCGCCAGATCGAGAAAATCGAGGGAAATACAGTTTACCCCTCTCTGATGACCAGATTAGTACGTGACTAATCTACGGACTTAGTGGGGGATGTTGCGCGCTTAGTATGCGCACCGTGCTCATGAGGCTGGAATGGGATAGTGGAAGAGGAAAGGAGGAGAGGAAAAAACAACCAGTTTCGGTTGTTTCTGGCGACACTGGTGTGCCCCGAATGATGCAGCGAGTACCCACTCCTGGGGAGCTACCAACTGCGGCATAAGTCACAAATAGTATTACTAGCAGCGGTGCTAACAGCGCTGCCAACGATGGACAAATCCCCACAGACGTTGTAGGAACGCGTCTCTCTGGTGTGCACGCTAGTTCCGGGATAAGTCGGGGTCACCAGCACGGACCTAAGGACCGGGCGTAAAGTAGATTTATGAGTGAGGGGGGTCGTGCCGCGAGCGGGGAGGGATGGTTGACTGCGGCCATCTTGGATAGTGTAGGGAGTTTGGCGCTAATGCGCCATTCCTCTAGGCCGCACCTAGGGAGAGCACTGTCAGGGAGTTGGCTGTCCTGCTCCAGCTGTGCCCCGCTGTGCGTAGCACAGGCATGGGCAAAAATAGCACGCAAGCTAGGGAATTCAAGGAATACCCCCACTTTTCCCGGCCGCGCGTCGCAATCCCCTTGGCAGCCGTAGTTGCACCGAGCACTAAGGCCGCCACGGGGAGCGAGACGCGCGGCCGAGAGAAGTGGGGGTATTCCACGGGTATTCCTTGAATTCCCTAGTTCGCGTGCTATTTTTGCCCATGCCTGGCGTAGCACAAAAAAAAGGTCTCTATGGGCTCCACGGCTTCACGGTTCATTTAGGTAAACTACCGATAGCTTCTCTTTAAGGCGGTAGGATACCTTTTTTTTGTGCCACGCACAGCGGGGCACAGCGGGCCCGTCAACCCGCTCGAAATTTATGGCATTTGCACGCGGGCTAAAGCACGCGGGCGAACTCGGTGTAAACGCACCTTTAAGGCGGTAGTCCCAACCTAGAATCTTACTAGAAAATATGGGTCTGCGACTGAACGTTGTTTGACCTTATACGAGCATATTGTGAGCTGGGTGAGGGCTCATTCTAAAGAGGAAGGTTAGATCTAGTGCGCTCCAGTCATGAGGTTAACGAGATTATGTTTATATCTAATAATATGAGGGCCCAAAGTAGAGAAAAAATCTAGGAGAAAAACCCGCAGATTTCAATGCATATTCTGTCTCTAAAAGACTTTTTTGACTTGTGTGATGACTGGAGCGCACTAGATCTAACCTTCCTCTGTAGAATGAGCCCTCACCCAGCTCACAATATGCTCGTATAAGCTCAAACAACGTTCAGTCGTGATTGCATTCACATTAGCAGAATTTCCCCATATTACGGACAGAGTGCAGAGCAAGCTAGAGCCAAATTTAGTTCAGTTAGTTTAGACGAGATGGCGCCTAGTCAGGAGGACCAATGCGTAAAGATCCGCAGTTTAATTATAACTTCGCGTTTCCAGGATTGCAAGGGTGTGGAATGTAAAAGGGGAAGAATAATTGGCAAATGTTAAATTTTATACATTTATTTTTTTAATAACAAACAAATATAACTCGAAATCATTTTATATAATATGGAAATAGCAAGCAACGCCATCTCGTGTTCATCAAGCAGTGCGTGTTTCTCAGTGTTACCAAACCCTTTTTTTGCATACAGGTTGTTCACACTGATTTTCTAGTTGCATCAGACGTGTGACTACCCCCTTAATCTCCTGAGAGACAAAAACCTACAATGGCTCACACTGTGGTGGCTCTATAGGCGACTTTAAATACTAGTCTGCTGAAGAGATATTTAAAATATAATGTTGGCAGTTTACAGTGTTCTTAGATTATAATATGTATATTTTGGCTTGACTTTTCGTTGTCGTAGATCCCAGGTAGGGAAAATGACATGGACACTTGAGGGTATCATAAATTATATTAGCCCTTCCCCGGTTCCGCCAAAGACGAAACGACTGTCCTGGGACCTCGGTGCAGAATACAGTCATTCACTAAAATCTAACATATCGTCGTTTCGGTGTAACGTACGAGAGCGTGTGTGCAGCAACGTACCGTTGTCGTAAATTTTTAATCGTCAATGAAATAAGTAAATATGATCCAAACTATATCATGTTTGGTGTTATTTCTATTAGAAAAATGCCGCGATTGTGTTGGTCAAAGTTACATAAAAATATAATGAAAAACGAAACAATTTTGACACTGCATTAGTATTGCCTCACTGATATACCAGACCCCTATCATGTTACACTCTTTGGCGATCGAATTTCTAGGCTCCTCGAGAGATGTACCTGTGCCCTATACCAGGCCTGGATGACGCTGGCTCGCGAAACAAATGTTGCTGCTACTCTGCAGTGTCGCCAGATCGAAGAAATCGAGGGGAATAGAGTTTACCCCTTCTCTGATAACCAGACCAGTCTACGGCACGGGCGATATAATACGGTACGGCAAGGAGTAATGCAAATTACGCCTCGAAAACGCAAAGTAGGCCACCTTGGGGACCATGCGCCCTAGATTGATCTTTTATCTAGCGATTGTGACTACGTAGGGGCCCCAAATGTGCATTAGCGAGACGTAATTCAAAAGAAGCCGGACCCTTGCAATCCTCGTGTACGTATGCAGTTTCGAGCGGTGTGTGAGTGTGCCACCACACGCTCGCTCGAGCCGGACCTACACCCTCAAGTCTGTGCCCAGACCTAACCCAGTCTACACCTACAAAAAATGTTGTCGGTAAGGTAGAGAGTGACATTAAAGTGGTAAAAATTTTTTTTCGAGTCGCCAAAAATCTTAACGATCATCATTTTAGTCAAAAATGAACCTATTCCCAAAATTTCATCCCATTCTGAGCATGGACGTCTTCGGAAGTTCAGCCAAAATCCAACTTCCGAAGTTTCAAAGTTGTGAATTTTTGTTTACGATGACCTTTCATTTTCTTTACATATAGTTATAGAGCGGAGAAAGACAAATTCAACGATATATGTATATAAATGTATATTTAAGATGCACTATAATGGAGAAAATCAAGTTTCAAGAATAAACAATTTTCAAGTTCGATCTGGCACGTATTCCGTTGTTCGATCGATCTAAAATTTTGTATAGATTAGTTTTTTAGCCAGTGCCACAATCTTAGGGGCTGTTCCGACTAAAAATCGAAGGTCGAAAAATAAGGTCCACCCTAAGTGTACAGCGAACTTTCTGATAACATTAGGTACACCACGAGGGCTTTACACCACCGAACATGGTAGACATTTTTGCCCAGTAAAGCGGTTAAAAAAAATTGTACTTGAAAATTTTAAAGGTGTTGTTTTAAAGGGGATGCTTTCATCGTAAAAGCTGTGGAAGATCCATTCACGAATAAAGTTTTTTAACGTTTTCACAGGGGTCTCAGTTTGTAGCATTTTTGTGGAAAAATATATGGGTCTTTGGTTTATCGTTTCCTACATCATGTAAAAATATCCTAGGAGGAAAGAAAAAAAGTGTGCGAAAGTAGAATCTTGAAGTTTTGAAATGTGTCAAAATTTATTGCTACACGATTGTTTTTTACGTAATTGCAACATATTAAATATCGTCAATTTCTCAAGAATCCAAAATTTCATTTTATAAATATAGCATTATGTAAGCTTTAATTAACAATTTATTATCTTCACATTAAACGGTTTTATTCAAAAGTGTGTTTTTTTAATTATTACAATCTTACTATAAAATAAGTGCATTATACTTAAAAGGTATTTCGATATTTTCTACGTTAAAGTTGCACTTAACTTAGGAAAATTAATCTGATTACATGATTGGTAGGCACTTTCGAAGTTTTAGCAAAAATAGGTTCCCTTGTGAAGTTAATCTGCTGCTATACGCCCCCTAATAAATTATCAGCTGCAGCGCCAGACGCAAGTCTCTCTGATAATATGATATTAATACACGAATGTTAAAGTTAGCAAGATTCACGTACTCGTGTCGATACATGCATATGTAAGTATACATATACTCATTCATGAATATTTATTGATTGCCGTTATGTCGATATGACAGTGGTGCATATTCACTTTAGAGAGAGCCATAACAGCACAGGAAATCATTGTTTCTAGGTGAAAAAAACTTCGGAGAGTCAACCTACTTCTTTTTAATGAGCAGTGGCGGAACAAGCTATCTGGCGGTCAAAATATCGGGGCCCCCCTAAAAGAAAGTTTCAAGAAAAACTCTCATAAAGTTATACCCAAAAACGAAAAGTAATCAGAAATTCCACAGAGTGCAACTTAGAGGCCATACATTATACATTGAACAATGAATGACCTTTTCTTTTTTAGCAAACGTACCTGTTAGCGGTTGCCACAACTGTTGCACAATTTTTCAAGCTAAACATTTTCTGCTACAAGAACGGGGCTTCCAAAATCAAACCGCGGGCTCCCCGCGGCCGCTTTAGTCCATTTACCGCTTAATCCTGTCCCTGTTAATGAGAGTATTTTACATCCATTGATTCTTTAAAAAACACCACTAATCATAATGTCAGAGAGAGAGAGAGAGAGAGAGAGAGAGAGAGAGAGAGAGAGAGAGAGAATAGATATAACATTCGTGAAAACTTCGAACCGTAATACGGCGAAATCGTACGTTTATATTCATTACAAAGAAAATTGTGTAGTTTGTGTAATTGTGTTACAAAGAAAACAGCAATAAATTCGAATCTTTAAGCTTCTATGCACGATTTTCTATATTGATATACTTATATCAATTTACACATTTACTTAAATATTTACCTTAATGTTCACAAAGTTCGTTCGTAAAGCCCTTTACAATAATTTTTAGACATTGTTTAAGTACCAGTTTTCTATGTCGTTTAGTTGACTTGCATAAAGCAGAACTAGCAAAGTCGTACGAATACTTTCTTGACATTTTTTTTGCATTAAGCTCAAACTATACAGAAGAGATTCTGACAAAAATCGGCTGCTAGTAAGTGCTAACCCGCCTGCCAGAATTTGTTAAAGTTTTATAACACCGTACGGTGGTGTACTGAATGAGCATTCTAGGCGCTTAAAAAGAGATTATTTTGGTCAAGAAGAGAGTCGTAAAAAAGTTAAACACTGCACTATATATTATAATATTATAATGACATAATTTCATTTGTTTTTCAATTATTTCAATTATTGAAACTTTTAGATACATTAGATAGGTAACAGAACAATGTTTTTTTGTGACTTTCGCCAAATTGTTTGTGGTATTTTTCTGATTAAAATGACACTAAACACGATATAATTTCAACCGTGTTTAGTGGCTTAATTGACGATTAAAGTTTCGGGCGCAAGAAAGGACAGCGCGGTCTCTGTGTACATGCTGTCCTTTTCTACGTTCAGCATCCTTTGTACTTTCGGTGCGGTCGACGCAGTCATAAAAAAATAGTGTCCTTACACGATCGCTCTCTCTGCTCGTAACGTAACAAATCGCGACTTTACTCCACCATTGTTTGACAATAAAGAAAACCAACAGCACTTATGCACTACTTAAGAGTCGCAAAGATCAAGACGAACGAGATCATGGTCAACAGAGAAACGACGCTTACCTGGAAGCGAGATTAGAGAGAAGTTGAAAAACCAAGTGGATTGCCTTGACACGATAGGAGTCATCGGACGTGAGAAAACATTATACTCAAACGCGATGATGAACTTCGACGACACAAATTGATTACCCACGTTAATGTTGTATCCGATTTTGGTAGCCTCGTTGGAATTGTGCAATTTGATTTCGGGTTAAGGGCATCGTCGGCGCCTCCATTGGAGTTTCAATCGATAAACTACGTAGTTAAAATCACAGCACTAATTATGGTGCCACCAAAGGCCAATGGGTAACACAACACTGCCAAAGGAGTTTCACCGATTAGAAACTTGGTTTCAATTGATTTTAAATCAACGCGGAACTTGCGTGACAGCATTTAATTTTTAAAGTCGGAATTGAAAAAGCACCATGTTTTTGCTAAAGTATCATGAATTTGGCTAAAACACTAAATTCTGCGTAAAAAGGTATTTTACAAAATAAGAGCTAATATTAATAACACTGTCCAACAGCCAAAAAGGATTTCGATTCTCACTATGCAATTCTTATAGAGTTTTTTGCTCTGATTCCGAATCTGTCTTTCATTTTTCTCCTAGACGCACAGTTTTTGAGAAATTTGAGTTTGAAAAAATGACATATTTTTCAACTTTCAACAAATATTGTGTTGTTATTATAAAAGATATTGAATTGATTTTTACAGCAAAAGATTCGTTAGACTTTCCCGAATACAGTGATATCGAATATTAATACATTATGATTGTTTAAACATGTTTAAACGATTATTAAAAAGGGAAAGACACCACTTTTGCACCAATTTTTGACGATATTTTTGAATTTATCTCAAAAAATAAAGGTCCAGCGGAAACTCGAACTATACCACGCGATAGAGCAGACTTTTATCTTGAGAAACTCCCTTTGAAGTTTGAAACGGCGACGTTTTTACCGAACCAAAAAGCAAAATATCTTCGCCCGACATGAGCTGCCGCTAGTGGTGCTCTTCCACTAGCGCGGTCGTTCGACGGAATACGGCGTGCTTTTTGGCTATTGGACAGTGTAATTAACCGTGGGAAATTTGTTAAGAAATAGGTCTGGGTTAGGTCTGGCTAGGCGGGTCAGTGGCTCAGGTGGTAGAGTGTCTGATTCGTAGCAGGAAGGCCAGGGTTCGATTCCTGGGGGTGGCATAAATTTCCAAGGTGGTTTTTTCTCCTGCTACGGGCTCAGTGCCTACTGTCGGGGTCATGGGGCAACCAATGGCAACGATTTCCCCTTTATCCAGGGAATCGGTAAACTATTGGGAGCCCAAGTTGGCCATCCCGCCTCATAAAGGTACCCGCCGGCTCTATCTCCTCTGTTTGAGGGATAAGAGTAAGGAAAGGGGGTGGTCAGCGAACAAATGGTACTACTGAGGAGAAACAAACTGGGCATGGACCCTACAAAAAACGGAATCAAAAACGCAAACGGAACATCAATTAGAAACCTTTAAGGGAAAGGCCTGGTGGACGGAGCTAATAGCTGAACATCGACCAGAACCGAGGATGGTGGACACATCCGAACAATCAGCCATATTTTCTAGGATGTGTCAAGCCCACCCAAGAAGGAAGATCCCGATGAACCTGATATCAAATCTCTCAGGAGACAGATTTCGGTGAAGTTGGTAAACCCTTCCTTCTCAACCCCATCGCGAAGTAGATCGGCAGGTGAAGACCGAATGGAATTGATATCTCGGCCCAGCCGAGATTTCGATGAAGTCGGATTGGATCCGAAGCAGCAGTAACTTCTTCCCAATGGTCAAAAACAATACGCGGTCAATGTACTCCCAATAGACTCACAGCATAGGCGGGGAGGGATTAGCCCTAGAGGGTATGGAATAGCCCTAGGGGAGGGTGTGGGTAAGTTTCTGGACTATCCGGAAACAGTGTAGGGACGGGCTCAAAACTTGACACATTCGACATGAAAATATGGTGAAGGGGGGGAGTCTAAAAGGGCAGGCGAGACACCCTGCAGGTCTGAAGGTGAGGGGGCCCGACGTTCACACCGAGCCGTAAAACAGCTCAAAAACTCACAAAAATTAGGTAGCATGGCCCGCTCATCAATGATGACCGACCCGTCTAGTAAGTCGACGACTCTGAAAATGGCCCGGGCCGAATAAAACAGAGGGGATGGCTGAAAAAACGAGAACAATTGCATCCCGCTAAAGGGCCGAGTGCCGGCAGCGCCAATTGTTATACTGGTGATGAGAGAACCGGTGTGCCCTAAGGAAGCGAGGGGCGGCCGAACCGGCCCCTCCCCGGCAATAAACACTACTACTACTACTACTACTACTAGGTCTGGCTAGGAATTCGTGCGCGAAACGAATTAATTGAATTAGTTACACAGGCATGAAACCATGTGGGTCGCCTGCGACTATGTCGGTAAGATAGGGAGTGACATTAAAATTTGTAAGGATGACTGATTCAAACACACGATGTCTGATTTTTAAAAAAAACATTTATTCCTTTCGTACGCGCCACGACGACAACGACCTGCTTTTTCGCTCTAGCTCTTTTAAGCTTTTTCCGCAACATAGGCGGTTCCTTTAGATAACCAATCGCAAGTCCTATTTTCTAAGAGGCGACAGGGTGAGGGAAACTGGCCAGTTCCTGGAGGTACCCTCGCCTTGAGCCCTCGTTGTCTACCTAGAACCCTTAACGGTCCGCACTTGGTCTGCAGATGTTTTACGGCTCGTCAACGGCTATTGGGACCTTTAGCTAAAATATGAGATCTCTAATAAATTATCATAAAACATAAAGTTCCGCTAAATCTCAAAAATAGCCTAAAGTCACGTCCGCGCCGTAATCATAAACTGCATCCCTGACCGGCACATGGTACCCTGTTGCGGCCCGCATGGGCCGCTGGCCCTCGAATCCCTTACAACTCGGCCAGCCTGACGATTTAGCCGCCCCGGCTAAACTCTGCAACACAAGTTTTACCTCCTATATTCTAAATACTAACGGACAGTATAATCTTAAACCTATTTTCTAATAACTAACATTCGGTAATTAGCCGCCAGGGCCTTATATTCGCGGATGCCCAAGTACCTTTATATGGTCTCTGAGTATTTTGAAATCCTTCTATATCTGATATGACGTAGCCAGGGCCGGATTGAGCCCCGTAGCAGAAGTAGCAAATGCTACGGGCCCCGCGCTTCAGGGGGCCCCGCACACGGGCGCTTCATCGAAAAGGCGCCGAAACATGAACGATATTTTTCCTACAAAAAAAAAGAAAGGTCATTCATTGTGCCTGTTTAAAAAGGTGCGCTACATTTGCACGCAAACGGCCCTGATACAAACCCTAGGACCTGGGGCCTCGTGATAACATTTGCTACGGGCCCCGCGCTGGCTTAATCCGGCACTGGACGTAGCGGTCGTTCCGTAACACCTTAATTACTTCGTACGAACCCTTGTATTGTGGTATTAACTTCTGGGATACCCCCGGTGTACTTTCAAAATTTTTTATCATGACATAGTCTCCTATTGAATATGTGTGAAGGGGCTTATGCTTTTTGTCGAAATATGCCTTATTATAATTTTGTGATTTAACATTATTCTCTGCTGCATTGCGGCGACACGCATTTAAATCTAAGGGTTTTCGATTAGTCCATTCATTACCATATCCTTTTAAATTATCAACAATTTAGAAGGAGTTTCGCAAACAGATTTATGTACAGTATTATTTAAAGCATACTCGATATCTTCCAGGACTTCATACCATCGTTTCCCCGGATAATTTTCTGTCATCTTTGCAAGTGACGGACCCAACACACGATTTACCCTCTCGACTTGTCCGTTTGCTTGTGGAGACGCAGTTGCTACCTTTGCATGCCTGATACTGTTTATCTCCATAAAATCTTCGAAATCTTTAGAAGTAAAGCAACTTCCGCGATCGGATATAATCATCTCAGGTATACTATAGTGCGAAAAATACGTTTTCAGACATGCAATGGCTTCTTTTGTCGTAGTTGACTTTGTCGCATACAATTTAACATATTTTGTAAACACATCTACAACTAAAAGTACATATTTTTTAACGGCAGTACCTTCATCTACAGGACCATAATGGTCAATGTGAAGTGTTTTAAACGGAACCGTTCCTTTAGGTATGTTATGCAGGGTGGCTTCAAATTTTCCTGAATGTGGTGAGCAAGCTATACATTTAAAACAATTTTTTATGTGCTCGATTATTTTCTGCTTCATGTTTGGAAACCAATAATTTTGCAGCATTGTAGAACATACTTTATCTGCCCCTAGGTACCCCATCTCATCATGGTATTTGTAAATGGCATGGCTTTCCATGGTTTTAGGAACATAAAACAATAAATTTTCCTTTTGCTTCCGATATAATAGACCGTTACGCATTTCGAAAAATCGATCTTCCCGATGCTCTAACTCTTTACGCAGACTCGAAATTTCTGGGTCTCTATTTTGCATGAATGCTAGATCATTTTCAAAAGAATTCTTTTCTAACACGAGGATATTTGTGGACCGGCTCAACGCATCCGCGTGCATCATTCGTACTCCCGGCCTATGTTCTATCTCAAAATCGTAGCTTTGCAGTTCTAACGCCCACCTGGCAATACGTGGATTTATTTCTTTTTTACTCAAAGTTAGCCGAAGGGAATTGCAATCTGTTAAAATTTTAAACTGAATGCCCTGCAAGTAGATTCGAAATCGTCTCAACGCATAAATTATGGCCAAAACCTCGAGCTCCAAACTATGATATTTGCTTTCGACTTCGGTGGTTCGTTTTGAAAAGTAGAAGACGGGGTGAAATTTTAGATCGTTTTTCTTTTGCATGAGGATTGCACCAAATCCTACCGCGCTGGCATCACAATGAAGTTCGGTCTCATCTTTAGGATTATAAATGGCTAACACCGGTGAATCGATTAATTTCTTTTTCAAACTATTGAAAGCTTGTAGCTCTTCCTTTTCAAATTTAAACTTCGAGTTCTTTTTTACCAAATTGTATAAAGGTTTAGCAATAAAAGCAAACCGCTCAATGAATTTACGGAAGTATGAACAGAGACCTAGAAAACTTTGCACTTCCTTAACACCTCGTGGAACGGGAAAATTTTCAACTGCCTGTATTCCCGTTTTTGGTGGACTTAAACCTTTCTCAGTTATAAGATATCCTAAATACTCAATTTCGGTATATAAAAATTTACATTTATCTAACCTCATTTCCATTACATTTTGTACCAAGAGTGTGAAAACGCGATTTAAAATTTGTAGGTGATGCTCTATTGTTTGTGTGGCTATGAGTATGTCGTCCATATAGACAACCACATCTCCAGACCTAATTAATTCTGAAAAAACGTCGTTCACGAATCTCTGGAATCGAGATGGTGCAGTCTTTAAACCGAAAGGCATCCTCAGGTATTCAAATTGACCTAACTGGGTAACGAAGGAAGTATATTTTACAGAATCTTTTGCCATATGAATGTGAAAAAACCCATCTTTCAAATCTATCAAACTAAAATATTTTTTTCCTCCTACAATATCCAAATGATCTTCAATCAACGGTAGGGGGTAATTGTCCCGAAAGAGTATTTTGTTTAATTCTCTAAAATCTACGCACATACGTACTTCGCCGTTCTTTTTCTTTACTAAAACAATTGGCGACGCATATTCCGAATCGCTCGGCCTAATAATACCTTTTTCCAAAAGACAGTCCAAAATTAATTGTAATTTTTCTCTTTCTGCATAAGAAATTCGTCGAGGTGTGCTACTAAATGATTTTTTGCTAATTAAACTTAATTTTAACTCGGCATTTACTGCGGGTGACTCGGGTCGTTTTTGACTTAAATATGCATTCGTAAACATTTATTTAATTTTTACTTTCTCAACTGGCATTATCTTTTCATTAATATTCAGCTCATCCGCGTGATTAGAATCGTCTGAATCTAACATTATGTTAAGAATTTCTAACTGGGTGACATGCTCTTGATTAACTTGTACTAAATTCATTCTAAATAATCGTAACGCATCACGACCTAAAACTACCGGAGTATACATCGTCTGATCGGGCACTACCAACAAGGTCATAGTTTCTTTCAGTGGCGCACCCAGGATGTAATGTTGGGGGGGGGGACTAGTTGAACCCAGTCCTAGGTTTTGCGTGATGACCTTTTTTTTAGCCAAAATATCTGCCAGCGGTAGCCAAGGCTATTCCGCGATTTTAATTTTGGAAGCTAAACTTTTTTTCTTGGGGGGGGGACTTGGCCCCCTGGCTCCCCCCCTGGGTGCGCCACTGGTTTCTTTTGCATTTTCTGACATTTCAACTAAAGCCTGTACTGTACCCAACAAACCAAGAGGAGACTTATTAATTCCTACTAGACGCGCGCAGTTACTACTTTGGACATTTTCTATACTGCCTGGTACACATGACCTTTTTATAAAGCTAACTGGACTACCACTATCAATCAAAGTATACAATTTGATATGATTGTCATTTATTACGTACTCTACGTTCTTATGGTAGTCATCTTCCTCCGGGGTTTCCAATTCTGTGTAGGTGACCTGCCTCTTAGACACCTGAGCGTTGTTTCTTTTAGGGCAGTTTGGTAGCAGGTGACCCATTTCCCCGCAACCAAAGCAGCTACCCTTTTCCCTCGCAGGTAGTCGACAATCCATTGCTCGATGACCTAAACGGTTGCAGTTATAGCAACGGCTATCTGTCTTTCATCCTGACAGCGATCCTCCGGTCGTGATTGTGCCTTGCTGATTTTTCTCGGCTGTTGACCTGGAGTGATTTCCCGAACCGCTGGACAATGAAATCTTCCTCAAGGCCCTTAACATATCCGAGGCTGTTTTGAACTCACACATCCGTGCCTGGTTCCGTATATTATTTTCGGGAATGCCATCTATTAGATAATCAACCAGTTCTTCTTCTGGCACGGGAACTTTGTTAGCTAATACTATCTTCTCGTGGTAATATTGCTCGAACGGTTCAGTATTTTTCCACTTTCTACTTTCAAATTTCCGCTTCATTTTCAACCGGGTTTCTCGATTCCCAAACATGGCCTCCATTTTGTACAGAAGCATATCTGTGGGGAGTTCCAGATGTTCACTCCTTGAATGAGACCAATTCGCGGCTCTCCCTTTCAATTTTGTCCCTAACAAAACTCTGGTTGCATTGTCATCCAACTCATATGTTGTGGAGAGTATCTGAAGCTGTTTCGTCCAGTTTTGGAAATTTTGCTCTTCACCGTTGAAATCACTGATCAATTCCCCGATTGACCGGATGTTGGCGTTGAATCTCGTGGTAGAACTGGCTGTCGAACTAGGCGAATTCCTCAGAAGCTCATTCTCCCTCTGAAGTAGCCTAATTTCTCTTTCCATCAGCCTTTTTTCCCGCCGCAGCAACTCCATTTCTCTTCTTACTAGATGATCGGCGGTGGTTCCAGTTTGGTCTGGTTGCCATGATGGTGCATCCGGACGCAGAATACTGCTGTTGAGTGGTGTGTTCTCATCCTCGCCATCACCCTCTTTTTCTGTCGTACCATCGGGAGCCCTTTCGTTTTCCCATGCCCTGTTCGGGAAATATTCGTCCAGACGCTGCACTAATTCTGCCTTGTTTCCCGATGTAGGGAGACCATGCTGATGTAAAATTTCCTTCAATTCCTGAACGAGGAATTGACGCTGTACTGTTCCCGTTGCGTAAGCCATCTTTTACTCAAAAGTTTACTTGAACGAGTCACACAAAATGTCACAAAGATGTAAATCACTTCCAGAAATTATTCGGAAAGTTGCTCAGAAAGTCACTCAGAAAGTCACTCAAAATGTCACTCAGAATGTCACTCAGAATGTCACTTAGAATTTTTCGGTTGCCGTTGGCCGAACGTAAATGGTAACTACTGCGAATATCCGTAACACTTCGGTTCACGATCCCACTTCTGAAATTTGTAAGGATGACTGATTCAAACATACGATGTCTGATTTTAAAAAAAAAACATTTATTCCTTTCGTACGCGCCACGACGACAACGACCTGCTTTTTCGCTCTAGCTCTTTTAAGCTTTTTCCGCAACATAGGCGGTTCCTTTAGATAACCAATCGCAAGTCTTATTTTCTAAGAGGCGACAGGGTGAGGGAAACTGGCCAGTTCCTGGAGGTACCCTCGTCTTGAGCCCTCGTTGTCTACCTAGAACCCTTAACGGTCCGCACTTGGTCTGCAGATGTTTTACGGCTCGTCAACGGCTATTGGGACCTTTAGCTAAAATATGAGATCTCTAATAAATTATCATAAAACATAAAGTTCCGCTAAATCTCAAAAATAGCCTAAAGTCACGTCCGCGCCGTAATCATAAACTGCATCCCTGACCGGCACATGGTACCCTGTTGCGGCCCGCATGGGCCGCTGGCCCTCGAATCCCTTACAAATGGTAAAACATTTTTTTTCGAGTCACTAAAAATCCTTCTGACAATCATCATTTTAGTCAAAAGGAAACCTATTCTCCAAATTTTATTCAATTCTGAGCATGTCTGTCTTCGAGAGATTAGCCAATTTTTTTTACCTGAATTGTAACGAACTGGAGAGAAACAGAAACTTATTTTACTTTTTTATTATGTTTAGTAGACTGAAATTAATGTAATAGTATGTTTAAATTTTACTAGTATTTTTGCTACTTTAAATTACCTTTACTCATTTTTGTTATAAACGCATAAAATCCGCAGTCTACTTAAATTATGACAATAAATGATTTTATTGGGGAACCATTCATTACGTATACTCATATTTCATTTTAATTTTTACAACTTGGGGTGTAGTAACACCAACTCGATCCGGCTCCCGATCGCGTGCAACACATGCTGGTCGTGTCACTTATTTCAATGCATTTTTAATGCATCCGAGCCTTTCTTGCAACAACGCATTCGCGTAACATACAGTGTCGCAAAACTCCGTTTTTTGGATTTAAAAAACGCAGCTCATATGGAAGTTACATATGTAAATGTAAAGTATTCTACGATCCTTAACCACAATATTTAATTGTTGCAGCCTTAGTGTTGATTTAAAATAAAAAAAGTATGAAAATTGTGAAATATGGTGCAATCATATAATGAAATATCGCATATTATTAAAACGCAATTATAAAGATACTATATCGTATAATTTACACTATAATATATACATAAAACAGGCATATACTTAAGTATAAACATATCACTAATGTTACAGAAATACAAAATGCAAATACATGAATAATTGGATAAAAAATAGAACTTGTGTGGATTGATTTGCTCCATTGACGTTGCTTATAAAATAATAGCGAATCGTTCCTTTGCGACAAGGATATTGATTTATTAGGCCAGCGTATTCTCATTCTTCCGATAAACACAGTTCTGTTCGGACGTACATTTTGTGTTATGTTTCTTCTTTACAATTATGTTCGTAATAAATTACTTTTTGTTAAATGATCTTTGGATTACTTGATTTAAACTATATTTCAAACGTCCCACAACTTGCATTACAACTATTGTAAAAGTGTAAGGAATTTTATAAATGTACAAAATCTTTGTCCTTGTAAGTGCCAGTGACAATTGTAATTAGAATTTTTAAAGTCTAATAAAAGAATTTAGTAACAATCTTTATTAGTATAAATACTATTGTTGATAATTTTGCGGCCAGTTTTGTATGTTCACTAACTGAACCTGAACATGAAACCACTATATTATTAACCACCATTATATCTATCCGTCGCTCGGAGTTAGTTTCCGAGATATTTGCAAAAACTATTGCTATTACTGTATTGAATTATCCGTATTCTTGCATGCTCCGTGGCAACGTAAGCCTGTTTCGGGGCGGCATCTGTTTATTTTTTGTTTGTAAACACGTTGTAGGGATGAGAGAGAAAAAAGAATTGTGTCACTCTATATAGGGTGAGCTTTCAATTTTGAAAGACTATTTCTGGATTTTCGTATGCATGGTTGGACCAGCCTCACGGCCGGTCCTCTCCGCTCCCCACCACCTAATCCTAACTAATTCTGATCGCATGACTTTTCCATTACTAGTTCAAATTCTGTATAACGGCTATATACAGGGTGTCCCAAAATTCCTTCAACAATTTTTAACGAAAAACACGGACCAATCAGAGCGCGACGTAGACGCGAGTTGGCACAGTCAGCCAATAAACTGTTGGCGCGACGGGTCGACTGTGCCAGCTCGCGTCTAGGTCGCGCTTTGATTGGTCCGTGTTTTTCGTTAATAACTCCTAAACAAAGCCGCGGATAACATTTTTGCAAATGAAAATGTTGCTTCAAATGATCTGAGGAACCTCCCATTTTCGGCAGCTTGAAGGAATTTTTGGACACCCTGTAGAATGAAAAGATTATGCGATCAGAATTAGATAGGGTCAGGTGGTGGGGGCGGTGAAGGCAGGCCGTCAGGCCGGCCCGACCACGCATACGAAAATACAGTATTAGCGATAATTTCTTGCAAATATCACGAAAACTAAGACCGAGCACCGGGTAGATGTAATGACAAAATATGTTCAGAATATTGTCCTTGACAAGATTTGTCAATGTCAAGGTGATCCGAGATGGGTGGGTATAGTGGCTCGTAAGCAAACCAGTTCAAATTAGCTGCTCCAATCACTCTTTTTTCGCGAATATTTCGGGAACTAAGGCCGAGCGGCCGATAATTTATTAAGAAAAGTTGTTCACAATGGTGTCCTTGACAACATATGTCAAGGTGAAGGTGATTCGAGTTGGGTCCACTCATGGCTATATTTACCAAACTATACATATACATATACAGAGTGAGTCCGAAGAAACAGAACAACCTAAATATCTCCGTTACTTTTCGTTGTACAAAAAAACTTCTTAGGACAAAGTTACACTGTTTGAAGGGTCACATGTAATGGCGTAAGGGAAACAATTTTCAAGGTAATTTTTTACAAGATTTCAAGGCCATCGATATTTTTTTTAATGGAATGAGGTATTTTTTAATAAAAGTTAGTGGTTCATGAGATATTTTGATTTAAATAACACTAAAACACCATTACTGTCGTACTAAAACGTTACACAAGTAAGTAAACGCTAACGTCTTTTGTTAGTACGACAGTAATGGTGTTTTAGAGTTATTTAAATCGAAATATCTCGTGAACTACTAACTTTTCGACATACGTAGGTTAGTACATGTTTATAACGAATGTCCAGCTGCATCGATTGATGTATTGAAAAATACCTCATTCCATTTAAAAAAATATCGATGACCTTGAAATCTTGTAAAAAATTACCTTGAAAATTGTTTCCCTTACACCGTTACATGTGACCCTTCAAACAGTGTAACTTTGTCCTAAGAAGTTTTTTTGTACAACGAAAAGTAACGGAGATATTTAGGTGTTCTGTTTCTTCGGACTCACCCTGTATACTATCCGATCGATTTCAAATTTTCCACAAATTATTTTTCCACTTAATGCCATAATCTTCGGGGTATTCCAACTCAAAATTGATAAACTTTAATACGATAGTACAAGATTGATATCTGTAGAGGCTCGGGTTGGACGACATTTTATGGCAGGGACATCGATATAGTGCAGGAGGCTCGGTGCGTGACTTTTCGTAGTTAGGCTACGGCGTTGGGCCTGTTAGCACTATTTAGCTTAATAAAATTGCTGTCCGAACGTGGGTACCTTCGATGCAATCCCTTGCCATGAAACGGCTAAAATTGTTGTCTCTTAGTGTCAGCGCGGCTGGGCGATTGAAGTTGCGGCACGCATGGTTTCCAGATGACCGGAAAACTAAAGTGCCTTCTTGCTATGTTATCCATTAGATTTGATCGAGAAGATGTGAGAAATCCAAGTTTCGATCCTGAAGGATCAATGGTTCAAAAGTTATAAGCATGTAAAGTTGAGCGATTTCATTACACTGTCCAACAAATTTCAACTTTTTTTATGTTCCCTAATTACTGTTGGGTCCTTCTTATAGAGTGTTTTGCGCTGATTCCGAATCTGTTTTTAATTTTTTTCATATACGCACAGTTTCTGAGGAACATGGCTTTGAAAAAAAAACATATTTTTCAACTTTAAACAAATATTTTGATGTTATTATAAAAGATATTGAATTGTTCTTTGCAGCAAAAGATTCTGTAGACTTTCCCGAATACAGTGATAGCCAATATTAATGCATTATGATTGTTTAAACATGTTTAAACAATGATTAAAGACGGAGAGACACCACTTTTGCACCAATTTTTGAGGATATTTTCAATTTATCTCAAAAAATAAGGGTCCAGCGGAAAATCGAACTATACCACTCGATAGAGCAGACTTTTATCTTGAGAAGCCACCCTGTCAAGTTTGGATCGTCGACGTTTTTTTCGAACCAGAAATCAAAATATCTTCGCCCGACATGAGTTCCCGCCAGTGGCGCTCGGGACGAGATACGGCGCAGCGACGGGATACGGAGCGGCGAACGACCGTTGTTGTGGTGAGCGCCACTGGCGGCAACTCAGTTCGGGCGAAGATATTTTGCTTTCTGGTTCGAAAAAAACGTCGACGTTTCAAACTTCAAAACGGGGTTTCACTTGAAAAAGATACTTTATCTTGATAAAAGTCTGCTCTATCGCATGGTATAGTTCGATTTTCCGCTGGACCCTTATTTTTTGAGATAAATTGAAAAATATCCTCAAAAATTGGTGCAAAAGTAGTGTCTCTCCGCCTTTAGTGATTATTTAAACATGTTTAAACAATCATAATGTGCTAATATTTGATATCGCTGTATTCGGGAAAGTATACAGAATCTTTTGCTATAAAGAACAATTCAATATCTTTTATAATAACACTACAATATTTGTTTAAAGTTGAAAAATATGTTTTTTTTCAAAGTCATGTTTCTCAAAAACAGATTCGAAATCAGCGCAAAAAACTCTATACGAAGGACCCAACAGTAATTAGGAACCAAAATTGGCGTTGGACAGTGTTATCGGCATTACCGTGTGCTCGTGGTGCTACCTAGTCAAAAACACAGGAAATCGCTCAACTTTAAACACTTATAACTTTCGAACCATTGATCCTCCAAGATCGAAATTTGGATTTCTCACATCTTCTCGTCCAAATCTACTGTATAACATAGGAAAAAGGAAAACATTTCTGGTTACACAAGGAAAAGTTTACCACTTACACGTTGAACTCTGAGAGGTCCCGACAATCAAGTGACTCGGACCGTCACGCGTCGGTCAACGCCGAATACCATCTTTTTCATGTGATCTTTTATGCATCTTTTGATACACATTCACCGTGTAAGGAGAAATCCAAACATTATATGTATTGTTTATTTTGAATTTAATAGATTATCTTAAGAACGATTTTTCTTTGAATTTTGTGTCTTTCTACCTAGCTAATTATTATTCTATAAATTGTATAAATCATTGTATAAATGTTCATTAGTTTATTATTAAATATTTCATGAATTCAAGAACATTTTTCCATGTGACCCCCGTTCATACGGATTCATAGGAAATCACATTCTGGAAATACTGTGTGTGAGATTATTCTGAGGTAATGTAATAAATAATCTGCAGAATATACTGCACACTGTAATGAAAGGAACATCTATGGCGTTCTACGTTGTTCCATATTCACGAGATTACGTATTATTAACTTTTGCTCGAAAAGGCGATGAAAGAATAAGTCTCGTACCACGTCCATTCTCATTTTCATTCTTTAGTTGCAGCATTCGAGTCGCATGCAGTGAGTTGGTAATGTTGGTATTTACGGGTGTAATTCACTTTGTAGTTACAGTGAACCGCACTTCCATTTCACAGTACGAATAGAACATACTCTCACAGCCATGCCCTTCCATATTTTAAAATTATACAGGCTGAACCAAATAAAATATTTTTAATTGTTTACTCCGAAATCATCGTCGATATCAAGTTCATTTTCTTCTTAAATAATTGGGAGTGATCGGCTATGGCTTAGGTCGGAGCCAGGATTGGGGAAAAATAGATTTTTGAAATAGTAAATAGACTATAAATATTTTTATTTTCTCATGTGATACAGTAATTGGCAAATAACTTTCTTTTTAAATAGTAGTTACATATGAAAATAGCATCTCAAATATATACATATATTTTAATAGTAGCTCATAAAAATGCTATTGTGTAGTTAGTATTCCATTAAAATATTGAAAAATATTATAATATTTCATCAAATAGTTCTAATTCAAAGTATTTAGAATAATGATATTGCAAATACAAGGTTTTTATCCTTCAACTTTTTATAGTACCATGTACTTTTATCGATAATATAAGAAATTAATTTTGTTTATAAATAACTCAAAATGATATCGATAACATAAAACGTTCATTTTCTGCGTAAATAAGTGAAAACATTATAGAAGACTAATTTATATAAGATACTGATTCACTGTTGGGGATAAATGTTCCGTACAACGTTCCGGTGCTGATCAGGGTTGCCATATTCTCGTCTCGCCAGGCCCCTTACCCTTCCACCCCTCGCCCAGCTGCGCAGCGAAGCCCACCTTTGCTTCCCCCACTCTTCCCATTAACGCTGACGCGTACGGTACGTGTGGGAAGAGTGGGGGAAGCGAAGGCGGGCCTTACTGCGCAGCTGGGCGAGGGGCGGAAGGGTGGGGGACCTGGCGAGACGAGAATATGGTAACCCTGGTCCCGATCTATGTCACAACACAGAACCGAAAATCGGATTACAATTAGATGGGGACTTTATTGTAATTGTTATTTCGCAAAACTATTGAAAACTATTTAAACTATTTCTGTTTAAATTGCTTTCTTAATTGTTTTCGTATAATATCATCTATTGCTAACTTAGGAACACTAATTGTAGAATTTAGGTTAATTTGACGAACTAAATATCTCATTCGTCCAGTTTACTTAACATTCTTTTTCTTCCTCGCCCTACTGTATTACACAATAATGTCGGTACTTGTATATTTACTTGATTATAATTTTCTGCACGGTAGAATCACATCTACCCATTATTTTTTCAATTGTTCTCAAGGATTTATCCTCACAAAACAACTTTATCACTAATTTTCGCGTAAGGATATTTACTTCTTTTCTTTGTGCAGCCATCGTGAATTTTCGTAATAAACAGTAATATGTACGTACATGTCGATCAAACGTAACATTGAAAAGAGAAAAAAAATGGGGACACAGATAAAATAATTTAAAACACTGTCATTGTAAAACGAGTATTTTTTCAATCATAGTTTTTAATCAATTCTCCCCCTGTGACGAGGAAATGTACTGCGTTTTTTGTATTCTTGTTAATAACGGCATATAAAATACATTGTTTGATTTATTTTTAATGGTAAATTATTTATTAGGACCTCACATTCTGTATACAAATGATTTCTTTTTTGTTTATCGAACAAATAAGACTTTTATAGCTTGTGTACGCTCAATTCTGTGAATACTGTACATGTAAGTACAATATTATGTATGTTTGCATACACATGTACAGTGAGCCACCTGGAGTTGCCTCGGTCGCCGAGCAGTGTAAACATGCCGCGTAATCCGATATTTACCCGGTCGGGTAAATCGGTGTGAACCACTACTAATTCACTTCTATATTTTTAATTATTTTTTTATGGGACTTTCACCAACTTATTTGTGGAATTTTTCTGATTAAAATCACACTTAACACGATATAATTTCAATTGTATTTAGTGGTTTAATTGACGGTATGGAATAACTTTAGGACGAGAATATTGACGAGGATAGCGAGTGAAGAAGAAAGAGAAACAACGACCGCAATGGTCGACAAAAATTCAAAATTTATTGTATTGTTTAAAATACCAATGCGATGCTAACTTTTTTGTTTTCAACTTTCTTCTTATACAACCTTTCTCAATATATTTGTCACATTTTTCTGATTAAGATGAGTCGTTTGAAAACCTCCAACGGGTTGTAGCTCCGTTAATTTGCCAAATTCTAAATTAATTCTTTGGGAACATAATTTTCGAGATGTTAGGTTCTTTATTTACCAACTATATATAGCATACGTTAAATATATGATACATTGCAAGTTATGCTTTACATGTACAGTAAATATGGGCTAAATTTTATCTTGTTTGGCGTCATTTTAATCATAAAAATGTCGCAAATATATTGGTAAAATTTCATTAAAAATAAGTAAAGGTAAATATAGCCATGAGGGGACCCAACTCGAATCACCTTCACCTTGACATATGTTGTCAAGGGGTCCATTGTGAACAACTTTTCTTAATAAATTATCCGTCGCTCGGCCTTAGTTCCCGAGATATTCGCGAAAAAAGAGTGATTGGAGCAGCTAGTTTGAACTGGTTTGCTTACGAGCCACTACACCCACCCATCTCGGATCACCTTGACATTGACAAATCTTGTCAAGGACAATATTCTGAACAACTTTTGTCATTACATCTACCCGGTGCTGGGTCTTAGTTTTCGTGATATTTGCAAGAAACTATCGCTAATACTGTATTTTCGTATGCGTGGTCGGGCCGGCCTGAAGGCCGGCCCTCACCGCCCCCACCACCTGACTCTAACTAATTCTGATCGCATGATTTTTCCATTATTAGTTCAAATTCTGTATGACGGCTATACAGGGTCATCCGTTTTTAAACGGACAAACGTAAACCAGCTATAAAGGACCCCAAATGAAACAATTTTTACCCCTACCACTTTTTTTGATTCGGCCTTGAATTTTAGATAATCGCAAAAAACCATAATTTTTCCACGACGTGCCCTATGCCAAAAAAACAAAGATCCGAAGGTCATACAAAAATATTTTGTTAACAAAAAGATGCCCCTATTTATTTTAAACCAAACAAAGGAAAAATCATCAAGATTCATGACTGGAGTCCCGAGATATTCAAATTTATGTGAACTAAAAAAATTATGGTTTTTTGCAATTTTCTAGAAATCAAGGCCGAAACAAAAAAAGTGGCAGGGGTGAAACTTGTTCCATTTGGGGTTCTTTATAGCTGGTTTACGTTTGTCCGTTTAAAAACGGATGACCCTGTATAGAATGAAAAGATTATGCGATTAGAATTAGTTAGGATTAGGTGGTGGGGGGCGGAGAGGGCCGGCCGTGAGGTTGGTCCGACCACGCATACGAAAATCCAGAAGTAGTCTATCAAAATTGAAAGCTCACCCTATATAGAGTGACACTATTCTTTTTTCTCTCTCATCCCCACAACGTGTTTACAAACAGAAAATAAACAGATGACGCCCGAAACGTTGCCACAGAGCATGCAAGTACAGTAATTCTTCGATCGGAGTCCCAACACCCGTGTTTTGAACGGACTTGGGTAGCGTAGAGAGGCTATTTTTTTATGACTCCGTCGACCGCGTCGAGACTTCAAACGACGAGCCGAACATAGAGAAGGACAGAATGAAATAGGATCGCGTGGCCGAAGCGTGTCGCTGTCGCCGGCACAGTTTAAAGGCCCGTGCGTCATCACAATGAAACACCAAAATCTTAACATCTTTATTTTCTATGATATCATGATGGGACTATAACTAGCTTATTCCTGACGTTTTTCTGATTAAAATGGTACCAAAAACGATATAATTGGGCCAATATTTAGTGGTCTAATCAACGATGAAAGTTTCGAACGCAACGAAGATCAGCAACAACGCGGGCCTTTGAACTGTGCCGACGGCGGCTACTGTTCGCGTCTCTTTCTTTCCAATACGCTCTTCTTCGTTGCGTTCGAAACTTTCATCGTCGATTAAACCACTAAATATTGGCCCAATTATATCGTTTTTGGTACCATTTTAATCAGAGAAACGCCAGGAATAAGCTGGTTAAAGTCCCATAAACCGATCATTAAAATTAAGAAGTTTGAGACTTCGATTCAGTCGAGTCAATGTGTGGTGTTCACCGATATACCCGAGCCGAGATCAATCATCACCGCCCTACGGCGCGGCGCAGCGTTGGCCGGCAGTGGAGTGAGTAGGCACTGGACTACGGTTAGATAGGCGACCCAGGACTCCGATTGAAGAATTACTGTATATGGAAAATTCAATGCAGTAATAGCAATAGTTTTTTGCGAATATCTCGGAAACTAACTCCGAGCGACGGATAGATATAATGACAAAAGTTGTTCAGTATGTTGTCCATGACAACATATGTCAAGGTGAAGGTGATCCGAGTTGGGTCCCCTCATGGCTATATTTACCGAAATTTGTAATAGTAATTATTAAATAGTACAACTTTCAAATTGTAGGCAATCAATTATTTCATAAATTTGTTATTCGTAAAATTCATTGTTACAATCAAAATTTAATGTGACAAACAAATAGATTAGGTGTTGTTCTTATGGTCTGTTGATTCGTCTTGTTATACGAAACCTCCTCAATGAATTAAACAACAGTTTTTCTTCATCGATAACAGTTATCGAGGAGGATCCAATTTTTTGTACACTAATAACTGTAATCTTATAATACCACTAATAATTAATAACGCTAATAAAGGTAATCCGAGTTGGGTCCTCTCATGGCTATATTTACCTAAGTAAAAAATAAAGAAGTTTCAGTATTGCACACTATTTAGTATTGTCTCGCCGATACGCTATTTTTTGCTGCGTCTTCGGCCGCGCGGTCCATGTTTACACACTGTCCTTTTCTACGTTCGGCGCGGTCGACGAAGCCACAAAAAAATAGTGTCGAGTCCCGAATCGGGGTGACCATTTCCTCGGGGAACCAGTCCCCTTACGTCTCCGTCCCTCGCCTAGATGCTCCGTCAAGTCTGCCTCGCTTGCCCCACTCTTACCACTACCACTGCCGCGTACCGCGTGGAGCATGCTACCGAGTCGGCTCCACGTGGTACGCGGCAGTGGTAGTGGTAAGAGTGGGGGAAGCGAGGCAGACTTGACGGAGCATCTAGGCGAGGGACGGAGACGTAAGGGGACTAGTTCCCCGAGGAAATGGTCACCCTGGTCCCGATCAGTGTCACAGCACAGAACCGAGAATTGGCTTGGATTGGGACTTGATACTGTACTATTGCAATACAATATGCCCAGGACAATGCATCACACAACATTATGTTATTATAAAAGTTTTGGCATATGTGTAGTACACTCGTTTAACCTTGGCATAATATCATGAAGCATTGTCAGATAATAAAACGTAACAATACAGTTCATACCATTAGAGAAATGTGTGGATAGTTCCAGGTACCAAAAATAATAGTTATTCTAAACTTTTCTGCGATAAAAATCATTAATCAAAAGTTCATTATTATTGAAAATTAAGATAGTGTACACAAAATATAAAGAAAAAAATTCGAAGTACAAAATGATTAAAAAATATCGATTTTTATACATTTTGGTTGCGAATGCCAGTTATTAGTGTTCAAAGAATTGGATCCCTGTCGATAACTGTTATCGACGAAGAAAAACTGTTTCGATTGCTCAAGGCAGTTATCGATGAGAGAAGTTCATTTCGATCGCTCATAAGTTATCGATGAGAGAAATTCATTTCGATCGTTCATAACAGTTATCGACAAGGGAAATTTATTTCGATCGCTCGTAACAATTATCGATGAGAGAAATTTATTTCGATCGCTCATAACAGTCACCGATGATCGAATTTCTTTTCACTTGTTCATAATAATTAGTCATGAGAAAATTCATTTTGGTTGCTTATTTAATTATTGAATTGTCTACTCTTTTTCGGATGGAGCAAGCCTGTGAAATTGATTGAGAAGGTTTCCTACAACAAGACGAATCAACAGACCATAAGAACAACACAAAATCTGTTTGTTTGTAACATTAAATTTGATTGTAGCAATTAATTTTACGAATAAAAAACTTATGAAATAATTGATTGTCTACCATTTGAAAGAAGTACTCTTTAATAATAACTATTACAAATTTCCTTCATCAATAACTGTTATGAGCTATCGAAATAAATTTCTCTCATTGGTACCTGTTATAAGTGATCGAACTTAATTTCTCTCAACGATAACATTTACCAGCAAGAGAAAAAATTTTCTGGTGCTTATAATCCTTATTTGTAACCAATACGATTTTAGTCGATGAAATACTTGTTATTTTAGGACTTTTTCAATTTGGTTATAACAATTATGGTCCCTGGATAGTTCTGTAATAATTTACCTATAGGTATATACGAATTCCATCAATTTCAAATAACTCTGCCTTTGTCTCCTGCGAGGTTTTTAATTAAAATGTCGTGTGAAGGCTTTTGTAATGACACAAAATAGTGTCAAACATTTTTTATAAAAGCAATTGTTTCATCATTTATGCTTATTAAGATTTTTCTTTATTTTGCAGGCTGGTGTACGTACACAAAGCTCCTCGTTAGCCTTTTTCAAACAGAGGAATAGCTATACTATACAGCAATACGCATGGCGTACAGCATTTCGTCTTTCGTTTCCCTGATATGACGCGTATAACGTGCATTGTTCTCGGGTAGAGCGTACACTATGAGTTCATATAAAGTCCAACACATTTTGCTTTGTAAGATCCTACAACCTGTATCCTTTTGTGCTTGCGTACATGTATGGTGGGCTTGTAATTTAAAAACTTTAAAGCATTCTCCGCTATGCAAGGTATATTCGTTTTGACTCTACGCCGTATAAAACAGCATTACTGTTGTCATTATTTCACATGGATAATTCATTTGATACTGGGTTGACGATTTAACGTTTCGCAATATCATGGTACGATTGTTTTATAAATGAAAAGGAACCCCCCCCCCCCCGTATGGGATTTTCCAAATAATTTAAAAAGAATCTGTACAAAGTTTGAGAGCCTACAAATGACGGGAAAACGTGCCCCAAATGGATGAAACATTAAAATAATTCATTTCTTCTAATTAAAAAATAGTATCTTCTGAACTATTTACCGCGTCGAAAAATGTGTTAAACAAAACCCGTAGATCTGGACCTAGATTGTATTCCTTTTTATCGTCAAACAAACGATTTTCGATCAAATTAAAAAAAACGTCGGACTAACATCCAAGTGTTCAGTAATTGAGTGAAAATGTGGTATTTCGTGTTTTGTATAATAACATGACCTTGAAATAACCTTGATCTTCAAAAATTAAAGTTTTACCTTCAGATCAAGCTCAAGGTCAAGTTATTATACATATCTGAATGTATTTTTCGATCAGTTACCCGATTCAATAAAATAAAAATGTAGTTATGTGTCAAAAAACATCGATGACCTTGATAACTCCGAAAAAAATGACCTTTGGAAAAAATATTCTTGCCAGATATTTGGTCCATTGACACCATGCACATTACGTAACAAATATTTTTTGCATCACTATAACTTGAAGAGATATTTAGGTGTCCTGTTTTAGACGAAACACCTTGTATGAATAGTTTTAGTGGTAATCATAATTTTTCAAAGTGTTTTAGACATACGATAAAAAAATCAATTCAAGATTCATCAGAGGGTACGCTATTGTTAAAATAATAGGGTGTGTCTGAACTTCTAATACGCACTATATTTCAAGTTAGTACAATATTATGTCAATAAGAAAACAATATTATTTTTATTTTCAAGTAACAGTATTGAAAATGACAGGGCGAAATAAACTATTTCAAATAGCTATTTCCTATTTTCATTTGATATAAAGTTTGCCCAAGTCTGCTGTATAAAGAGATCATTGAAGTACTATGTATTTAGTGCAGAATTTACCATATCCCTCCAGTCGCTTTATATTTTGCTAAAGTATATAAATCGCGCACGTATTCCTTTCGATTTCTTTACTGTACGCTATAATGCTCATGTACATATTCACGTCCGCGTTTTGACGGTTCGTCGGTTGCTGTAGTACGCTTTTTTCAGCACTGCTCAACAGTTATGCTGTACGATGGAATATATCATATATTGTACATTCACTATTAGCGGAACATTAATAAATTAAGCTAGTTATTATTTATATATGATGAATTAATTAATTTAGTTACTATTTATTTGAGATGAATAAGTCAATACCATTAGACGTTAAAAAGGAGAAGATATAAATGAATTTTATGTTTTGCTTACTACACCGATTTTTATGAAACGTTCCACAGTAGGCCAGGAGCCCGGTTTTTGTGTCCAAAAGTCAATTTTTCAAGTTTAATGTATTGAAACTATCTTTCACTATAAATTGATAACCCTTCAAAACTTGCGACAAGCGAAACGCGTCCTTCCTTCTTCTATGATATTCCTCTTCCCTTCCTTTATAAAAAATGAAGGTCACCTCAATTGTATAAATGTTAACATATATTTTTTACTTCATAATACTATTCTAACTGTAACTATAATAAAATAATATTAACCTTGAACGTTACAATAACGTTAGAATACTTGTGGCCACAAAAAGTAGGCTCCTGCCCCACAGTGCGGTCCATCAGGAACCTTGCGGCAAGTAGATTAACTAAAATAACGCGGGAGGAAAGACCTGAATTTTATCAATGTCTTTTCGCGAAGGCATTCCAGCTACTATTTTTCGTCATTCCTTTCACTGCCACGCCAACTATAACGTAAGAGTAACGTCAGTTTCTTGGGAGAATGCACTCTAAAATGTAGAATGAGAACATGAACCTATCCAAAGTCAGCCAGAATAATAATTATTTTGAATGAATAAATTTCAAGCATAAAAATGCTATACACTCATAAGCGAAAGTGTTTGAACGCTTACAATTCTAACATTCAACTAATGAAATACCTACATAGCACAAAGACATGTTAAAAATGTCCTTAAGACGTCGGCAGTTGGACATTCAAACGTCTTAAAGATGTCCCGAATGTCCTACGAACGTCTCCTGAACGTCTTGGGTTAGGAAGCGGTATGTCTTAAAGACGTCTCTAAGACGTCTGTTTGGCGTCTAGAAGCCGTTCTGGAGACGTTCGTAGGACATTCGGGAGGTCTTTAAGACAAACCTAAGATGTCTGAAAGGTCCATAAATGTTAATTAAATTGAAAGAAGGGAAGGTAAAAATAGATTTTGACAAAACGAGTTTAAAGTTAAACCAATCAAATAACTTTATCAGAAGAACGCATGTGGAATTGACATAAAAAGTGTAATAAAGATAACGATTCCAATTAAAATCATAATAAATTGGAGTCGGAGTCGGAGTCGGAGTCGGAGTCGGAGTCGGAGTCGGAGTCGGAGTCGGAGTCGGAGTCGGAGTCGGAGTCGGAGTCGGAGTCGGAGTCGGAGTCGGAGTCGGAGTCGGAGTCGGAGTCGGAGTCGGAGTCGGAGTCGGAGTCGGAGTCGGAGTCGGAGTCGGAGTCGGAGTCGGAGTCGGAGTCGGAGTCGGAGTCGGAGTCGGAGTCGGAGTCGGAGTCGGAGTCGGAGTCGGAGTCGGAGTCGGAGTCGGAGTCGGAGTCGGAGTCGGAGTCGGAGTCGGAGTCGGAGTCGGAGTCGGAGTCGGAGTCGGAGTCGGAGTCGGAGTCGGAGTCGGAGTCGGAGTCGGAGTCGGAGTCGGAGTCGGAGTCGGAGTCGGAGTCGGAGTCGGAGTCGGAGTCGGAGTCGGAGTCGGAGTCGGAGTCGGAGTCGGAGTCGGAGTCGGAGTCGGAGTCGGAGTCGGAGTCGGAGTCGGAGTCGGAGTCGGAGTCGGAGTCGGAGTCGGAGTCGGAGTCGGAGTCGGAGTCGGAGTCGGAGTCGGAGTCGGAGTCGGAGTCGGAGTCGGAGTCGGAGTCGGAGTCGGAGTCGGAGTCGGAGTCGGAGTCGGAGTCGGAGTCGGAGTCGGAGTCGGAGTCGGAGTCGGAGTCGGAGTCGGAGTCGGAGTCGGAGTCGGAGTCGGAGTCGGAGTCGGAGTCGGAGTCGGAGTCGGAGTCGGAGTCGGAGTCGGAGTCGGAGTCGGAGTCGGAGTCGGAGTCGGAGTCGGAGTCGGAGTCGGAGTCGGAGTCGGAGTCGGAGTCGGAGTCGGAGTCGGAGTCGGAGTCGGAGTCGGAGTCGGAGTCGGAGTCGGAGTCGGAGTCGGAGTCGGAGTCGGAGTTGAAATTGAAGCAAAAACGCTAACTCGAAGAAATAATACCAATGCTAATACTTACTGCTAGATTATGGCTATATAATATATGGTTTTTAAACCACACTGTTTATGGTTTTAAAGACGTCTTTTTAGGACGTAAGATTTTCAGACCTAAAATAGACGTATAATGGACGTCTTTAAGGCTTCGTGTGCTATCTGGGTATGTATGTTAGATTAAAGCATATTTGATGTAATATCCTATATATAACAAGCGGTGGTTCTCAAGACTACATAAACAAAATTAGAAAATAATTTAACAATATATACCGCTGTTGCAGTACATATGTATACTGTGAACCCGTACCAGACGTGGCTCACGAAAGTATTCGAACTTTGGACAACTAAGAATTTCCAACGCTAAGAGTCCAAGAATCGCAAGAAATCCGAAACAAGCAAGTCAATCAGAGAATTAATAATAAAATGGTGTAAGCAAGGCAAATCATACAGTGAAATTGCAAAACTTATAAACAGAAATAAGTCCACAAGTCATTATATTGTAAAGATTGTTAATACGCAAGGTAACATTGCTACTAAGCTCCGTTGTGGACGTCCAAAACAGCTGACTGAAAGAGAAGAGAAAACAATCATACGAAAAATCAGACAAGATCCTTTTATTTCTGAATCACAATTGGCATCAATGGTGGCTACACAGTTCCAGAAAGAAGTGCATCCCGAATTGTGTCATCGATTATTAAGAAATAATGGTTTACATGCACGAGTTCCACGGAGAAAACCGTTTATTAGCAAGAAAAATAAAATTGTGCGCGTTTATAATTCGCCGAGAAAATTTATAAAAGTAATTCGATCTGGGACACACTATTATTCTCTGATGAGGGTAAATTCAACGTTTTTGGTATCGATGGACGTAAAAAAGTTTAGAGGAAACAGAACCACAGAATTGGAATCACGAAATCTGCGGCCGACTATTAAACATAATAGTGGATCTGTAATAGTTTGGGGCTCTATGGCATCTGGTGAAGTGGGAAACCTTGTGTTCAATAACGGAATAATGGACAAAATAAAGTACTTAAAAATTTTGCAGGGGAACTTATAAAACAGCGTATCAAAATTGAATTTTCTAAGTAATTACAGGTTTCAGTCAGATAATGATCCTAAGCATACCGCTAAAATAGTCAAAGAATGGGTAGGTGTATAATGTTCCGTTCGGACACTTTTGTGTGTCACTTCTAGTACGTGTTTATAATAAATGTGATGTAAATGTAGTGTGTTCGAACATTGCAAAATGCAAACGCCGATGCTTGTCTCAAACTTTAGGAGTTGTTTCCAATACGCCAATGGAAGTTATACACAGTTATACACATGCTGAAAATTTGAATTGATAAAAAGTCGTGAAAAACTACGATTTTCTCCATTTTTAACCGATTGTAGCTCGTGTGTATGTCAACCGATTTCGACGAAATTTTCAGCATGTGTTTAACTAACATATATTATATTTTAAATTTCCATTAAGGGCCCAAATAAAAAACTTTTAAAAAATACCTTTTTTATTTTTGCATGCAACCTTGTAAATTGTAATTTTTGGAATATCTTTTTTGCACATCATTTAGTAAACCAATGCTTCTAATTGCTTACGAAAGATAAGGTCGTTTGGTACAATTATAAAAAAGTTATTCTATCTTAAAGGGCCTACGCATACTTATAAGACTGACTGTATGTTAGTAATAGGCAGTAGGCAGTAGGCAATGGGCAATGGGCAATGGGCAATGGGCAATAGGCAATGGGCAATAGGCAATGGGCAATGGGCAATGGGCAATGGGCAATGGGTAATAGGTAGGTTAAAAATAATTATTTAAATAAAAATAAATTTTTAAAAAATACCACGTTTTTAAAACGGACTAAAAAGTATGAAATAAAATTTTAAAAAACGCCACGTTTAAAAACGGACTAAAAAGTATAAAATAATTTTTTCTAGCCCCATACAGATTCCTAACCCCGTACAGATAGTCCTGAAAATTTGTGATTGTGAATTTTGAATAGTTATGAAAATACTTGTAAGATTTAAAACGAAAAACGTGGGGCGCAAGATAATACATAGTAAGGAGTGTAGAGAGTAGCTGCCGCTGAGGAAACTCGCAAAACAGTTCATATCATTTGCAGTGCAATAAAATTGTTAGTGATTTAGGTGTTCATGCATCAATTATCTACTGCATACGCCCCACGTTTTTCGTTTTAAATCTAAGTATTTTTATAGCTATTCAAAATTCACAATCATAAATTTTCAGGACTATCTGTACGGGGTTAGGAATCTGTATGGGGCTAGAAAAAATTATTTTATACTTTTTAGTCCGTTTTTAAACGTGGCGTTTTTTAAAATTTTATTTTATATTTTTTAGTCCGTTTTAAAAACGTGGTATATTTAAAAAATTTATTTTTATTTAAATAATTGTTTTCTGCTTTTTAGCCTTACATGTGTGAAATTTTACAATCGATTTTGAACATTTTGATGAGATTATAACAGAGACATGTAGTAAATTTCAGACGGTATTGCGACGCGTCATATCGAAAACGAACGCCGTGGTAAAATGTCAAAGATAAAGGTTCGGCGGAGAATTTCGGTGTAACTGTTCTTTCGCTTGGTAAACAAACACATTATACTATAATAATACGTAGTAACTTTGTAAACACCGCACGGAGCTCGAACGCACACTGAGCTCCTTCGGTCAGTGCTTCGATTATGCCCAAATTTCCTCGCGCAGGCGCGAGAAAACAGTAACGTATCTACTATTGGGTAGCAGAGCGGCCAGAGCCCTGAAGCAGTTATATTGGCGGGAATGTATCGAAATAATCTTACCGCACGAAAAGACTCCAGGACGTGTCCTACGAGTTACAAAATATACACAAGTACACCTGGTATACATTCATTTTTTAGAATCAAATCATATAAATTTTTTAAAGTTCTGCGGAGTGCTCAAGGAACTCCATTTTATCGAGAAGCTCACGTTACTGAGGCTGAAATCGCCGCGCGTGCGCGAGAAAAGTTGGGCTCAATCGAAGCACTGCCTTCGGTGCGAAGCGGGTCAGTGGAGTGGGGATTAGTCAGAGTGAGAACCGAGTGGGCACTACCGATCGTCGCGCGGGGAGGTGTAACGGTTAAATTTTCAATAGTTTATATCTCCTAACCGCATAGGCTTTTTACCATTTTTTTAAATATTGCATTGTCATCCAGTTCTGAGCTATGTTTAAAATTTAAAGTCTCTAGCTCATCGGGTAGTTAGTTTAAAATCAATTGCAAAATTTGTATCGAACAGACAAACAAGAAAGCGAGCTAATAAAAACGTGGTAAAATAAAGTGTATGAAACTCTAATAACGTTACTAGTCTTACTGTGGTTTGTACATGTACAAAAAGAAGTGTTAATCTTCTACGAGGTTATGAAATAAATGCCAATGATTCGTAGTACAGGAATATGAAAACTCGATATAGAGAGTTTATTCAGTAAATGAGAGTACAGAAGAAACTTCTCGCTCAGGCGCTTCGGTTCAACTAACTTAGTTAGGTAGGTAAACGTGTTTAACGACTACCTTCGACAAGACCGTTTTTTTTATTGATGGTCTAAGGGTAGGAGGACGCAGGTATAAGGGATAGCGACGCAGAGGGAACTTATGTTATTGTTAGCTAAATCCTAAATACCAAATTTAACAAGAAGTCACAGATTACAATTAAGGCTTAAATAAACTATTTCTATAGGATTTAAAAACAAAATTATAGTAACTTTCACGTGAAAGGAGTTCTAGTCATCATAAAACCAAACTAGAACGTTTTTGCACAGGAACGTGTGTGTGTTCTTGAATTTGCAGCGAAAGGGTTCTAAGTTAATCAATGCTCGTTATTACTGTAATTCGTTCACTGTTGGGGAAGCACAATTTTCGAGTTCACGCCTCGTAACGAGGAAACCCGTGGACCGTGCCAAATGGTAGCATCGCAATGGATTTTTTAGTTTGATTACACATAGAAGCGCACACGCTTCGGAGAAAAATATGGCCCTATACGTGTGTACAGTGTACATCGCCACCAATACTATATATGTTGTTTGATAATGACTAGACTGCGGATTTTATGATTTTATGGTTCAATACAAATGAATTTTTGCAATATAAAGACTTCAAAAGTATTCATGCAGTCTATTTCACAAGAGCGTACTCGCCGTACCTACGTTATCTTCGAAGAAACTCTTCGAGTGAGATGATAAAATAAACATTCAAGGGGTCCCCTAATACGATTTCGAATAGATCTGTTAGTACAGTAAAGTCGCGATATTGTGCCAACGGCTGTCCTCTGCACGGACAAATATCGTGTAGGGAGTAGGGACACACTCTTTTTATGTTATGACTGCGTCTACCGCACCGACCGCTCCGAGAGTATAAACGAAACCGAACGTAGAAAAGGACAGCATGTAAATACAGATCGCGCGGCCGATGCGTATGTGTGTATATTATGAGTCTTTCATCAAATTATTTCTGGCATTTTTCTGATTAAAATGACACCAAACACGATATAATTTCAACTATATTTAGTGGTTTAATCGACGATGAAAGTTTCGGGCACAAGGAAGAAACAGCGTGTGTCCATGCAAAGTAAATAATCCATTTACTTTCCTTCCGTTTTAGTTTTCAAACAACCAATTCTGCGGCTATCTTCATGCTGAGTCTCTTAATACTTAATACTTTACTAACTTCACTCTTATAATGGATATAGCCACTGGTGTACAATATGAAGTTACAAACAACAAGAAAAGCAAGTGCGTCTAAACTTCTGATACGGCCCTTTTTCTTATTTTGGTTAAAAATTCTTCCCTGCAGTGCCATATATGAATAGTTTTAGTGGTAATTATAATTTTTCAAAGTGTTCTAAAGATTAAATAAAAAAAATCAATCGAAGATTCATCAGACTACGTTTTTGTTAAAATAATATGGTGCGTCTAAACTTCTTATACGCACTGTATAAATAACTTATTCTTTTATATAAACGTAAAAAGCCATAACACAAAGCACTGAGTACTCGGTACTAACAAGAGAAGGAGCCGAAGTGTCCGACTTCGATTTTGATAATTTTTTGTGAGATGATGGTATATGGATCCCTAATTATGTTAAAATTTGAAAAATTGAGGTGACAATGCTCCTAATGGTTTGGAAACACGCTTTTTGTGGCCAAAATTAAAAATACGTTGATATTGAATTAAAATGCACACTTAGTATACCTAATATAGTTGAAATATCATAAGAAATAATATTATACTGAAAATTCTGATTCTAGTTCTATGTTGTCTAAAGGTGAAGAATGTGCGTGTATAGTGTTGTCGAATATCTCGTGCGTCTAGTTCTTAAAATCTGTATAAAAATAAAACGTGCAGGCATTAGCAGCTAAAATCTATATATACTCCTTTTCTTTAATGACTAAATTTTCATACAAAACAATCTTCATGTGAAGCATATGTAAGCAGTTCTTAAAAACCTTTGAAAGAGTTTAAATTGTTAAAAGTTTGCACTATTCGCACATGGATTAAAAAATGCTAAAAACTGGATTATATTCTTGAAGTGTACCTCCTAACACAGATGAAACCGCCATTAAAATCCGTTTTCTGATATTCCAATTCGGAATGGAACACGTTCAATTTTACTTTGAATTTTATGATTTTCTCTTTAGAATGCTGTATCTTATCACAGATCTTATCACAGAATCATATGGAATCAATAATATTTTGGATTTAGGAGTTGTAAAGTGTTGTCAGTATATAGAGAAAAATTGTTCCAATACATTCAACTGGAAAAATTGACTTTTGGCTTCTGGCCTACTGTGGAAGGTTTCACAGAAGACTGGTATAGAAAGCAAAACATAAAATTCATTTACATCCGCTTCTTTAAACTTCGAATGATATTGACTTATTCATCTCAAATAAATCATCATAAATAAATACTAACTAGCTTAATCTCTTCATTTTCCGCTAATAGTGAATGTATATGACATATACAGGGTGAATTCAATAAAGCAGGACACCTAAATATCTCCGTTACTTTTCGTTGTACAAAAAAACTTCTTAGGACAAAGTTACACTGTTTGAAGGGTCACATGTAACGGTGTAAGGGAAACAATTTTCAAGGTAATTTTTTACAAGATTTCAAGGTCATCGATATTTTTTTAAATGGAATGAGGTATTTTTGAATACATCAATCGATGCAGCTGGACATTCGTTATAAACATGTACTAACCTACGTATGTCGAAAAGTTAGTATTTCAGGAGATATTTCAATTTAAATAACTCTAAAATACCATTACTGTCGTGTTAAGATGTTACACAAGTAAGTAAACACTAACGTCTTAGTACGACAGTAATGGTATTTTAGAGTTATTTAAATTGAAATATCTCGTGAACTACTAACTTTTCGACATACATAGGTTAGTACTTTTTTATAACGAATGCCCAGCTGCATCGATTGATGTATTAAAAAATACCTCATTCCATTTAAAACTAGAGGGCTATTGTTGCTCGCTCGCTTCGCTCGCTCGCGAGTAGGGTTGTTTTTGCTCGCTCGCTTCGCGAGCTCGCGGGTAGGACTGCTCTTGCGAGAGGGTTAGTGATACGCATGGCTAGTAGGGCCTACTGATATTAATGTTTTTTATTTGGTGTGTGACTCTCCAAGAGTCACACAAAGAACTTCCCGATTCGTTACTCCTTCGCCAACATCGCTAACATCGTTTTTTTTTTGTACAAAATGTATTCTTGGGAGTAGAGATGATAAATTCACTGTTGCATTGGAATAACTTTCGATTATTCCAAGCGGTAACACTAGCATCAGTTAAAAAAAAAATTTTTTTTAAATTAAAAAAAAAATTTTTTTTAACCAAAAAAAATTAAGAAAAAAAATTTTTTTTATTTAATTGCGTTTGGTACTTTGGTGGAAAATTTTCGTCCTCCCTTATAAATTGCATTGTAGAATCAACTCTTTTCGAAAAAAAACTAAAAATCTAAAAAACTACTTGACCAATATGGACCAAAATCTAATCAGCTCTAAGTTACGACGGGGCACATCGATTGCATCATTCATCATCCTGATCGCGTTGTTACTTTTTCTGAAAACGTTAACGAAAAATTTGATACCATACAAACGGACATACGCACACACACACACACATACAAACATTTTGATAAAAATAGTCTAAAATGACTCCAATGACCATGAAACGTGAAGATCTGCTAAAAAATCGATTTTCGATTTTCCGGGTAATTACAATAACTTCCCTATGAATCGGGAAGTTAAAAAACATCGATAACCTTGAAATCTCATAAAATTGACCTTGAAAATTTTTTCCCTTACACCGTTATATGTGGCCCTTCAAACAGTGTAACTTTGTCCTACGAAGTGTTTTTGTACAACGAAAAGTAACGGAGATATTTAGGTGTCCTGTTTTATCGAATTCACCCTGTATATATGAGAGACAATTTCATCGTCTAGCAGGATAATGATGCCAAACATACCTTTAAAATTGTGAAGCAGTACTTTATTGAAGAAAATACATATTACTGTTTTACCATGGCCATCATAATCACCGAATCTCAATCCGATTGAGAACTTGTGGAACATTGTTAGAAGGAACGTACACAAATATAAATTTAAAAATTTGAGGTTCCTTTACATTGCAATTGAAACAGAGTGGAATAACATTTCAATATAGACCATATCAAACATTTCGAATAGAACATTTCAAACATAGAGCAATGTGTAAAGCTAATTGATTCAATGCCACAAAATTATGCTGCAAAATATTAACTTTTGAAGAAATTATTGTTACTTATATTTACATAAATATCTTTTCCATTGTCCGCAACAAATACAGCAGTGAAAGTTTCATGCGCATTCTGCCAAACGCTGTTTATGTTTTGAAAGAGTGTAGGTTGTTCGTAAAAAAAGTGCGAATATATTGGGTTGTGTAATAATGATAAACCCAACCATATTTTTATGTTTTTCATAGTACTGAAACAAGAATTGACGAAACCGTTTATGCATTTTTATATTCTAATACAAAACAAAAGTGAACAAACAGAAAATAATAGTTCTGTTTCTTAGAAATCTGGAAACAATGGCACTTGTTCTTAAAATTGTGGTTTAAGCTGTGAACAAGTATAGACTCATTATTAATTTTAATATGTTTCACTTAGTATTTAGTACATTTTCCTTTATTTTTTATTACATAGATGTAAGAGCCAGCCAGGAACACTACTAAATAGTTTATTTAAGATGTCATTTGGAATATCTGCCCAAGCAGATTTTATTCTTTTTTTAAGTTCGACAATACATTCTATTGGTGGCTTCTACTGATCATAAACTTTCCTCGCAAGGACACCCCATAGGTTTTCGATGGGTTTCAAATCAGGGCTCAATGCTGATCATGGTAATAGCTCAATCCCGAACTCTTGAAACCATTTTCTTGTAGATGATGCTGTGTGAATGGGAGCATTATCTTGCTGGAAAATCGTTTGATCGTCTTCTGTTAATGATATAAAAGGCAACAAATAGTCGTGTAACATCTGTTGATAACTAACAGCATTCATTCTACCGTTTACGAAAGCTATTTCACTTTTAAAATTGTTTTTAAAAGCAGCCCAAACTATGACTGATCCACCTCCCTGAGCTCTTCTCAGCGACATGATCTTTCGTTCCTCAATTCGTGCCAATAATCATTGAACCCATCAGGCCCATAAAGAGTAAACTTTTTTTCATCGCTCCAGATCACATGTCTCCACATGCTATTTTTTGAATGAATATTTTAGTCTAGTGTCTATACAGGGTGTCCCAAAATTCGTGAACTTCCCGAAAGGGGATGGTTCCTGAGACCATTTCAAGCGACATTTTCCTTTGCAAAAATGTTATCCGCAGCTTTGTTTAAGAGTTATTAACAAAAAACACTGACCAATCAGAGCGCGACCTAGACGCAAGTTGCCACAGTCGGCCCGGCACGCCAACTGTCTATTGGCCGAATGTGGCAACTCGCGTCTAGGTCGCGCTTTGATTGGTCAGTGTTTTTTGTTAATAACTCCTAAACAAAGCCGCGGATAACATTTTTGCAAAGGAAAATGTCGCTTGAAATGGTCTCAGGAACCACCACCTATCGGAAAGTTCACGAATTTTGGGACACCCTGTATGACGCTTTTGTAATGGCACTTTCTTACAAGACTGGAATCACAGTTCAAGTTAAATCGACTAACAATTTTAGACGAGGAACTTCCAGTTTTTGATATTTCCCTTAAAACTGCACGTTTTACAGTTGACGAAAATCGTGTCGGTCGTCCTAATCGCTTGATATTCCCGCAATTTTCAATACTAAGTTTCAAGAAATGTTTAACTACACTTTGGGATCTATTAATCATACTCGCAATTTGTCGTTGACTTTTCCCACAGCTCTTCAAATCGATTATTCGTTGTTTTCCTACATCACTCAATTGCGTGCCACGCGGCATAGTGTACAGTACAGAATTGTTTCAAAGCATTTGTAATATTACTATCACTAAGAAGATCTGACAAAACTTCAGGACCGTTCTGAATGAGGTATGAACATAGACTGAGTTCATATATAAATATTCACAGCTTAAATCTCCTTGTTTTGAAACATTCATATAATACATTTCACGAAGAACAGATAGCAAGAAACTGTTAACATAGTAAAGGTACCACTTCATCATAAATGTAGTAAAACTTACTTAGTGGATTCTTGGAAATAATAACGAGAAAATAAGTGTGAGTTTATAATTATTCACAGCACTGTACAGTGGCTGGAATTTCCACAAAGCCACCCCTTTTTTTGGTAATATCTTATCATTATTCTGTACTTATGATTTTGAGTATGATTTCATTTTAGGCGTATTAAAAACACACATATATATATATATATATATATATATATATATATCGATTGAAATAATAGAAATAATATTTATTTAAAAAAATAAACGTAAATATATAATTTTATATAAAATAAACTGCGAAATTTCTATAAAGCCACATATGTTTTAAATAAGTAGGTTCAAAATTAACAATAACTTCTTTTTATTTCTAAATTAATAATTAGTATAAATGTCATTTCTTCGAATAACTTCGAAAATACGATAGGGTATTGACGAAATCAAACTTTGAAGTGTGTCTTCTTGAATAGATGCCCGTGCTTCGTTCACCGCTTTCCATAATTCACTAATAGTACTGTATTGCTTGCAATTGCCATAAACTTTCCTTGCGAGTATCCCCCAAAGATTTCACATTGGGTTTAAATCTGGGGAACGAGCTGGCCATGTCAAAACCCTGATATTTTTTTTACCTAACCACTGGTTCGTGTAATTTGATGTATGGACGGCAGCGTTATCGTGTTGATAAATGAAGTTATCGTGTCCAATATCTTCAATAAATGGTATTAAAATTGTGTCTAATAATTCTGTATATTTTTCAAAATTCATTTTAGAAGTACTGCGACAGATTGGTGTCTTGGCGTCAGCTTTAAATGCAGTCCAGATCATTAATGTACCATTACCAAATTTGCGAGCCATTGTTATGTCTTTTTTTTCCTTAAATCGTGCCAGTAATATTTAAAACCAAGTAATATTTAATTTAAGAAATATTTAAAATCAAGACGAGTCTGTTTATGTCCTGCTTTGAGTGCTGGTTTCTGCACCAATTTTGTTCAGGGAAATCGGTTGGAACTTTTTAAAATTTGTTGTACGCGTCTCGTAGTTACTGACAAATCTAAATCAACGCAAAGTTGCGCTGCACTTCTCAATTCCTTTGATGCAGATCTCATTGACAATGAATGCTGTCTCTTGCTCTGCTTTTGATTTACCCCTTTGGGGTGGTTTTTGCCATAATCTTTTCCCAAATTGACGTAATTATTTACAGCGGTACGTGATCGATTAATTTTTTTACAATTATGCGATTACAACATCCCATATCCCTATAAGCTTCAATGGATGCCTTTTCTTCACTGGTCAACAAATGTCCTCGTGACATTTTACTAATAAGAAATTAAAATATAACATATTACGATTTCAATAAATTTACAGATCTATTTTTACGCAAATCCTTACTTTTTCTATTGCAGTTACACTTCTTTTACTGTACGTAGCTGGACTTATTCACTCAGAATCTAAGCACAAACTAAGTGGCTTTATAGAAATTTCGCTTCGTGCAGCAAAAGATGTAAACACACCCAAAAGGTGAACACTTCACGGCAGATACTCGTAGATTTATGATTAGTATCAACCAAATATAATTGTAGATGAGAAAAATTAGTAAACTTGACAATATTTAAAAAAAATACGTCAAAATATAGGTGGCCTCATGGATTTCGGGCACTGTATGTGTAAATGTTAAGAAAAATTGAGGATTGATCGACGTTTAGTATCTCTAATAAAATGCGATAATCTATTGAAAAGATGGTCGTCTTAAACTTTTGTCCGGTAGTGTATATTATGAAACCACCATTAAAATCCGTTTTCTGATGTTTCAAATTGGCATGGAACGAACACTTTCAATTTTTTTAAAAATTTTATGATTTTGTCTGTAGAACGCCGCATCTCTTCAGAGAATCATCTGAAAAGAATAATATTTTGGATTTGAGAGTTTTAAAGAGTTGCCGGTTTATAGGGAAAAATTATTTCAATACATTGAACTTGAAAAATTGACTTTTGCCCATAAAAAGCGGGCTCCTGGCCCACTGTGCGATGTGATTTATTGTCCGAATAAGTTGTCACCGACTCGGTAAACGGCGAACAGGCCTGACTCGAGTGTGAATGCGCGTGCGCGGACGCGTAGCTACGCAAGAATCCGCGGTACTGATTGGTAAACGTCGAGACGCTCCGAAACAGCACGCTTACGTGCACCGTTCGCGTCGTCGTCAGTCTCGCGCCGAGCGTCGTTCAGTGCGTGTTATCGTTGTTGACGGTGGTATTTATTTGTGTTTTCGGAGCAACGAATCCGAATATTTCCGCGAACTCGAAAGCCAAGTAGCGGGTGTGCGTGACAGCCGGGAAACAAGTGACACTTCCGGTGATAACCAATCGAAAGTGCATCGATAATTAATTCGTTTGCATTCGTCGATCACGATTATTCGAAGGTTAGCATCCTTCCAGTTTTTGCAGGATCGAACGAACGTTTCCGAGTTGTGAAAAATCATTGTGCAATTCGACTCCGATTGCTCCGACGCTGTTTTTTCCTCTTCCGGTCATTTTCGCTATCGCGGTGCGAACTCTATTTTCTTTATATCCTATAAAACTGGTCACCGATGAAATTTGTTATTGTTCGGCACGTTCAGTAGGTGATTTCTCTGAAAAATGACTATTGAGAAGAGATTTCTTCATGACGAAACCCACCAAAATACATAGTTTGAAATGTTCACTTGTTACGCGTAACTGTCTGAAACAAAAATACGTATCGAAGTGTTATTTCGCTATATGTCATTAGTCGTACGAGGAACGTAAGTTCATCGACATTAATAATCTTTATAATTATCAGTCTGCGGATCTTTCGCAAAATACACATTTTCCACCTGAATTGCAGCAAACTGGGATGAAAGAAAAATTGAATTTCTTTCTGAATGTGTTCGGTTGGTTTAAAATAATGCAACAGTATCTTCGAACTCTTTAATGCTACACCTATCGTGCCTTAAAAGTAACTGGAACATGTTTCCTTAGAAAAATTGCAAGATCGATTTAATGTAGACTTTGTGCGGCTCATATTGTAAAATCAGAAATCGGGATCCAAATATTGTGACCGCTGCTTTGAAATGTGCAATTGTTACGCATTACTGTCTGAAACAAAAATACGTATCGAAGTGTTATTTCGCTCACTGTTACACGCTGCTTAAGCCATATGTCATTAGTCGTACGAGAAACGTAAGTTTATCGACATTAATAATCTTTATAATTATCAGTCTGCGGATCTTTACGCAAAATACACATTTTCCACCTGAGTAGCAGCAAACTGGGATGAAATAAAAATTGAATGTCTTTCTGAATGTGTTCGATAGGTTTAAAATACAACAGTATCTTTGAACTCTTTAACGCTAAGCCTACCTCGAGGGGTCAAATGACCCATTTTAGATTTTTTATTTGACAATTATTGGAATTGTGAAGGTGTTTTCATGGGAATTTATTGAATATATTTTTTGACTCCTCTATACATATATTATAGTACAATTCGCACAAAATATAAATAAATCTAATCTTGTTATTATACACATCAGTCACTTTTGATCGTCTAATAGTAGAAGTTTAATACTAAACCGACCGAGCTAGAAAAGTAATTCGTACACGTCCCAAATAAAAAAAGTTTTAGTACACATTTTTCTCATAAATATTATGTTGTCGTAAAAGTTTCTTTCGGAATGCGTTCGTTTAGTGTTGCTAAATAAATACAAACAACACAATAATCTTTATGTTAATGTTTCTTCCTAACATGTATTTGCATTTGTGCATGAATCGAAAACCAACTTTTGGGACAACCTAATATATATTTAGCAATATTAAAGGAACACATTCCAAAATAAACTTTTGGGACAACCTAATACATAAAATCCGCAATCTAATAATTATTAATGTTATTTCAGCGTTGTAATACTGACATGTTTGTGTTAAAAATTCGCTGTTTGATACGTTTCGTAATTATTTGTGTTTTATAATTATAATAATAAATTATAATTTCTCCGTTCTTTCCTTTTTTAATATATTCCATTTTCTTGGATACCGATGCTCCACGTTTCTGCTGTTATTGTTTTCACGTTAATGCTTCATTATATAGTATGCTAACGTAATATTGTTGAACAAGGTTGTCGTCATTAAATAATGTTTTACCATCTCGTTAACCACGAAGTTTGGTCTTGTATTTTCACCGGTGTTCGGCCCTTGTCACCATAACATAATGGTGTTGTCGAACTTTTTGTCAAACTATATCACGAGAAATTTGAAGGGAGCGCAGAAAAAGTGTTGACCGCATTGAAAGCTAGTTTGTACTGCTAGCGGGAATCTGAACGATGCTACTTCCTTCTATAGGGAGTTGTTAGTTTGAAATTCAACGCTTGGTTACTCAGACGAGTACGATTGACAATCAGCCGTGCAATTCCGTTCAATTCAGCCGACTGCTGCGACGAATTTCTCCAATAATTAAGCTCTTTGTTTGTTGAACTGCTCTGAATATTCCCGTCCTCGCAATTCGCCATGTACGTGTAACAATCTTTACTGGAAATTATTATTACCGCGCACATGTATGTACAGTAGCGGACAAAAGTTTAGGATGACTATCTTTTCAGTAGATTATCGCATTTTTTAGAGATACAAAACGCCGAACAATTCCCAATTGTTCTTAACATTTACACATATTGGGTTGTGTAATAAATTCCCGCGATTTTTGTATTTTATTTTTTCCCGCAAATGTGTTTTGGATAGGACTTCCACTGAAAATGTCTGAAAATTGATTAAAATTAATTAATTCGAAAAATTGAAACAGATAGGTTTGTAGAGCAAGAAAAAGACTTGCGAATGCAAGTATACATATACATATACTTTACTTAACAAAACACAAAAATTGCGGGAAAAAAATAAAATACAAAAAACGAATAATTTACGAATAACCTAGACTCTTTCAAAACATAAACAGCGTTTGGCAGAATGCGCATGAAAATTTCACTGCTGTGTTTGCTGCGGACATTAATTTAAGACTTATTTATGGAAAAGATATTTATGTAAATATGAGTAACAATAATTTCTTCAAAAGTTAATATTTTGTAGGATAACCATTATTTTTAATGGCTGCGGCATAACTTTGTGGCATTGAATCAACTAGTTTTACGCATTATTCCATCGAAATGTTGTTCCACTGTGTTTCAATTGCAGTGTAAAGGTCACTGAAATTTTTGGATTTATATTTATGTACGTTCCTTATAAATATTCGAGATTACAACATGCTGTACAACGGACAAAATATTGTGTAAATAAATATCGCATGAGAAGGTAATGGAGACTATGCCAGTACCGTTTTGGCAATTTTTGATCGAAAAAATATGACACTGAAACCAGACCTGGACAAATTTTATTTGAAATGAGAATGCGAAATAACTACTTAAAATAATTGCAATTTGAAATAATAGTATTAATTATAATATGTATTATAGTATTAATATTGATTTCAATATTATTTGTATTATTTCGATATTTCAACTTTGTCGAAACAAATAATTCTGAAAATAATATGCAACAAAGGGTTTCAGTATAAACTGCACCCAAATGTGCTGTCAGAAACGACTAGGTCTGACTGAAACTATTCCCAAATATTTAGTAACGATAATTAAGATTCTTCATGTTATATTGTGCAGAAACTTTGAAACTTCATTAATCGATTGTAGTTTGATAAATTGTTCTTTCTATATAGCTCTCAATTTATTAATTGTAATTAAACAGAATATTGAGTAACAAATTCTCAAATGACGATTTTATTCTTAAACGCGTATATTTGGTTACTTTTAATATCGATTACATTTCTATTCATCTTCAGAGGAGGCTAATGTTGTTTTTTTTTGTGAGTATTGAATTTTACTTACTCAATGAATAATATGTAAATATTAGATTAGTAGTGTCTTGGTTAATAATAAACCATAATGTTGTTAATTCATTAATCATTTGCACTCCTTTGTCGAGTTTGACTCGACATCAGAGAATGAAAAATGTAAATAAAACAGGTTCTTATTCCTCTTTGGTTCTTCCTTTATTTATTTGTCTTATATTATATTTTTTAGTTAAACACAAATATAAGTTGTACAAATATCAATTACAAGAAAGTTTGATATCTGTATTTAATATAATTATTAAACAAAATTGTTTAAAATAAGTAGCAGTCGAGAAACTGTCCTTTGAAGTAAATTTCAAATAAAACACTTCAAACTTGTAGGATTAATTTGTTGAAATCCCACGTGTTGCCGTGGAAAAGGGTAAAAACACAACTCTCGAGTTACACATACAACAATTGTATACGAGTTACGTATACAACAAGTCTTGATCGGTACTCGCTGAACAATCGATGTAGACTCTCGCAGATTTAGCTTATAATATGAAATTGTTGGCAACAAAATTGAAAAATAATCCGAGGTGCAAAGAGTTAATACCACTTTTAATGAAATCACATGAAGTCACATTTAATTAAATTTGCGATATAAGATTACATATTTCATAAAATTTAATTGCCCAAATAGCCTGTATTTAATGAATAAATACAACATAAAATTCGTTTCATTTGTATTCATAATATAATATCACTAATTCAATAATATTATTTAATTAAGTTGAATTTATTCGTCCAAATATTATATTAATATTTCGCCGTTATTAGCAGCTTTTTAATTTGACAAATGAAAGAAATATGGATGTCAGACACGGAAATTGTTTAAAATGATGTGAAAGTATTGTCGGTTGAAGATTTTTAACAGTATTTTACATGTGAAATAAATTGAAAAATGACGCATTCGTTAAATTCGAAGTTTAATCCATCAACGAGGGAAATGGAAATAATAATACAGAAATTGTTATTTAAAAAGGTTTTTTGCAGTCTGTATTGACACGGACACAATTCGATTAAATGTAAAATTCACTTCCAAAATATGTAAATTATTTTGCAGCAAAACCTTTGGCTGATTGATCGCCTAACTATCTCTTTCACGCTGGATTCATAATTAAACGGCGAATGTAATAAATTAATAAAACGCATAATTGTGTTTTTATTAACTCGTTGCCGTTTCATTTTCTTTACAGTTATAGTTCTTCATCACGAGTGTTACTCGTTGAAATACGTTATGTTCAATTACAATTACTTCACGGATTATAATTACAAATTAAATCAATTACATTGTATTCGACTATTTCGCAGTTTGAAATTTAGTCGCTTCCTTCAATTCAATTATGTTGTAATTTGTAATTCTGGTCTCTTATACAATTAAATTACAGTGTAATTTATTTGTATTTACTTATATTGATTTTACAATTGAAACATAATGACACAGTACAGTGTAATTATGAATTGTACATAAGAAGAATAAGAGGTGGAAAAAGAAAAAGATTAGTAGCAATAATGAACATGGTATATTTATAAATGCATATTGTCTGATCAACATTAAGCTTGTTTATTACGTTCGTTTCAGAGAAGAAATATAAATTGCAGAAAGACATAGGACTAAATTACTACAGAAAAAGAAGTAACGCTATTTAATAGGATAGACCTAATACAAAAACATTCTTCGCGGGACACTAATCACTGTAATCACTAGACTGCGGATGTTCATGCAATTTTCAATTTTTGTGGACGAATGATAAGAAAGTGGTATAAAATACAATCTTATTTCTAATAGTAGTAGCCTCTGCAGATCTGAAATAAATAAAAATTGTACTAAATCCTGTCGAATTTTATATTCTACCCTCTTTCGAAAATTTTAAAAAGGCATAAAAGCGTAAAGATCCGCAGTCTAGTAATCACTTATGCGGTCATATTCACTGATGGCAATTGTCAGCGAGTTTTAAATTAATTTTAATAAATACTCATTTTTCAAACATCTTGTCACTAACAAGATTGTTGCATTTTCGAAGATGGTCATCGTAGTATAAGAAAACATCCTCATAAACATAAACATAAAATTGAGATGTCTGCGAATGCGAAACGGAAGACACACGGATAAAAATGAAAGATATTTTTCACATTAAGCGAGTAATGTACACATTGACTAATTTGCATTAGACTGTATTTCAATTATATTTTACTTCAATTGCATTGTATTTCGATTACACTCATGATTCGCGTAATTAGCAATTAAATGAAGTGAAAGGTTCGGATTAGGTAATGCAATTACAATTTAATTCAAATACTGTGTATATAAAATACAATGTAATTCAATAACAATGTATTTAAATCAGCATGACTCTATCGCGAAGTAATGTATTATTTTATGTTCTTACACCCCCCGCCCGACCATACAATGGCCTCCGTTAATATTCGGACACTCTTAACTCTTTAACTTTTAACTTTCCGGACTTTTTTAATATTCAACCATGCGATTTGGATTTCTTTGAGAAGTTCGAAAAATTAGTTTGCTACACATCACGTGAGGAAGGAATTTTGAAAACATTGCAATCGGTCGGAATTACAAAGAAAATATTAAAAGTTGTTGTTCTTACAACTTTTTTATATGGTCTATATTGATAATTTAACTTCAATGCAAAATATTTATGCAAAATAAAAATGTTGTACCTGAATTGCAAAAAGAAATTGTAGCGAAACGGGAGTTCGTTTTCTTTCTTACTACATTTAACAGGTTGAGAAGAATATAATAGTATTTTAAAATTTTTGTAATGTTTTTACTATTTTAAATCAACCTACTCATTTTTGTCATAAGTGCGTAAAATCCTCTGTCTATAAATTACATTGTATTTCAATTACAAATTTTATACAATTAGCAATTAATTGCTAAAGTGAAGTGGAAGGTTCGAATTCTGCAATGCAATTACAATGTGATTCAAATACTGTGTATACAAAATACAATGTAATTAAATTACGTAATTCAATTACAATGTATTTAAATCAGCACAACTCTGGTCTTAATAATTGTGGCGGCTTTAGCAAGAGCTTTAGTAGCCGACTAAACCGTTCAATGGAATAGAATTCTGATTAATTTCAGCCTCCATAAATCAGCTCACACAAATTCTATGCATGAGCATGTACAGTTTAGCAATTGTGTCCGAAAAGTCAGCCGATTAGCAATTTAATGCACGCGCATGTAATATTAAATTCTCTACTGCAGATTAGATTAGAGATTCGTGGCTGCCGCACGCACAATGTAGACATAATTTATTTATGGAGTGAAATACTGTTTGAACTATTTAACTATCGCTAACTATTCAATAAGGCAGAAGGTACGTGCTCTAAGACAATACCCTGAGAAAGTGAGATAACTAATGGGCGTAATTAGTCGCTGCAGTTGTGATTGTGAATGTGTTCAGACCGGGAATTTCGCTTAAACGCGATGTATGTAATCCTTGTGTTGTGTGTACAGTGTACAGTGTACAGTGTACTTACACATATGTCGGACGTATCGAGTAATCTGATAAACTGATAAATTAGTATGGCGAATATAGATATTTCTTGATACGTCATAATTATTTTTCTGTAACTAGTAGATTGATCAATTAAACGTTTCTTGAGAATGGAATGTTTTTTAAGTATTATAAATACTTCGTACCAACCTGCAATCTTATCTTGATCATTTCTGTTCAGCAAAATTTCCTTCGATCGAAGATGTCAATCGTTATCGCGTTAATGCACTAGCATTAACATTTTTTATTTCAACAAAAATTAAAAAAAACTTCTCACTTCCTCGACATGTATTAACCCTTTGCACTCCGAATTATTTTTCAATTTTTGTTGCGACCATCTCCTACCGTTTTAAGTGTTTTATTCGAAATTTACTTCAAAGGACAGTTCCTCGACTGCTATTTGTTTTAAATAATTTTGTTCACTAATTATAACAAATATAGCTTTCAAACTTTGTTGTAATTTATATTTGTGGAACTCTAATTTGTTTCTAACTAAAAAATATTACGATTTAATAGATAAAGAAACAGTCAACAAAGGAGTGCAAAGAGTTAAAGTATTGTTCAGATTATAGTTATTGCAACTTAAATATGTGATCTATTTTTGTATAGTATGCAATGTTTAGTTATGCTTTGCTTTTCTATTTAGATGTGCAGGTAATTAAAATTTCATGAATTTGCTCCAAATATCTACAAGAAGATATAATATAATAATGTCTGATAAATAGACTGCTGATGTTTATGCAATTTTCAATTTTTGTAGATGAATTTTGAGAAAGTGAAATTAAATATGTAGAAGTAAATTAAAATCGTACTAAATTCTATTGTTAATGTATTATTAACGATTATTAAAAATTAATTTTGTCCTTGATTTAATATAGAATCTCTACCATTTACATTACACGAATCGAAAAAGGGGGGAGGATACTCCTATCTACATATTTTCTCAGCAGAACTAATCAACTATCAATTACTCATCGCTAATCGTCACACCCACCAAAATGTATCAACTCGGAAACATGTACCACCAGATTACCAGACGCTACTCTTTGTTTCATCATTGAATTATTCCACGTATTATTGTATTTTACATGCAGTTCAAGAACGGAAATCAATTAAAATATAAAGAATTTTTTTTAATATTTTTGACGAATCATTTGTATAAGTAACCTATCAATATTTATATAATTTAATAGTAATATTACAATATTATCATACATACATCGTATACCACTGGAAAAATTATTAGAATCATTCTACTTTTAGAGAAGGCTTCCTGGTTAAATATTTTCAGTTTAGAAAACTTAATAATTACAATAAACACTTTTCGTACAATTCTAAATTAAATTATTTTGATATTTTAATAAGAAAATACAGCATAATTGACAGAATTACTGAACGTCCCAATTTTAATTATTGTTTCATAATTTAATATACGCACATAAGTTAATATGATAAGCGTATTTCATGTTCGTTTATATTTACATAATTTTTGTATTTGCATCTCTTGTATATGTATTTAAATGTTCCTCGTGCATTTTTCTTTTTCCAATTTACAAACAAACACGTAATGCGTAACATGTTTGTTTGAACGATGTTTGTTATAAAATCCTATAGGAATTTTATACAAAATATTTCATTCGCCAAACTTCTTCAATGTTTTTGCAAAGAATTAATGATAAGCTACGCGCATCTGTATTCACTATGGAAGCGTTATATTGTACATATGTATAAGATCAACTGCTAACTTATTTGATAAAATACGAAGTTTCCATTAATCAAAAATTGGAATGATCATGCGAGTGTTACATCGTGGAAATCATTCTTGACAAACAATATGATAGAAAAAAATCTCGCAAGATCATATTTGAGGAAGTCTCGGAGTCATCGACAGTTTTTTCTAGGAACACACTTGCATGAATAAATTAGACGACGGATTCGAACGACTATAGACACACGTTATTGATTGCTAGCGATGGTAACGTGCATTGAAGTGCCACGTGTAGCTTAAGGAAATATTTATTCTTCCGACATTCGTTCATCGAAATATTACATTTCTATAGAGGTTTTTCTTTTCAACTTCTTTTCAAAATTCTTTTACTTTTAGCAAGAAGAAAGAAAAATGTATGCAGAAGAAATGTTAAGTTATAAATGCACTGAATGTTTATGTATTATTTAAATGTAACTTATTTTGTTTCGTAGAGGCTTGTTTAATATACAGGGTGGGGCAATAATTATTAACATCTCAGATATTTTCGAAATTATAAGTTTCACAGAAATATTTGCTGAAATAAAATTGCACGGTACGAAGGGGGCCATCCGGTGGCGATAATAGCCTTTTTTAGAGGTGGAGGTACTTCGGACATTTGAAGGTCACCTTCATTTTTTTAAATGGAATGAGGTATTTTTTAATACATCAATCGATGCAGATAGACACATTCGTTATAAAATGGTACTAACCTATGTATGTCGAAAAGTTAGTAGTTCAGGAGATATTTCGATTTAAATAACTCTAAAACACCATTACTGTCGTACTAACAAAAGACGTTAGCGTTTACTTACTTGTGTAACGTCTTAGTACGACAGTAATGGTGTTTTAGAGTTATTTAAATTGAAATATCTCCTGAAATACTAACTTTTCGACATACATAGGTCTTTTTACTTTTTTATAACAAATGTCCAGCTGCATCGATTGATGTATTAAAAAATACCACATTCCATTTAAAAAAAGAAAGTGACCGTCAAATGTTCGAAGTACCTCCACCTGCAAAAAAACTATTATCGCCATCGGATGGCTCCTTCGTACTGTGCAATTTTATTTCAGCAAATATTTCTGTGACACTTATAGTTTCGAAGATATCTGAGATTCCAATAGTTATTGCCTCACCCTGTATAACATTAATCGACCACTTCAATCACTCCCTATGGAAAAATATTAGTCTATTTATCAGAGTTGTGCTGATTTAAGTACATTGTAATTGCATTACGTAATTTAATTACATTGTATTTTCTATACACAGTATTTTAATCACATTGTAATTGCATTGCATAATTCGAACCTTTCACTTCATTTAATTGCTAATTAAATAAAATACAATGTAATTGGAATGCAATGCAATTTACAGACAGTGGATTTTATGCATTTATGACAAAAATGAGTAGGTGTAATTTAAAATAGTAAAAACATCACAAAAATTTTAAAATACTATTATATTCTTCTGAACCTGTTAAGTGTATTAAGAATGAAACTAAACTCCTGTTTCACTCCACCTTTTTTTGCAATTTAAGTACAACATTTTTATTTTGCATAAAGATCCGCTGTCTAGTAATTGAAATAAAATGTAATTAAAATACAATATAATGTAAATTCCTCAATGTGTATGTACATTACTCACTTAATGTGAAATATCTCTCATTTTTCATAGGCCACATAAAAAGTTGTAAAAACAACAACTTTTAATATTTTCTTTGTAAGTTCGACCGAGTGCAATGTTTACAAAATTCCTTCCTCGCGTGATGTGTAGCAAACTAATTTTTCGAACATCTCAAATAAATCTAAATTGCAAGGTTCAATATTAAAAAAGTTATCGTCTTGTTAAGAGTTTAGAGTTAAGAGTGTCGAAATATTAACGGGGGCCATTGTATGGTCGCGGAGGGTGTAACAACGTAAAATAATACATTACTTCGTGACAGAGTCGTGCTAATTTTAATACATTATAATTGGACCACATTAGAATTCAATTTAATTGCTAATTACGCGAATCATGGTGTAATTGAAATACAATGTCAATGAAATAAAATATAATTGAAATAAAATGTAATTGAAATACAGTCTAATGCAAACTACTCAATGGGTGCATTACTCGCTTAATGTGAAAAATATCTTTCTGTTTTATCCGACTTTCTTCCGTTTCGCATTCACAGACAACTCAATTTGACGTTTATGAGGATGACCAACTTTCGAAAATGCGGCAATCTTAGGGACAAGATGTTTGAACAATGAGTGTCCATAAAAATTAATTTAAAACTTGCTAGCAATTGCCATCAGTGAATATGACCGCGTAAGTGATTAGTGCCACACAAAGTATGTTCGTGTTTTAGGCCTATCCTGTTAAATAGCGTTACTTCTTTTTCTGTAGTAATTTTCTCCTGTGTCTTTCTACAATTTACATTTCTTCTCTGAAACGTACATAATAAACAAGTTTATTTTTTATCACACAATATGCATTTATGAATAATACCATGTTCATCATTGCTACTAATCTTGTTCTTTTTTTTCCACCTTATATTCTTCTTTTATATAATTTTATGTAAATCTTTTATGTCATTTTCATAATTACACTGTACTTCGTAATTGTATTTTAATTGTAAAATCGAATTACAATGTAATTTAATTGAATAAGAGACCAAAATTAAAAATTACATCGTAATTTAATTGAATAAAGCGACTGAATTTCGAATTACGCAATAATTGAATAGAATGTAATTATAATTACTTCGAAATAATTACTTCGTAATTATAATTCGTGAAGTCCTTCAATTGTAATTGAACACAACTCCGCTATTTATAAATGCAAAATTGACTTGCACGTGTCCTTTAGGCGTCCACCTACAAAACAGACTAATTACATTAAATTGCCACTATACCTGGGAAACAGAGCAACGTTCGTTTGAAACGTTTTAAGGGTAGCAAACAATTCAAGAATACAGGAGCATGAATCGATTAAAATATCATCAACAAAAATTCCGATAACGTTTTAATGTCCCTTAGTAACAGTAATTTTCTCAACATCTTTTTGATTGACCATTAGAATAATTACCTTTAATTGGTCATTTACCGTCATATGGCTGCTTCCATCAAATTATTAAATAACTTATAATTAGACACAGATAATTAGACAAAATAACATTTTTTTACCTAATTTCCAACAAACTCGAGTGAAATGTACATTTATTTTCTTTCTTAATATGTTTAACAGGGTGACAATAATGTAACAGTATTTTTAAATTCTCCTAAAGTTTTTATTGTTTTAAATTACACCTACTCATTTTTATCATATATGCATAAAATCCGCTGTCTATTTATTATTTTTGCTGACCAATACAGAAGAACAAATACTTAAGCTTGGTATAGTATACATTGTGTCTGATAAAGGATTAAGTGCTCTCTCAACGTAGTTTTTAAATGTTTAAATAAATTTATAAATATCGAAGAAGCTGAAATTAGATTGTTTAGAAAACACATATACATACATCCCAGAAAAAAAAGATAACAAACATTTAGATTTATATAATTTTGATCTATTATCACAGAACTGAAACTTGTTTTTATACACTACATACCTCTGGGATATTGAATACAATACATAAAAAACTAATTGAATACAATCTAATCGAATTACTCCGTAATTATAATTCGTGAAATAATTCAATTGTAATTCAACACAACTCTGATTAATACTGAGTATTTTACTCCATTATCCCCTTGTATTTCAACGAGTCACACTCGTGATGAATATTTCAAACAAAGTCTAACAAGTATGGACGTTAAGCCTTTCTTTTTTAAATGAAATCAAATTTGATTCGTTTGTAAACAATATTTAAGCATTAAAATAAATGTAGCCACACGAAAAATCTTCAACCGACAATACTTTCACATCATTTTAAACAATTTCCGTACCTGACATCCATATTTCTTTCATTTGTCAAAGTAAAAAGCTGCTAATAACGGTGAAATATTAATATAATATTTGGACGAATAAATTCAACTTAATTAAATAATATTATTTAATTAGTGATATTATATTATGAATACATGTGAAACGAATTTTATGTTGTATTTATTCACCTTGTACAGGCTGTTTAGGCAATTAAATTTTATGAGATACTTCACAGTCTTATATCGCAAATTTAATTAAATATGACTTCATGTGATTAAATTAAAAGTGGTATTAACCCATTGCACTCCGGATTATTTTTCAATTTTGTTGCTAACAATTTTCTATTATATGCTAAATCTACGAGAGTCTACATCGATTGTTCAGCGAGTACCGATCGAGATTTGTTGTATTTCAATAAACTGTTTTTTTAGCCTTGTTATTGTTACCTAACTCAAGTGCTGTGTTTTTACACTTTTCCACGGCAACACGTGGGATTTCAACAAATTAATCCTACAAGTTTGAAGTATTTTATTTGAAATTTACTTCAAAGGACAGTTCTTCGACTGCTACTTATTTTAAATAATTTTGTTTAATAATTATATTAAATACAGATATCAAACTTTCTTGTAATTGATATTTGTACAACTTATATTTGTGTTTAACTAAAAAATATAATATAAGACAAATAAATAAAGGAAGAACCAAAGAGGAATAAGAACCTGTTTTATTTACATTTTTCATTCTCTGATGTCGAGTCAAACTCGACAAAGCAGTGCAAATGATTAGTGAATTAACAACATTATGGTTTATTATTAACCAAGACACTACTAATCTAATATTTACATATTATTCATTGAGTAAGTAAAATTCAATACTCACAAAAAAAACAACATTAGCCTCCTCTGAAGATGAATAGAAATGTAATCGATATTAAAAGTAATCAAATATACGCGTTTAAGAATAAAATCGTCATTTGAGAATTTGTTACTCAATATTCTGTTTAATTACAATTAATAAATTGAGAGCTATATAGAAAGAACAATTTATCAAACTACAATCGATTAATGAAGTTTCAAAGTTTCTGCACAATATAACATGAAGAATCTTAATTATCGTTACTAAATATTTGGGAATAGTTTCAGTCAGACCTAGTCGTTTCTGACAGCACATTTGGGTGCAGTTTATACTGAAACCCTTTGTTGCATATTATTTTCAGAATTATTTGTTTCGACAAAGTTGAAATATCGAAATAATACAAATAATATTATTATTATTATACAAATAATACTATTATTTCAAATTGCTATTATTTTAAGTAGTTATTTCGCATTCTCATTTCAAATAAAATTTGTCCAGGTCTGGTTTCAGTGTCATACTTTTTTCGATCAAAAATTGCCAAAACGGTATTGGCATAGTCTCCATTACCTTCTCATGCGATATTTATTTACACAATATTTTGTCCGTTGTACAGCATGTAGTAATCTCGAATATTATCATTGACAATAGTAATAAAAAGAAAAAGAACAATCTGTGCTCGTAACAGTGAAAATAATATCTACGATCATCAGCTGTTCTCCTACTGGGAAAAGACATTAGTTTCGTTCATACAGTAGCAGACAAAAGTTCAGACGATTATCTTTTCAGTAGATTATCGCATTTTATCAGAGATGCTAAACGTCTAATAGTTTCCAATTGCTCTTAAGTGTCGAAGTTCAATAGAGTATCTTCTGACGGAATTCGATATATCAGACGTCGCAAAGGTGAGGACGACAATAGTCACGGTTCGTCTCGAATTCACGTGTTCGCATCTCGATCGTGTAACTGACCCGCGTCGTGGTCGGTTTCGAGTTAACGGAAGTAAACGAGCATGACAAAGGGAGTTCGGTCGTACATCAGTGGATCCGTGAATGCAACCGTATTAAGGGAATAATATTTCGTAGATCTGGAAGGGAGCCGGTATCCGCGCGAGTGTCGAGAGAACGAACGCGTTGTTGGTCGTTATGGGTACCCAGTATTGTGGCCCGCGGGTGTAGTGTTCCGTGTTCCCAACCCGCGTAATCAAGAGGAAGGCAGAGTGAAAGGGGAATAGGGATAGCTGACTGAAGGAGACTAAGAGAGAGAGAGAGAGAGAGAGAGAGAGAGAGAGAGAGAGAGAGAGAGAGAGAGAGAGAGAGAGAGAGAGAGAGAGAGAGAGAGAGAGAGAGTGACAGGACGCGAAGGAGAGGGGAACACGAGTACACGAACGCTCTTTCAGCCAGGGCAAGAAAGAGGAACGGGCGAAGGGAACCTGACCAGAAAGGAAGAAAGAGAACAACCGTGGGCAAGCGTAGCCGGTAAGACTTCGAAAGGCTACTTCTACCGTGGCCGCAAGTGAGAACGAAGTTGAAGAGCGAGGCAGATAGGAAGAATAATGCGGTCTCGGTACTTCCGCCTTGATCAACAGGACGTTCGGGTCTACTCGTAGTAAGTAGAGAAAACTTGGATTTCCTTAGTATACGTTTATCCTTCACAAAGTTTTGCATCTACAGTGGAGCTTCGATAACTTGAACTTGAGGGGAAAGGAAAAAATCTTCGAGTTATACAGGTTTCACGGAATATTCGAAAAATGAAAATTCGACTCATAGAGGCTTTTATATTATATTAGATCAATTGTCTATTGTATAGATTTAGTCAAGTATACAACTTTTATACTGCGTACATAAAAATAATTATAAGACACATTTCATGCTCGAAATGTTACTCTTCGTTATTATAATGCCCGTGATTTTACTTTGTGCTATCCTTTTAGTGGATTGTAAATCAATATCGTTTTGCAGGTATTTTCAGATCTTCCAATGAAATTTCGTAATGCATAGATTGCTGGTTCGGATACAAGAGATTCTTCACCATCTTGATTCTCAGCTATATCTTCATCTAATTTATCTTTCGCGATAGATTCAACAATTTTTGAATCTTTAAATGACACCGTAGTTGTGACTTCATCATCACATTTCGCAATAGCACCGAAACGGGAATCTCAAATTCATTAGCACTATTCTTTTTCTTTCAGTTACTTCTATTTTGTCATCCAATGTTAATGTCTTCGAGTTGCGTTGAGAACTCATCTTGTCATATTCAGAGAAAAGAATGTGTGTGTGTGTGTGTCTGTGTTAGGAACGACAGAACTGTCTTTCAACTCGTTCATACAATGTTTCATAGTCAACTGCGTTTGTGATCAAGACGCATGCACTGCATAAAGCCATAAACAATTGACGATTGCAAAACCTCTTTGTGGTTCGCATGGTGTGTGTCCCCACAATGAGGGAATCGATTATCAATCGATATGATCGAGCGAACCTAACCTACAAGATGTTGCGCATGACACACGAAGAAGCATCCATCATATCTTTATAATTGTTGTATTGTTTAACCAAAATATATCGAGTGATTCACGAGAAACAGAACACCTAAGCTCCGTTAGGTTTGAAGAATGTTGTAGCTGAATGATGTTGAAATTCATAGCGTTTTGGCTAAAGTCGATACGAGTTCAACGATGTGGTATACTATGACCTTCAAATAAACTTGAACTAGAAAATCTATGATAAAGTGCTAACTTCAGTTAGCTTTATCATGATGTACTAACTTCAGTTAGCTTTATCATAAAGTGCTAACTAGCTACAAAGTGCAAACTTTAAAATGTGCAATCATTTTATTAGAATTAAAGGAAAAGTTCGAAATTATGACCTTGGACAGCAACACAATGATTTAAACGTTTTGCAAGGCAATCAATTGCACTTTCAATTGTTTCTGTTGAAATTGATTTACAAGATCTAATTATACTTTCTCCCATGTTCTTTGATGTAGCCGGTTGATCACGATATACATCATACTTACCATTCATTTTCTTCTAACTTCAATCCTAACGGAGCTATTTAGCTGTTCCGTTTCTCGTGAAACACCCGGTATAGCGTTAACCATTGAACGGTGCCTCTTCTCATTTACGGACCCACATTTATTTTATCAGCCAATGTTAATTTAATGTTTCCAGCTTGCGTTTAAACATCAGCTTGTTATATTCGGAGAAAAGCACGAGGAACGACAGAACTGTGTTTCAATTTGTTCATACAATGTTTTATATCCAACTATTTTTGTGAACAAGCATAAAGAATACACAATAAATGATTCGAGTTAAGGAAGTTTTATCTAGAGTTCTAAAGGTTTTTACAGTCTCATAGAGGTTGAAGACTAACAAATTATCTCCTAAAGTGATAATAATAACTTATTTGGGAAGCGTTTTTTAGAATAAATTAAAAAATGTTCGATATTTAAAAATATTTTCATAGGAAAGTTTAATATTGTTTTGTGTATATGTGGAATTATATTAAAAATTTTATTAAAATAATTTAAAATAGGTTTTTTTCATAGGAAAGTTTAATATTATTGAGCATAATATTAAAATATTTTAATATAGTATTTTTATAAGTAAGTTTAATATTATTGAGGGGGGCGGGGTCGTTTTATCCTGAGAAATTAGTGGGCTTTTTTAAATAATTACCAGAATATATACAGGGTGTCCTAGCATTAATGGTACAATCGTGAAGTCGAAAATATGGAATAAATTCTTTTTTATTTGACGTCAGACGTTTTCGGAAAAATCGAGTTTGAAAATGCTGTGAACACGCGTGATCTCGAATAGGAATCGTCTGACGTGTCTGTTCACGACCTACCGGTTCTACTTCGTACAAATGCTAGACACGGGAACATGACGGATTTTCAAAGTATATTTTCAATATTTTGACGTCAACAAAGCCTCGATTGAAAAAAACTTTACTGCGTATTTGCGACTTATTTTCTTCTGTAGAATCACCCCGTCCGCTGTTCCACCATCTATACTGGGGCACATTTATGCTGTATAACTTGTATGTAATATTTTTTTTGTACTGGTTGTTGCGTCGCATGAACTGTTACTATTATTTAACCGTTTGCTGTATCATTTTCATAGAGTTACAGTGATTAAAACGTCTTCGTCCCCGAAAATGTCGGTAGAAGAGAAGAGGAAATATATTTTTGGTATGACTAAAATTATTTTAATGCTTAAAAATTGATTACAAATTAATCAAATTTTATTTCATTTAAAAAGAAAGGCGTAACATTCACATTTGTTAGACTTTGTTTAATGTAAATTGTGACTCGTTAAAATACGGCAAGGGGTTAGTCCCCTTTTAACTGGGGACGACGAATTAATCCGTGATTTAAGTTTGCTATTACTGTCCAAAAATTATTCATTTCCTTCTTAATTCACCGAATATCTCGTCCATTTCAATGTTACGTAGTATCTGTATATTGGTATAAACTATATTCGCGTTGATTATCATGCAACTTTTTATCATTTCAACTTCACTCGTATTTCATAACTAGACAGCGGATTTTGTGGAAAATAAAAATTTTCCACCTGAATTGCAACAACCTGGGGTGAAATGGAGATCTGTTTCCCTTCGTAGTATGTTGAATAGGTTGAAAACAATATAAGAGTATTATCACACTCTTCTATTAATTTCACTGTTTCAAATTGCACCTGCTAATTTTTGTCATAAATGCAAAAAATCCGTTCATAATATCTTGGAAACAATTCACGAATGAAAAGTTGCTTAGTTAAAAGATTAAGCATGCTATGTACTTTTAACCAAGTTACTCGTTTGGAAAAAGGGTCCATTAATCTTTTCAGAAAACATCCTAAAAATCGCGTTTTGTCGAAGATATTCAACTACAGCTCGTAGCCTAACAATGAAATGGCATGAACTAATCAGTCAAAATACATTTATTCTTCAGTATATTCTCCCTGAAGCTCAATACATTTTTTCCAGCGATTTTATAATTCATTTACACCATCTCTGAAGTAATTTTCCTCGAGACCTCTAAAATACTCATCTACGGCTGCTATAACTTCTTCGTTTGATGAAAAACGCCTGCCACGTAAGAATTTTTTGAGGTTTGGGAACAAATGGAAGTGAGAAGGGACCAAGTCTGCTGAATATGGTGGATACTGCAACAATTCATAGCGCAACTCCTTCAATTTGACCATTGCAAGAACACCTTTGTGAGTCGATGCATTGTCCTGGTGAAAAATAACTTTTTTCTCCGTTAAGCCAGGTCTTTTCTCCCGAATTTGTGCATCCAACTGATCCAAAAGGTTTGAGTAATACTCTCTTGCTATTGTTATCCTGATTTGAAGGTAACCAAACAAAATTAACAAAATTCCTTTTCTATCCAAAAAACGGACGCCATGACATTCTTTGTCGATTTTGACCACTTTGGCTGCTTTGGAGCTGAACAACCGGGCTCAGTCAAATCTGCGGTTTGTTGTGGCAAAGCAGGATCATAGTGGTAAACCCAAATCTCATCCATGGTTAGAAATCGACGCACAAAGTCAGTTTTATTTTTTTACTAACGATCCAAGTGTTGTTGAGAACATTTCACGCGAATGCGTTTTTGATCCGAATTTAACGAATGCGGCACCCATCTTGTCAATAGCTTTCTCATATCTAATTCATTAGTTAAGATCTCATGAACTGATCCAGTTGAGATGCCTGTGGCTTCAGCTAAATCAACCACAGTTAGTCGGCGATCTTCCAAAACTAAATCATAGACATGATCAATCATTTTTGAAGTGATTGCAGTTCTTGGACGTCCTGAACGTGGATCATCATTAATGCCTGTATGACCATGTTTATATTTAAAAACATTTATATTTAAACATGGTCGTATATTTAAACATGAGCAACCCATTTTTTTACCATTGCATATGAAGGAGCACTTTCCCCTAACACATTTACCATATCGTCAAAAATTTCATTTCTGCTTAATCCTTTTTTATATAAATATTCAATGACTGCACGATTTTTCAAGTTTTTCATTTTTCGAACCAAAACAAACATGTCTACTTCAATCAGCTGCCTGAAGCAAGCTATTTGACAGATTGATTTCGAATGTATGGTATGTTCACATCAAGGACGGATGTTTTCAACAACGATGTGTCTTTGCTGCTACCAATATCATCTATGTGTCAGGCTACGAACTTTCTAAAAATCGCGTTTTGTTAAAGATAGTCAATTAGTTATCCTTAGCACCTTAGCAACAATGTTATCAGCAACCACATTGGTTTACATCAAGTAATTAAGTTATAAATACCTGAATATTAACATCGATATACCAAAATTGTCTTATACACACTACACTATCGTAGGTATTCAGACAATCGCTTTTGATTACACGAGATATCGAGTAACAATCTGTTGGTGTATTTGAAATTATATAATCAACAAAACAAAAATGAATTTGTTTTATGTAATTGAACATCACTTCATAGTTTATTTTTGTTTCATGTTTCACTTTTGTTCTGTTCTTCAACGTGTCACGACGTCCTTCCTTGCATATCAAATAAATGATAGTTTGTTGATTCTAAACATAGTTCAGTTTATTTAATCCATATTTCCAATACAATCGTTGAGATGCTAAATATGAATTGCTAATACAGGAAGAAGCTAGCTGTGAAAGTGAAATTTCAATTACACGAAATGATTAAGCAGTGTAATGTCTGGGTGAACGATATTATGCAGCAAGAATGATTATTCTTACACTTGTACAGTTTTACAATGATTGCTTATATACCTATACAGTGTTCTTATCAAATATGCAATTATTTTTCGTAACGTGTACAATTTTAGATGAAATTTTCTCTAATCAATTCTACCATCGTTAGTAAAGCTTTCCTTTCTTCATGGTTACAAAAGGTGCATCCGAAATATTGGCTATCGTTGCAGTAATAAGCTATAAAACTGAGAAAATTGTTTCATGCGTTGTCTTCAGTTTTATTCTAATTCTTATAAGGAAAATAAAATTATAATAAGTACCCGAATCGTGGTGATAAATTAATGTTGTTTTTATTACTTTATATTACTTTATATTATATTATTATTTATAAAATTTATTTGGTTGTTAAAATTGTTGGATTTATGTAGAAACAGCAAAACTGTAGTCCTAATTGAGTCATGTATCATGAAACAGTAGAAATACAATTACGAAGTAGTGGCGTGCATACGCCGCACAATGGGATAAATCGATGAATTTTGTGTCAAAATCAAAGAACTTTCGATAGAATTGAGTAGACTGCGGATCTTTATGCATTTATGAAGAATTTGGATGGGTGAAATATAAACCAGTAAAAGATTTAAAACATTCAAGAATGTACTAATGTTGCTTTTAATGTAACAAAGTCGTTAAGGGATCAAATCAATTTTTACGTTATTCCTGCTTTCCACAAGCAATGCAAAACATTTTTATTTTCATAAAGATCCGCAGTCTGGAAATGTGATAGAGCGATGATTTTTTCAAATTAGAGCTGAAATATTGCAGAATATGAGAAAAAGAGAGAGATTATGGTACGAACGATTTTTAACCTTGAAAATCTGTGTTAAACTTGCAGAATTTCAAGAAAATTGTGGTTTATTGATTGACATGCTATACATCGTTTCCCGTAGGTTTTGTCACGTTGGTTTCAAATCTGAGTATAGATTTCAAAAGAGTAATTACACAATTTTTTTCGTTGAAATTATTTGATAACCCACTAGTTTGAAGGTATAATCGCCGCGGAAAGTATGTTGACACGTCTCAAAAATGCATATTTTCTATTTTAAATCAATAATTTAGCAATTAATCGAAAATATGTATTATGTATGTTATTTAATATACTACCAAAGATGACATACAGTTTGTAATAATGACAGAAAAAATTAAATAACTTTCTTATCCATTGCGGAAAGTATGTTGACAGCATTGAAAATCCGTAATTGAGTGTATTCTTAACAATAAAACGACATAATTAATATGAAGTTTGATACCGTTTGTTTCTTATGAACTCTTCAAGTCTTCTAGGCATATTTTCTAACAATTTATTTCGAACATTTTCGTCAATACTATTCCAAGCACTCAGTTGTGCTTGTTTAAAAATTGATTTATTATTTCGAAATTTCTCACTTACACTTCGATCTAACACAAGGGATCTCACAGGTGATCAATTAAATTCAAATCGGGACTTATGAGGAGGCCATGGTAATAATTGAATATCATTTCCACTGAAATATTTCATCGCTAGTTTGCATTTATGTTTGGGGTCGTTATCTTGCTGGAAGATATAATCACCGTGGATGTTCATTTCTATTATTGAATCTTGTAAATTCCGTTGCAAAATATTTACATACCCTACCACTGTTAATATTCCGTCTATAAAATGTAAATTGCCAACACCATTTGGTGAAGAACAACCCCAAACCCATACTGATTCTCCACCATGCTTTGCTCTAGCCGTTATCACCGTTGATTTAAAGCATTCACCTTGCTTTCTCCATACACCGTCAGAAAACTGACGGGATCATAAGTGGTCTCGACTTATTAAAGGACTGTTCCAGCAGCAGGGTCTATCCGGTCAATAGAAAGTACAATAGAGGTCGTAACAAGTTCTGCAAACCGTTACAGTATGGCTCGTTCAGTCGGGCACCTACTTATGTCTTCTTCGCGATCGATAAAGATGATTAAAACATGCGAACCGCACGATCACGCGTCCTTTAGAGTCGCAAGCTTTTGGCTCGTGAAATCGGGAACTTGAAGATCTTGTAATTTGTGGAAACAGGTTCGTGATTGGTAGACAGCGGATTTTATGCATTTATGACAAAAATGAGTAGGTGTAATTTAAAACAGTAAAAGCATTGGAAGGTTTTAAACATATTCTTATATTATTTTCAATCTATTAAACATATTAAAAACAAATATAATTCTATTTCAGAAACGTGAAATAAACGTACAAACGTGAAGTAACGTACTGTAAAATTAATTGCTCTAGCTTCCCAAAAAAATTCAAATCGTATAGTACAATATTAAGAAAGTCGTCGTCTTTTTTAGAGCGTCCGAATATTTTTCCGAATCGCTGTATATGATACATTATAAATTATGCTTTACATGTACAGTAAATATGGGCCAAATTGTATCTTGTTTAAAATTTCATTAAAAATAAGTAAAAAATAAAGAAGTTTCATTATTGCACTAGTATTATCTCACCGATACGTTATTTTATGTTGCGCCTTCGGCTGCATGGTGTATGTGTTTACATGCTGTCCTTTTCTACGTTCGGCACGGTCGCCGCCGCGGCCACAAAACAATAGTATCCGGTCCCGATCTTTGTCACAGCACAGAACCGAGAATAGGCTTAGATTGGGACTTTACTGTATTTGCGAAAAACTTTACGAAAATAAGATACTGTCGTGGAATAAAAGAAAATCAACTGCACACATTTGTACCAGGTCTGTTGAATAGCGTGGTTGATCTTCTGATACTTCGCAAAACATAGTCAATATTTTGGTCCCATTCAGATTTTAAAAGTCTCCTATAAAATTTTGAAATAATTTTGACGTTGCCAAGGTGATTAAATATTTTCGAGAACTTTATGAATAGTGAATCATATAGATTAATTTGAATGAAAACCTGAGAATTTGGCAATAAACATTTTGAACTCTGTTTGCAATGAAATATGAACTCGGTCATTTCGTTTAAGCATAATTTTGCTAGCATGCTAGCTAGAAAGATTAATCTGTTACACAATAGGTATGCTCGTGTCTCAGAGTTTTGTTAGGTAAATGATTTGTCAAGAGCAGAAAAAGAGCACAGAAAAGAGAAACCCCTGACCATACTAATTAGACCCACTTACATATACTAAAAGAAAGGAAAAGTGATAAAGAAACGTACATTTGGAAGTAACAAAATAAGTAGACAGCGAATTTTATGCATTTATGACAAAAATGGGTAATTATAATCTGAAATACTATACACATTAGAAGAATTTAAAAATAGTGTTATATTATTTTTAACCCACTAAACATATTAAGAAAGAAAATCTATTTCACTTCAGTTTGTTGCAATTCCAGTCGAAAATTTGTATTTTGCACAAAGTTTCGCTGCCTAAAAATAAGATTGCCTTCAAAGACATTTTTATCGCTAGGTTAGGTTAATTTCTAATATTTTTAATTTACGATTATTGGCATTATAAAATTGCATCCATGAGGAATTATTCAAGTTTATTTCTTTGGGTATAATACTGGGTGGTCCAGTAAAAATGAACACTTGTGTTATTTTTGGGGATATTGAAAAACTTTATTAACAAAAGTTGTTCAGGTCAGGGAGGTTTATAATATGGCGTTAATTCTCTGTTGGAGAAGTTAAAATATGTGCTAAACTAATAATTTCTGACATATATAGGTCAATACTTTTTTTATTAAAAATGTCATGCTACATCAAATCATCTATAAAGCAATATTGTAGTATGTTTCTATTTACAAAAGTGAAGATGACCTTGAAATGCATACTACAGACAAATTATTAACGCCATATTATTATAGATCTCTCTGACCTGAGCAATCAATATTAATAAAGTTTTTCAATATCTCCAAAAATAACAAAGATTCATGTGTTAATTTTTAGTACCACCCTGTATTGTATGTATTATACGTATTATGTATTATGGCTATAAATTTGGATGGACACGTTCTCCTTATTTTTAGAAAGTAACGTAAAATTGTCGCTTTCAGTGCTCCGCAAACGCAGTATAAAACTGCTTTGCTTAAGTACCTTTGCTTAATATTTAGCTTCTCGTCGTATTCGACTTTAAGACAGTGTAAACATTATTTGATAGCTTACTAAGAGGTTACTAAAGCTGAATATTTCACATTTCCACTACTATAAATCGAGTAATATGTTCGTCAAAATATCATGTAATACGAGTATATGTTTTGAATTCGTCTCGATGGTCTTCTAAATATGGTAAAAAACAAAACAATATATGTTCCTATTTGTAAAACTCAAGGTGACCCCGATTTCGCCACGAAAATAAACTGTTTACGAAATTTCTTTTACTGATAACTATACAGCGGATCTTTATACAAAATAAAAATTGTCTACCTCAATTATAAAAAAGTGGAGTGAATTAGAAAATTATTTTCTTTTAAAATATGTTTAATAGGTTGAAAACAATACAGGGTGTCCCAAAATTCTTGAACATCCCGGAAATGGGAGGTTCCTGAGACCATTTGAAGCGACATTTTCCTTTGTAAAAATGTTATCCGCGGCTTTGTTTAGGGGTTATTAACGAAAAACACGGACCAATCAGAGCGCGACCTAGACGCGACTTGGCATAGTCGGCCAATCGACAGTTGGCGCGCTCTGATTGGTCCGTGTTTTTCGTTAATAACTCCTAAACAAAGCCGCGGATAACATTTTTGCAAAGGAAAATGTCGCTTCAAATGGTCTCAGGAACCTCCCATTTCCGGGATGTTCAGGAATGTTTGGACACCCTGTATAACAGTATTTTTAAATTCTTCTACTGTTTTTACTATTTTAATTTACACCTACTCATTTTTTCCATAAATTCATAAAATTCGCTGTCTACTGATAACATTTTTTGTCAGATGGCTGCAAGTGGGTGAAAAATTGTACGTCCCGTTTGACAGAACACCCTGTATGTATAATGAAGATAACTGGTGTGGAAAATTTTCAAAAAATGTCAAAATATATCATGCGACAGTATTTAGTCAAATTTTGATGTACTAGGTGAGTCACCTAACGTTTTCACCTCAAATATCTTTGTTGTTTTCAAAGATACATTAAATGTCTTCAGAACTAAGTTGAATGTTTAAAATGGGGCTCATACGATACACAAAAGTTTTTGTTTTTATGTCATTTTTTAAGAGATATCAAGGTCACCATCATCTTTATAAATGGAATCACCCTTTTTTAAACATCTACGATGATAGTCCCTTCCATTACGAATTCAGTGACTATAATTACTCAAGGTCATTCAAGGTCACGGACTGAAAAAATGTATAAAACTAAAATATGAAAGCATAATACCTGTATTTCATAAATGTTCGGAATGATGACCATGTACGTCGATACATATATGTACCTGTAAACGGGATCTGAGGGAATGTCCTCAGGTCTGTATTTCAGATCTACATTGGCCACTACCATTGAAAATAATATTCTATTTGGTTCCCTCTTCTTAAAAATCGTCTGGAAAAATTACAAATTGCATAAACTTCCACAGTCTAGTGATAACATAGCTAGGGTTCGTGAAGATGTTTTTATTTTTTTTTCTGTGCCGTGTATAGGGAAATTTGCAACGAAACGAAGCTAGACATTAGGAATTACAATGTTAGACGCCTGGTGTAATAATGTCAGAGTCTCCTCATTGTTAAGAGGGACCGCTAATTCAATAATCACTAATCAAGCACCTCCTACTACTGTCCAACCGCACGCACTACATCGAACCATTCATCACAACAAACCTTCTACTTGTAACATCACAAATTTCTTGCGAGACATTTGCACCTTTCAATATATTATCATTGATCTCAATATTTTATTGGTTTCTAAAAAAAATTATTTACAAGTTACTACACACAAGAAATTGGAGTCGAATCTTGATTATCCGAACTAAACACGGGGAATGTGACCGTTCAAATATCAGAACAGTGACTCAGTCATAATTACGCAGCGGATTTTATGCATTTATGGCAAAAATTAGTAGGTGTAATTTAAAACAGTAAAAGTATTAGAAAAGTTAATGATACTTTTATATTATTTTCAACCTAGTAAACATATTAAGACTCGAAATAAATTTCTATTTCATTCCAATTTGTTATAATTCACATAAACAAATTTTGGGCTGCTCTTTACGTTACCAGACCAAAATTTTGTGCCTTTCTCCTATAAATTATGAAGTATTTCGTATGTAATCCAGTAGATTTGTACCCGGGCGGCTGTAGAATCAATGGTTCAGGAGTTATGCTTGCTTAAAGTTTAGCAATCTACAGTGTTTTTGACAGGTAAGGGCGCCGCCATATTGGTTTGTAGTGTCGCGCGCCGCTTACGGGAGGGGCGGCGAGGTAAGTGGCTCACGGTCGTCACAAAAAACCAATATGGCGCCCATACCTGTCAAAAACACTGCAGATGCTCAACTTTAAGCAAGCGTAACACCTGAACCATTAATGCTACCGGATCGAAACTTTGATCTGCAGCTGCCCCGTTTAAAAATCTACTGGATTACATATCAAATACATCATAATTTATACGAGAAAGGCACAAATTTGAGTCCGGTAAACTAAAGTTTATCCAATTTTTGTTTTGCATAAAGATCCGTTGTCTAGTTATAATGCTATATTCAATTTTTATTAATTTGTACAGTAAATAGTGTCGTACATTGATCGCCTTAGATTTAGATTGAACTATTTACTGAAATATGTTGGACTATTGAAGACTTCGGATATCGAGGATGTACAATTGCAATTTTTGGAAGATGATTTTATTGGGTTGGTAATTACATTCGCGACCTTTTGTATCGCAATTCTTTTATCGTATCAGTATGTATAATTCAGTGACCATTCTTCTTGAACTGTATATCACTGGAAAACTTGATGAGAAAATTTGATGTAAAATATTCGCGCTTAAAAAATATACAGGGTGAGGCGCCAGAAATAGGGCCACCTAAATAACTCGGCTGCTATTAGTGTTAGGAAGAAATGCATCAGATGGAACTTGCTTGGTTTCGAGGGAGTAGTAATCAGACGTTAGTCACTTTTTTGTAGGTGGACGCGTAAAGGACATATGAAGGTTAACTTCATTTTTTTTAATGGAATGAGGTATTTTTTAATACATCAATCGATGCAGCTGGACATTCGTTATAAAAAAGTACTAACCTATGTATGTCGAAAAGTTAATAGCTAAGGTGATATTTCAATTTAAATAACTCTAAAATACCATTACTGTCGTACTAACAAAAGACGTTAGCGTTTACTGACTTGTGTAACATCTTAGTACGGCAATAATGATATTTTAGAGTTGTTTAAATTGAAATATCACCTTAGCTATTAACTTTTCGACATACATAGGTTAGTACTTTTTTATAACGAATGTCCAGCTGCATCGATTGATGTATTAAAAAATACCTAATTCCATTTAAAAAAATGAAGTTGACCTTCACGCGTCCACCTACAAAAAAGCTACTAACATCTGATTAATGCCCCCTTGAAACCAAGCAAGTTCCATCTCATGCATTTTTCGTTACACCAATAGCAGCGGAATTGTTCAGGTGGCCTGTTTCTGGCGCCTCACCCTGTATATGTATATATGACTTTGTTTGAGAAAATGTGGAGGTCGCGAACTTAGTTGCCATCTTAATACTTTCACTTCTTTTCACAACTTTGCAAAACTTTCAATACTAATAAAAAAAATGTGAATGTTTCCTTATCGTCGAGACAGTCTATATACCTACATATGTATACATGCTTTACATAATATAACAATTAAAATATAATAAACAATTATAATTACAATTATAATAAATAATTATATTATTACAATTATATTATTACAATTATAATAAACAATTTACATAATAAATATCATAATTATGTGTCTAATAAAATGTTCTTTTAGTCAAAAGAAAAATCATTTTAAACTTTCTATTAAGCAATTTATAACCAGGGACCAAAAATAACAGTTATTCTGAAATTTTCTACGATAAAAATCATTAATAAAAAGTTGATTATTATTGAAATTTAAGATAATGTAAGTACACAAAATATGAAGACAAAAATTCGAAGAACAAAATGATTAAAAGATATCGATTTTTGTATTTTTTGGTTACAAATAACAGTTATTAGTGTTCGTAAAATTGGATCCTTCTCGATAACTGTTATCGATGAAGAAAAACTGTTTCGATTGCTCAAAGCAGTTATCGATGACAGAAGTTCATTTCGATCGCTCGTAACAGTTATCGACGATCGAATTTCTTTTCACTTGTTCATAATAATTATTGATGACAAAATTCATTTTGGTTGCTTATATAATTATTGAGTTGACATAAGAACAACACAAAATGTGTTTCTTTGTCACATTTAATTTTGATTATAGCAATTAATTTTACGAATAAAAAATTTATGAAATAATTAATCGTCTACCATTTGAAACTTGTACTATTTAATAATAACTATTACAAATTTCCTTCATCAATAACTGTTATGAGCGATCGACATGAACTTCTCTCATTGATAACTGTTATGAGCGATCGAAATAAAATTCCCTTGTCGATAACTGTTATAAACGATCGAAATAAATTTCTCTCATCGACAACTGTTATTTGTAACCAATACGATTTTAGTCGATGAAATACTTGTTATTCTATGACTTTCTTTCTTTTTGGTTATAACAGTTATGGTTGTTCCTGATTATAACTTGTAATTTGAGGTTACGTACATACATGCATACTAACACGAACGAAAACTTATCGTAGACAATAATTAATATCTCGAAATGCAAACAATACAATATTTCGATAATTACAGTATTATACGAGTGATGCATCTAATGTAATTAATATTTTGATATCATCGAGTAACTATCGATTAATGATATTGTTCATTCAACTATGAATTATACACATCATTCTGAAACAAGTTCTAAAAGATTCCTTAATTTCAGTTCGAATTAATAGTGTTTTTATGCAATGATAAATACATAATGTGTTTCTGGAAAGGGAATTTTAATATTTATAATTTTTAGAGGTTTTGCGTTCTAAATTAATTCACCATTTCACAGATCAAATTCATCTTTTTGTAATTCAAATTCATTTACATAGCAGATGACGCAAAAGTGAAATAACGCAATATAACATTGTCGTTTTCCGTGATTTTATTCGAAGTTACATAGCAATAAAGTTTCTTGTTTCGGAATAATTTTACACGGGATATTTTTTGTTAAAGTAACGTAAGAAAACAAATTTGTAGAAAAACTTGAGTTGAAAAGGGCGAATAAGACCTGCAAAAGAGTTAATTTGGAGTGGAAAATGGTGAATTTGATGTACAAAAGGATTAATTTAGAGTGCAAAACCTGTACTACAATATTTCCCGTGGAAGCTTGGAAGCATTATTATCTCGATAATGTGATCTACGTTCGTTACTGGTTCGTTGAATCCAATTAAGCTTGAATCGTGGCTTTGAACGTGAAGGAATATCCAATTTTCAGTTTTGGAGGACTACGAAAAGTACTCTGTAAAGAAAGTAGCCAAATTAACGTAATTGGATTTGACGCAGTTCCTGCTTCGAATGGTTAGGCAAATGTAAAGAACGAGAATTCATTGAAGTAGCAATTTTCTACCGTAGAACGTGTCGCTCGATGTTAAAAGTGAATATTACGACAAAATGCGTCATTTTAACGTTAACAACTCGGCATTTTTACAAGCTTTATAACTACTAGACTGCGGATTTTATGCATTTATGACAAAAATCGGTATGTACAATTTAAAACAGTGGACCTACGAAAAAGCTTTAAGGCTACCAGTGTATGTATAAGATTCACGTTAATGAGATAATTAGAGGAAGAAAGAAATTTATATTTGGCTCCTGTGTCTTGAAATCAATGTAAACATTTTTTATTTTGCATAAAGATCCGCAGTCTATTTATAACTGTTTCCACGATTCACGATAAAAGATATTGGACTATCAATGACAAAATAATAGTATTTCTTCAACTTGTTAGTTGGTTGTAATACGTTCTTTGATTTTTGCCGAACGTAGAGAACGACAGCGGAGCTCGAGAGGTCTCGGTTGCCGACAAGTGTAAACATAACTAATCCAAAACAAAACTTCTGTATTTCCCATTATTTATTAATGGGACTTTGACCAGCATATTCGTGGCATTTTTCTAATGCAAAATGATACGAAACACGATATAATTCCGATGATATTTACTTGTGTAATGAGCGATGAAGGTTTTCGACGGAAAGAAGGACGGCGTATGGGAAAGAAAGAGACGCGGAGAGTCGCATCGCGCCACAGTTCAAAGAACTTCCCATTCCCCATACGCCGTTCCTCCTTGCGTTCGAAACTTTCATCGTCCATTACACAAGTAAATATCATCGGAATTATATCCTATTTGGTATCACTTTGCATTAGAAAAATGCCACGAATATGTTGGTGAAAATTCCATAAAAAAATAATAAAAAATAAAGAGGTTTTGCCATTTGGAATGGTGTGGTCTCACCGATATACCCGAGCAGTATGATGTCATACTTCTCGGCGACCGAGGCCTCACGAGCTTCATGACCCCTCAAGGGGGTACAGCCCGCAGAAGTGGGGATAGTTTCTGGGTCACTTACCGGCCAGACATTTGCGACATTTAACGATACAATACTGTACTACTAAAACTATTCACATATAGCACTGCTGAAGAATTTTTAGGCAAAATATGAAAAAGGACCTTTGCTTTTCTTGTTGTTTCTAACTTCATATCGTACAGCAGTGGCTATATTCATTATAAGAGTGAAGTTAGTAAAGTATTAAGAGACTCAGCGTGAAGATTGCCGTAGAATTGGTTGTGTGAAAACTGAAACGGAAGAGGAGTAAATAGAATATGATCGATCAGCAAAAACTTTGAGATTAACGTATAATTCTTTGTTCCTTATTATTTGCGGTTATCATTGGTGTATTGTTATAATTATTAGTATTGTTATTGTTATTACTGTTATTTACGAGTGTTATTATTGTTATTGTGCACTATTGGTTGGTACCGCGACAATGGGAAAGTTAAATAAATCGACTGATTTTGAAAATCAGAAGTTTAAACGCATTTGATAAAAATAATAACACTCGAAAATAATAGTAATAACAATAACAGTACTAATAATTATTACAGTACACTAACAACAACAATAAATAAGGAACTTTTTGTTGATTGATCGTATTTTATTTACTTCTCGTCCGTTAAATTATTTGTATTCCGTAATTTAAAACGATGTCTTTACAACTAAAAGTGCTAAAACACAGTTGCGCGTCAGAATATCGAGTGCGCCAAAATATTCGATATCGGACTATCGGAATTTCACTGTACATATAGCGATGTCCCATTTCAAAATATTCCCAGTAAAATATCCACTGTTACCAGTCTCATACAGTGAATCACAATAATATTCGAACACTTTTAAAAGGACGATAACATTTTTAATGTCAGATCATACGACTTGGATATTTTTTGAGTAGTTGGAGCAAATAGCTTACTATAAGCCGTGAAAAAGAAATTTTTGAAAAATTGTAATTAGTAGGAATTACAAAGAAAATACTAAGAGTTGTTGATTTTTATGGGGGCCTATATTGAAAATTTCAAAAATACATTCTGTAGGTCCGTGTAGGATTTATACATATTCTGAATCAAAATCGATCAACGTTGCAATAAGCTCCAAACTTTTAAAAACGGTGAACATTGCAGTTTTTCACGATTTTCAGCCTATAACTGAAAGAAATCTTAAGGATTTTTACGTATCTTGTAATGCCTGTAGTTTCTTTCCGCATCTACCGATTTTGATGAAATTTTCAGAATATGTATAATTGACACAGGTTTACAAAATGTAGTTTTTAAATTTTCAACATTGGCCGACATAAAAGAGTTATAAACAACAGTTTTTATTATTTTGGTTGTAATTCCTACTAATTAAAATTTTTTTCAAAAATTTCTTTTTCACGGCTTGTAGTAAGCTAATTGCTCCAACTTCTAAAAAAAAATACAAGTTGTATGATCTGATATTAAAAAAGCTATCGATTATTTAAAAGTGTCCGAATATTACCGTGGTTCACTGTACAGCCTACAACAATTATGATTTGCGTCTTTTTAAAGAAGACGTTACCAGACGAAACGTCATAGAAGATTTTTCTGTTACTTTCATTCGTAGATCAAGTTTGCGCAGTTTATCGGGGAGGCAACTCTGAACACCCTTCAGTATTTGCGCATGAATGTGAGGAATTCAATTTTATATCAAGCTGTTTATTTTTCATGCTCCCGGAGCAAACAAATGTTACTTCGCGCTCGCGAGACAATTTTCCCCGGAATATTTCACGCAGTTCCAAGGACGGCAGCAAAGAAAAAAGAAATTGTACGCGCTTCGCTTCGGTCGAATCCTCGAATTCGCTGGACACAGCTGGAGATATTTATCAGCAGAGATTACAACGGTACCTTTCTGCGTATAACTGCATACGTTTAACTTCCTTTCTACGGCGATGCTACACTCACGAATTCGAATACCGTAACTGGTCGGTCCGGTCGACGAATACGATCAGCCTCCGACACGCGGGAAGAATGGGAAGTTTCACTATAATTTTTTCTCAAAAATCGAAGAGGAAGAACTTACTGGCAAGTACATTCAGTGAACCATGAAAGTATTTGAACGCACTTTTAAACAGTATAATTGTTTCATGATCGGACCAAACGACCTGACTTTGAGCAATTAGAAAAATTGATTTACCAAATAACGCTAATTATTACATGAGAAAGACAATAGAGGCACCAGTTATAACTTTTTTATTGGAGCTCGTAATGAAAATGTAAAATATACGTTTCGTATGATAGTTGTAGACGTGCTGAAAAGAAATCGGTTGACGCAGAAAAAAAACAACACGCATCGAAAGATTTAATTTTATTTTATTCACATAAAAATTCTTTTCAAAAATCTGTCGCTGGGGTCTCCGAGACCTCACATTACCTTGCGAAGGTTAACAAAGCTCAGTCACTTCCATAGCATGATAACTTTTACCTCTAACTGATTGGATACATTTTCTTAAAAAATATTTATATCCGAATTTACAAACCGTATATAATTTTGAAGGCAACAAATATTTCGTTAACGATTACGATACACCTACGTTTCTGCGTATCAAATAACCAAATAATTTTTACCGCTCGAAGTGTACGCTGTCTAAATGCGAGCGATAGGAACCACTGGAGCACTACGTATTTACACTCCGGAATTGTTCCGCAACGTTGAAAAAAACACAGTACAGATGAGTCAGCCACTTCTTTCGCAACTTTCTAACGTCATTTACACGCTCGCAAATCCGTGTCTGATCGTTTGCACGCAACCTCATTCAAAGTTTGACGGTTTGACGGTTCGTCGCAAATAAATACCGTCGACTTACCCTGTCCTCTGGAAGTGTACACTCCGGGACAAAAAGATAGAGCACATCGTCTATTTTTCCTCATTTGGTACATTAAACTGAAGGAAATAAATATTTTAATATATCAACATATTCTGACATGCCTGTACTTATCTGTACTGAATATCCACAATATTTACTTGAATAGAATTTTCGAAATGAAAACGTAAATATTGCGGCCCACAAGCGAAACAAAATGACAGCACAAATAGCAGTTTTACATTTGTCAGTTGTGCAGAAGTTACTGAAGAGCAAACATTCATTGCAAAACTTACTTACTACTTTACAGATTTTTCTCGCAGTCACTAATTCTTGTCCTTAGTAATCTTCCTTATTAATGATTTCCAAATTTTACAGGTTTTGCTCTCCAAATTCACCGTTTTATAAGTCAAATACACCCTTCTGCAAATCAATTTCACCATTTTGCAAATCAATTTCACCCTTTTACAAATAAAGTATTTTGAAACAAGTTTTTGTAAAAGAAATCGATGTAAATTAACCGTTAAGAAATTTTTAATTTTATTTATTGCACAGATGTACATCAAATACTTATTTAAAAGTAATTATCGATTTTGATTAATATATGTATTTAAGAAATGAAAGTACACACAGTGGGTGTACAAAGTATTCGTACACCTTTTAAAGACGAATAACTTTTACAAAATTGGATCCAACAGCTTGAGTTTTTTTCAGTCGTTAGAAGGATTAGTTCACTCGCTAATGTGTAAATCATTTTTTTTTAAATTGTTGTTGGTCGCAATTGCGAAGAAAAACGTAAATGTCATGGTTTTTAAATTTTGTATCTATGCCTGTAATGAAAATGTAAAACATGTATTTTGTAATTCTAAGTTAATTATATACTCGTACATGTACAAAGTTTCATTGAAATCGGTTGACGCATAAAAAAAGTTATGGGCATCGTAAGATGTAAAAATTTGTGAATTTAGGGTTTGCGATTCATCGAAATCGCAGATTTTTACAATTTTTGTTCGATTTCAATGAAACTTTGTACATGTATCTAAATTACTTAGACGTACCAAAGGCACCTTCTAAATTTTTATTAGAGGCACATATAAAATATTAAAAAATTGCGACCTTTACTTTTTCCTCCGCAATTGAGACCAACAAAAATAAAAAAAAAGTATTTACACATTGGCTAATAAACTAATCAATCTAACGACTGAAAAAAAATTCAAGCTGTTGGGTCCAATTTTGTGAAAGTTATTCGTTTTTAAATTGTGTACGAATACTTTGTACACTCACTGTATGTATTTATTGAAGCGTATTGAGACCCACCGTTTCCGAATGTCTAAATGATAAATAATTAATTTTAAATATTCTTGTTGGGTGAAATTAATTTGCAAAATGGCGAAATTGATCTGCATAAGATTGAATTTGACTTACAAAAGGGTGAATTTGGAGTGCAAAGCCTACAATAACAGCATTACATGAAAAAAGTTAAAAAGAACTTATCTAATATACATATGTATAAAGTAGAAAAGTATGTCTGTATGTTCCGACCGATTACCGAGCAGAGCCGCTAGATGGTGGCACGGACACAAGGATATTTATAAGCAAAAAAAAAAACAAAAATCGCTAACATAGAGAAAATAACTCAGAAAATTGCGTATAAGCGAGATTTTATTGAAATTGCCCACTATGCGTCGCCAGAGCAATCCCCCCGGAGGTCCCGGTTGCGTGGGTATGCCGTAGGCACGTCACGAGCAGCTAGTGTATATATAATATAATGAAAAGAGAGTGTAAATATTATTTATTTCAAACAAAAGATAATAATAAAACATACATTTGATTGATGCACATTTACATACAGCGTAGTTACAACGTAACAGCAATATTAAATTTTCACAAAATTATTGAATTATGAGATAAGTGGTTAAAACAAAGAATTGTAATAACGCGTGGAACTTCCTTTCGTAACGTATTAATTAAAAAATACGATAAGCAGTGGTTCTAACTAATTTTTTCTAAAATTTTGAAAAAATTCAGCAATTGTTTTTCGTGATACGCATGCTTGAAGTTGTTAGACGATGTGAGCATATTCAAACAGGGCAATCATCTTCTTGTTAAAGTTTTACTTTTCCTAAACTTTCACTTACTTAACCGTACCATTTATTTGCATCCAAAAACTATTCTGAATTCGTACGGTGTTCATTAATTCAATAGGAAACACAGTTTTGGGACAACCTTATGTGGTGTATGCGCTATAATTACCAATTCGATACGCTGAATGCCCCTGACTTAGTTAGTTACGTTAATTCACGCTCAGATTGACTTCATCTAACGAGATTTGTGACTCTAAGTTTTCTGCAGTGTTCTAAGGATTCCCGGAACTTGCATTTTGTGAAAATCTAAAGGTCGCTGGTAAAGGCCATTTTAGGTATGTAAATATTAGATGTGCAAATAAGTTCGGTGCCTTTTTCATTCGATCGGTCATAACTTTATATTCAATTATATTTCTATACTTTATGAATGGTGTGAAAAATCTATAATATTTGACAATCATTAATAAGGAAGATTAATAAGGACAAGAATTAGTGACTGCGAGAAAAATATTAGTATGTAAAATATTAGTAGTATGTAAAATTTCGAAGACAGCAGCCTGTGTACTATGTAATCATTTATTCTTTGTTTCATCTTAATACTTTCTTCCCGTTCTTGGTGACGTTTTAAAATGTCGCTTTGCAGGACTCTACACCTTAAAAAGTTGGTGAAATTCAAAAGCTTGGTTGTTGAGTCCCCCATGAATATGGTCGCCATCTCTCCAATTTTCGCCCGAGGACTCCAGGTTTTGTAACAAACTTCCAGGCTCTGGTTTTATTGGGAAAATCTTTGGCTTGTAAAACAAATGAGATAATAATAAATTGTTATGCTTTGTATTGTTTTTCACATTTTTCGTAGTGTATCATACACCTCGACATCTATTGGAAAATTTCTATAATCTAAATATCACTTCAAAAATAAATAATTATAATTTGGAAGATTTTGCAGAATCGAGAAGATTCCTTGAAGTAATGCAATTTCATCAATCTAGCCTTCAGGACGTCGTACATTGGAAAAACAATGACTGTAGATTACTACGAGCAACGATTTATCAATGTATACGACGAATTTGAAGAGAAAACGATCTTTCACTAGCCTAGAGATTAGGTGTGTAATCCTGCAACACGACTGTTACGAATCAATTGTTTAATTTGGTTTAAGATTGTATGTGTTGCGAATCAATAGCTCAATTTGGTTACTACTAGAATGTCCTCTGTTAGCCAATAGACAGTTGGCGCGCCGGGCTCAGCAACCTCCCATTTCCGGATGTTGAAGGAATTTTGAGACACCCTGTAGAGTGTTGTTATTTGGGAAAGTGTGGTACGTTTCATAGTGTCAAATCAAACGTTATAAAAAAACTCTCGCTGGCATCGCGTATTGTATGGGGACAACCCTGAAAGTGCCACGGGTAAGGTTGTTATTGACAACAGCCTAGGGCCGGTAGACCGCGAGGGGGTTGTGATCACCCCCTCTGAAACCAGGTCCACGAGCAGTGTCGCCAGTTAGTAACCGAACGGTTACTCGAGGGGAATACAAGGTACCCCCTCTCTGATGACCAGAGCGGCAGAGGAGTTCAGGAGTAGGGTAATATGTGACACGTTGCGCGTGCGCGACGAGAATTTAGTGGGGCGAATGGAAGACACGTTGCGCGTGCGTCATGAGGACGCAACAATGACATGACATTTCGCAGGTTTTAGGTTATTGCAGCGTATCTACGAATCGTTCTGCAGATTATGAACTTTCTTTATTATAAATGAAATGAATTGTAACATGGGAGTTTCAGTTGTGAAGCGGAGTATGAATATTGAAAAAAATGTTGAAATCTATAGTACTATATATTAAAAAGTTTAGTATAGGGAAGATAAAAGAAATTGTAGAACTGAATACTGAATGTAATAAATATATTATGGGTACATAATACAATAAAATTGTAGGAAAATATAGTCTATCAGCTATATATGTATATACGCTATGGGAAAGGATGGTAAAGGGCAACAACTATTGATTATTGACGGTGAATATTAATATATATATATTAATGAACATATTAATGAACTCTACTCATATCACATCTCATATAACATACAATAATATCGTTCTGCAGAACGATTCGTATGATTCATTTCGTAACTACGATACGCTGCAATAACCTAAAACCTGCGAAATGTCATGTCTTGTTGCGTCCTCATCACGCACGCGCAACGTGTCTTCCATTCGCCCCACTAAATTTTCGTCGCGCACGCGCAACGTGTCACATATTACCCTACTCCTGAACTCCTCTGCCGCTCTGGTCATCAGAGAGGGGGTACATTTTTTCACCGTGACTCCCCTCAACTGGCGACACTGTCCACGAGCACGGTAAGATCGTAAGGATCAAACCGGGGCCGTTAGCCAAGCGAGGCCGGCGAGAGGGGGCTCAGCCGAAAATTGCCCCACCACTAACAAGGAGAGTGCAAGGCCTTCGGGTCACCGATTTAGTTGAGATTTCGTATACTTATAGATTACGATCTCCTTTTTACGAATATATATGTACCATTATAGGGGCAAATACTCAATATTTGTTGAGATACTCTTAAACAAAGTTTTTTCATAACCATTAGTATAAATATGAGATTGTAAAGGAAGTGTACACCGAATAATTTCCTGGTGTAGTGGCAACGCACTAGACTTACTAGATTCCCGTTCGGGGAAAAATATATTTTTTACTTATTTATTTATATTACTTATTCGTTGTATAACATTGACTGGTTTATAAGAGATGACACATTTATTACAAATCAAAGAACAAAAGTTTCAATAAATTATATAAATAATTAACCGAAATTAATAAAATAGTTAATTACCCTCTCATGTCTGGAACCAGAAGAAATAAAATAAATATAGGAAGAGAAAATATGGTATACAATAAATTTAATAATATTGTACTAACAATTACATATTTTTAATTATAACAGTGGTACATGTCGTAAAAGCATACGAAACATAATACGCAGAAACAGCTTGCACATCGAATAAGTGCAGTATTTCTGATACGCAGTGTATACATATGTACATATGTAAATACATCAAGCGATACTAATGTCAGAGGCATGTCAAATTTGGAAAATTATTTTTAGACGACTGGTTGTGTGGAGAACGCAAATACGTAATACAGTAAAGGTTCGTATGCTCTGCAGTGGAGGGGATATTCGTCTTACTTAGATCGTGCAGTTCCCGGTTTTCTTGTTGTTAGATCAAACATTTACTGTAGTTTGAAATCTAACTATCTCTATTGTTTAGTTCACTGTTTCATATCGGTTTGAATTGATAAACGCACACCATTTTGAAATATCATTACATATTTGAATATACGTTATTGTTAAAATAATAGGGTGAGTCTAAACTTCTGATACGCAATGTACTGTAATACCGTTTACTAACGAAAGAATCTCAATAGACATTTTTCCAGAACTTCGTAAGTTATTTAATATTATACATATACTGCAACGGAGTTTCTCGTCTGAATATACAGGGTAAAACGAGCGTACATGTTAGAAAAATGATTATATTTATACATAGTTTGTATGCTGTGTCCTCGTTTGCGATGCTTCCCATCCTCGAGCGACTCCTTCCCTTTCATTCTTTCTCCACGATGCGATGGTGGTTGCGGCCGAAGCCAGTACGTGTTTCCGTCGTATTTTCTCCGACATACCTGTGCGTACATACGCTCCCACGTCACGCGTGACACTCTCAATGACCTACGCAATACGCGAATGGCGCCATTATAATTTTTAATTTCTGATCCCATAAGTCATTCAGTCCTTCCCGGTTTCGATTGCAACGAATGATCGACAACCTCGATTAAACGCAAACGAAAGTCGTTGAGTCCATTCTCCGGAGAGTCGTGCAGTCGACGAATTAAAGCTAGACAGCTCTATGAATATTACAAAACAGTTAATTATTGATCAGTTAAAATACAACGACGGACAAGGAAAGCTTAAATGGTAATACGTACGATAACTACAACAATTTGTACAAATTGAAATTTTATTTTCCATCTTATAAAATAATGGAAGCGAGAAAACTACAAAAGGGGATAGAAAATTGATGCTCCCTCTGTCCCATAATAATAGTAGCAGTTCATGAGATTTAATTTGTCCCATAATATGTTATAGTGGCAAAAGAAAACATATATAGAACGCAACATTTATTATCAAGAAATTAGATCGAATTAAACAATTAATTAAAAATATTACTCCTAATTTTTATTTTGAGTGTTCAGATAGTTTCTGGTTTTCTGAATAATTTCGTTACTGCTTTTTAAACTTGTAGGTAGGATCCCTTGGCTGCGAAGCTTTGCTTTCCCCATATGCCGGACTCCCGCTGCGGGAGCTTGAAATTATTATTGGAGCCATCGTTCTTAATCGCTTCCAGCATAACTGGTTTCGGTAATTATTGTGAAAGGGTCTGCGTACTCCGATTTTGATGAAATTTAAATATGTTATAGATTTCGACATTTTGAACAACTTTTTCCTTTCCGAATATAGGGGGGGGCTCGCTTGTAGTTTTCGAGATATGTGCAAAAAATTATCGCTAATACTGTATTGAATTTTCGTATTCCTGCACGCTCCGTGGCAACGTAAGTCTGCCCCGGCGCGGCGTTTATTTACATTTTGACGCTGTGGAGGTGAGAGAGAAAACAGGGTATCACTCTGGTCATATAACAGGGTGGCCCACATAACTCTGACAGCTCAATATCTCCGTTACTTTTCGTTGTACAAAAAAACTTCGTAGGACAAAGTTACACTGTTTGAAGGGCTACATATAACGGTGCAAGGGAAACAAAATTTCAAGGTCATTTTTATGAGATTTCAAGGTTATCGATGTTTTTTTAAATGGAATGAGGTATTTTTTAATACATCAATCGATGCAGCTGGACATTCTTTATAAAAAAGTACTAACCTATGTATGTCGAAAAGTTAGTAGTTCAGGAGATATTTCAATTTAAATAACTCCAAAATACCGTTACTGTCGTACTAAGGCGTTAGTGTTTACTTACTTGTGTAACGCCTTAGTAGGACAGTAATGGTATTTTGGAGTTATTTAAATTGAAATATCTCCTGAACTACTAACTTTTCGACATACATAGGTCAGTACTTTTTTATAAAGAATGTCCAGCTGCATCGATTGATGTATTAAAAAATACCTCATTCAATTTAAAAAAACATCGATAACCTTGAAATCTCATAAAAAAGACCTTGAAATTTTTTTTCCCTTACACCGTTATATGTGGCCCTTCAAACAGTGTAACTTTGTCCTACGAAGTTTTTTTGTACAACGAAAAGTAACGGAGATATTGAGCTGTCAGAGTTATGTGGGCCACCCTGTATATAGGTATGCATGGACGGGCCGGCCTAACGGCCGGCTCTATCCGCCCCCCTACTACCTAATCCTAACTAATTCTAATCGTATAAAATTAAAATTAGTTAGGATTAGGTGGCTGGGGGCGGAGAGGGCCGGCCGTCAGGCCGGCCCGATCACGCATACGAAAATCCAGAAGTAGTCTTTCAAAATTGAAAGCTCGCCATATACAGGGTATCCCAAAATTCGTGAACTTCCTGGAAATGGGAGGTTCCTGAGACTATTTGAAGCGACATTTTCCTTTGCAAAACTGTTATCCGCGGCTTTGTTTAGGAGTTATTAACGAAAAACACGGACCAATCAGAGTGCGACCTAGACGCGAGTTGGCATAGTCGGCCAATCGACAGTTGGCGCGCCGGGCCGACTGTGCCAAGTCGCGTGTAGGTCACGCGCTGATTTGTCCGTGTTTTTCGTTAATAACTCCTAAACAAAGCCGCAGATAACATTTTTGCAAAGGAAAATGTCGCCTGAAATGGTCTCAGGAACCACTCCCTTTCGGGAAGTTCACGAATTTTGGGACACCCTGTATATATATAAAAAGAAAGAAACAAATTTGGAAAATAATTCCTCAGGGAAGCATCTTTACAATCTTAATAATCGCAAATTGAGAATATCAGAACCCGTCATGTTGACGGGTCCCGTAAACCTAGTGTTAAATAAGTCCAGTAGTAAAATAATTTTGCTTACCCAAGTAATAGACAATTCTTTAGCAAAACAAAAATGATGTACAAAAATTTGAAAATGTTCTAAAACATGTCTGAATAGTTCTTATAATCGAGGGTGGTCTAGATTACTGAGATTAGTGTAAAGTAATAACTATGTATGTTAAACAACATTTGTATACACTATCTATGTATATGTACAGTATACGTATAATATATTCTGAAGTATAAACAGACATACTTCACCACACCATTTGCATGTACATAGCTTTAATCTTTTAGGTTGATGGCTTCACAACGAACGCATAGGAAAGTATAACGTAAGACAAGTGTAACATTCTAGTAAACATAGTTTTGTCAAAACATAGTAGTAAAATTTAGATAATGAAAATTTTATCATAATTAATGTAACCGAATGTCTTCTTTAATTCTGAAAACGTAAAAATTTTTTAATGTGTAATTTAAATGGTATGAACTTGTTTTTTCAAACGTTGATTTCTGTCGTAATTTGAATCAGCGTCTTTTTTAAAAGACAACTACATATATTTTAAAGGTCACAAAAAATATGTATTGTGACATGACCTTAAAATGACCTTGCACTCCGAAGATGAAGGTCAAACATAAATATCGTTTGTAAAAAGTATGTACTAAGTTTCGCGAGTGTCTCTTGTAGCACAAAGAATATCGTGATGGATTGTTCATGAAATTTTCAATATCTTACTTTTATTTAATCTATCAGTTTATTAGGTGTTAGCTGTAGAATGACACTTCCTAGAGATTCTAAAAAAAACTGTAGGATACTGGCCAGTTTATAGTATTCAAAGTACACATAAAAAATTTTTTGCTTTATCAAAATTAGAGAAGATATTTTAGGGGTCACACTTAAGTGAGACATCCTGTATAGTTCATACCAATATGCATATTATGACACGTTCAAGTCACGTTCAAGTCATAATTCATCGAATTATAAAGAAAATTAAGGGTCCCCATAACAATAAACACGAATGACAAATTAACTCAATAAAGTCAATAGTGAAAATTTCTAGTCAGCATTAACTCGAAAAAAATTAGGAAGGAGGTTTTAAGTTTCAAGCTCATACGAGCTATAAATAGACTGCGGAATTTATGCATTTATGACAAAAATGAGCACATGCAATTTAAAAAAAGAAGAAAGAAATTTTTTATTTTGCATAGAGATCCGCAGCGTAGTTATGAAAGAGGAGTATGTCTTTTTTGTGTCTGAAAAAAATTGTTGTTAGTTTAATAAAGACATAATTTTCGAAAGAAACGTCGGAAATAGATGGTTACGCGTGAAGATAAATTGCTCAAACTCGTGTCTTAGTCTTTCCGAGATTAATGACTAACGAAGATATGATAATTACAAGAATACATTAACATAACACAATGCCACTTACTGCAGTTAAAAATTCTATTGGCACACACGCCTTTTAGTCAACTTTACTACTGAGGAAGGATATATGTACTGGTACTGTCTTTTTTGAAAATCTAAAGTTAAATAAAAATTTATTCATTTTACGAACAGGAGAAAATATATACCTTTGTCTTCCCATATATTTCTGGATTTGTCAGCAAATTTTGAACAACATAATCCGATCGCTTTAAGGCCCTGGCTATTTCTCTTTTACTATTTCCTACGGAGGAAAGTACCATTGATTGGCCTTTTTCAAAATCCGTTAACTTGTTCAACTTTCGCATTGTCGTGGTACCAAATAATAGTGCACAGTAACAATAATAACACTCGTAAATAACAGTAATAACAATAACAGTAAATACTAATAATTATAACAATATACTAAAAATAACAGTAAATAATGAACTTCTTGCTGATCGATCTTATTTTATTTACTTCTCTTCCGTTTCCAAGCTTTGATAATTTCGTTAAAAAAAATAGTAAGATAATTGCACTTGTGTTAAAACTTGAAATCTTGACTTTTCTACCTTTGGCAAACTTTGTTCGAGTATCGGCAATTTCTCGAGAATGAGAAATTTAATGTTCAAATACTTTTTGGATCCGGTGTCTATGATTGCAGAGTTGGTCAAAAATTTTATTTAAATAAATTATTTTTATTTTTTTTATTATTTTATTTTTATTTTATTTAAATAAAAATTTTTGACCAATTCTGCAATCATAGATACTGGATCCAAAAAGTATTTGAAAATAAAAATAATTTATTTAAATACAATTTTTGACCAACTCTGCAATCATAGACACCGGATCCAAAAAGTATTTGAACATTAAATTTCTCATTCTCAATTAGACAGAAATTGTCGATTTAAATAAAAATTTCGATTAAAGTGGGTTTAAAACCCATTTGGAAAAAACCCACTTGATTCGAAATTTTTATTTTAATAATATTTTTGCCCAACTCAGTATGATTGGAACCTATAGTACTATTGTTTAACTGTTATCAGTTCCTTATTTTCCAAATGAAGTTTATTGCTTCGTGGCAAATTTATGTAACAATAGAAAGTCAATATCATGGAGAGTTAGCTAATTACTTGAATTTATACATATATTTCTTCTTTGAAATGGAGCAGCTGTGTGGTAAGATAAGATTAAAATAAGATTATTTAAATCTTGATTGAATCTTTAAGATTAAAATAAGATTATTCAAAATAATAAATATTAATAATAAATTAAGTTCTTAAATATTAAATAATGTATAATAATTAATAATTATATGAAAAAGGATCTAATTATATAATTGAATATTATTAGAATGTTTAAATATTAATATTACATAATGAAAATATTATTTTTTGATTATTCCCGAATAATAAAGCAGTGGAAATCATGTGAAATAACCACGATAGGATAAAAACTAAAATGTTCATAATGAAATTATATATATTATTACTAAGTGTATGAATAATTACAAGAACCTTTACAATGGTGAGAATGACTGCTAAGAGGACAAAAAGGTTCGCAATAGATGACAAAGGATGCATTCCCAAATGCATTCCCCTTGCATACCCAATCCGAACCTGGTATGACGCATGCATCTTTTATACTTATGCAATTTCCTCAAACGCATTCACTTCTGGCGCATCCTCCGTGCAGCCTTTGTGCATTTATAATTCACTATTACTTTAACAATAAGCGATGCGAGAAACAGCGTGTTTGAAATAATACCTCCATTATTACCTTGCGAGCACACTCTGCTTTAATAATTAGCAAATTTCTGTTGAATTACAACTGAATTACTTTAGGAATTATCATTACAAAGTAATTCAATCATATTGTATTCAATTATTTTGTAATTCGAAATTCAGTCGCTTCATTCAATTAAATTAAAATGTAGTTTGTAATTCAGTCGCTCTTATTCAATTAAATTACAATGTACTTTCATTTTTACAATTGAAATACAATTACAAAGTACAGTGTAATTATAAATTATGCATTGGGTTGGAACGTAAGTTCGTAGCGTTTGTAAATTAAAATTGAAAGCTAAAATTCAGATATTTATTCATAGATTTATTCAATAATATATTTTCCATTCTGTTCTATTACCTTTTGCCTTTTTCGAGGTAACTTCTTATGTTATTGAATAAACATATGAATTAATACCTTAATTTTATCTTCGATTCTTAATTTGAAAACGCTACAAACTTTCTTTCCAACTCAACATAAGAAGAATAAGAAGTAGAGAAAGAAAAAGATTAGTATCAATGATGAACATGATATTATTCATATATTCATATTGTGTGATCAATGGACTGCGGATCTTTATGCATTCATGGCTTCTGAAAATGTTCAAAAACTGCTAAGAATATAAAATTCCAGAGAATTTAGTGAAGAATGAAGTGAAAGGTTCGAATTAGGTAATGCAATTACAATGTAATTCAAATACTGTGTATACATATAAAATACAATGTAATTCAATTACGATGTATTTAAATTAGCACGACTCTGTCACGAAGTATTGTATTATTTCACGATCTTACACCCGCCGACCATACAATGGCCTCCGTTAATATTCGGACACCCTTAACGAGACGATAACTTTTTTAATATTGAACCATGCGACTTGGATTTCTTTGAGAAGTTCGAAAAGTTAGTTTGCTACACATCACGTGAGGAAGAAATTTTGTAAACATTGCACTCGGTCGAAATTACAAAAAAAATACTAAAAGTTGTTTTTTCAACTTTTTTATGTGCCCTATATTTAAACTTTAACGCGAATGAAAAATGAACGATAATTCACATTCAGTGAATAATGTACATACACATTGAGGAATTTACATTATATTGTATTTTAATTACATTTTATTTCAATTACCAGACAGCGGATCTTTATGCAAAATAAAAATGTTGTACCTGAATTGCAAAAAAAACTAGAGCGAAACAGGAGTTTATTTTCTTTCTTAATACGTTTAATAGGTTGAGAAGAACTTTTTACTATTTCAAATTACACCTACTCATTTTTGTCATAAATGCATAAAATCCGCTGTCTATAAATTACATTGCATTTCAATTACATTGTATTTTATTTAATTGGCATTAAATACTGTGTATACAAAATACAATGTAATTAAATTACGTAATGCAATTCTGTACAATGTATTTGAGTTAGCACAACCTTGGTAATTAGTCATTTAAATTCGTTCTTGCTTTATGTGATCGACAGTACATATGTATATAGTAAGATTTCTTATAAGACAGTTATTCGTCCCACTTCGTAATAGCTAACACGTACACTTTTTGATCGCATTGGTAGCAACCTTGAACGTGTAAGAAACTGCGAACTGCGAATGTATTCGAATACAAGAATAATAAAGATATTAACACTAAACCTACCAGAACTGGTTAAATGACCGGTTCTAGATTTTTATTTTACAATTATTGAAATTATAAAGATGCTTTTATAGGAAATGATTTAACCAGCATCTTTATTAGAGTACGTATTACAATAAGAATCGCGCAAAGTCTAAATAAACTAAATCTTGTCATTTACATGCCTTTTAGTTTTATAGCTATAGGTACGTTTAGTGTTAAAATTTTTTTAAGTAACAGTAGGAATTGCAAATTGTTACAATCTGTATGCATACTCATACCCAGTGGGTGATTAATTGATAGTGGATCTTTATGCAAAATAAAATGTTTATACACACATCAATTGCAAGCTATAGGAGCTAAGTAAAAATTTATTTTCCTCAATAATGATTTTTATATGTTAAAAATAGTATATCGGCATAGTTAAATTATTTTAATCATTTTGCTGTTTTGAATTATACCTACTCATTTTTGTCATAAATGCATAAAATCCGCAGTCTAGTGATACACAGATGAATTAATTGTGAAATATTATAGTATATTTATAAACACATTACTCTTTATAATAATGATTAAAATAACGTATACTCTCTTTTAAAACGTTTTAATGAGCGATTACTATTTCGTTTCATATTTTGTCAAGAAAGTAGCTTCAAACAAAAAACAGTAGGAAAAGGTGTAACTTTCTTATACAATGTGAAAATTCAACAACACGAATATTAAATGACCATAAGTCCATAACATAACACATTTGAAACAGTACTTTCTTTTTCGTTGGCTTTTATTGGCTTACTCAAATTACTGGAAGTGGAGTTTTAATAATATTTAATAATAAATCATATAATTAGTATATATAATTAATATACAGGGTGGCCCACATAACTCTGAACAGCTCAATATCTCCGTTACTTTTCGTTGTAAAAAAAAACTTCGTAGGACAAAGTTACACTGTTTGAAGGGCCACATATAACGGTGTAAGGGAAAAAAAATTTCAAGGTCATTTTTATGAGATTTCAAGGTTATCGATGTTTTTTTAAATGGAATGAGGTATTTTTTAACTTCCCGATTTTATAGGGAAGTTATTGTAATTACCCCGAAAATCGAAAATCGAATTTTTAGCAGATCTTCACGTTTCATGGTCATTGGAGTCATTTTAGACTATTTTTATCAAAATGTCGGTATGTGTGTGTGTGTGTGTGTGTGTGTGTGCGTATGTCCGTTTCTATGGTATCAAATTTTTCGTTAACGTTTTCAGAAAAAGTAACAACGCGATCGGAATGATGAATGATGCAATCGATGTGCCCGCTGTAACTTAGAGCTGATTAGATTTTGGTCCATTTTGTTCAAGTAGTTTTTTAGTTTTTTTAGATTTTTTCGAAAGAAGTTCATTCAACAATGCAATTTATACGAGAGAACGGAAAGTTTCCACCAAAGAAACAAACGTAATTACACAAAAAATTTTTTTTTCGATTTTTTTAAAATCTCAAAAAAATTTTTTTTTTTAAATCTTTTTTTGTACCTTAAGATGATGTTTCCGCTTACAATAATCGAAAATTATCCCAATGCAAGAGTGAGTTAATCATCTCTACTCCCGAGAATACATTTTCAAAGAATATCGATGAAAGTACAAAAAAAATTTATATTACAATCTTTAAAAAAACAATCAGTTCAAAACGAATTATTAACTGAGATTAAATTGAAAATTAATATAAAATATATAATAATTAGTAACATTGATGTTGAAGACGGATTGGTTAATGGATCATGCGGAATATTAAAATTTATTACTTTTCAAGAAAATACTAAAATTTCGTCTATATTGTGATTAGATTTTCAATTGGCCAGAGTAGGAGTGAAAGTAAGAACTCGTTATCGTGATTATATGAAAAATGCAAATATTGATCAAAATTTAACACCAATAATAAAGATATCGAATCAAGTAAATATGTCGAGTGAGGAAAAATATCAAATCACACGTAGTCAATTTCCAGTGGTTCCTGCTGAAGCGATTACGATTCATAAAAGTCAGGGATAAAAAACATATGAGAAAGTATGTTTGGATTTTAAAAAATCAGAAATACGAACTTTACAAATGTTGTATGTAGCACTGAGCAGAGTTTCAAAATTGAGCGGTTTATATATTTTGAGAAAATTTAAATTAACAGTATCGAAGAAAACCAAGATCAATACTGCAACCCCGGATAATGATGAGTTGTATCGTTTGCGAAAAACTAATTAAGACAATTTATATTGCAACATTAGTATGCTATAACAAGGAACCAAGCGAGCAACGAGCATACGATATTGGTTTAATGCGACGCCATATAGCAAACATTTTGATAAGTAGGAAACTATTGAATTTCCCTGAAAACGTATAATATTCTTAAAACGTACACTTAATAAATAATAATAATAATATACAGCAACTAATGAATCGGGAAGTTCTTTGTGTGGCTCGTGGAGAGTCACACACAAAATGAAAGACATTAATAGCTGTGGGCCCTACTAGGATTGCGTACCACTAACATTCTCGCAAGAGCAGTCCTGCCCGCGAGCTCGCGAAGCGAGCGAGCAACAACAACCCTACTCGCGAGCGAGCGAAGCGAGCGAGCAACAATAGCCCTCTAGTTAATACATAAATCGATGCAGCTGGACATTCTTTATAAAAAAGTACTAACCTATGTATGTCGAAAAGTTAGTAGTTCAGGAGATATTTCAATTTAAATAACTCCAAAATACCATTACTGTCGTACTAAGGCGTTAGTGTTTATTTACTTGTGTGACGCCTTAGTAGGACAGTAATGGTATTTTGGAGGTATTTAAATTGAAATATCTCCTGAACTACTAACTTTTCGACATACAGAGGTTAGTACTTTTTTATAAAGAATGTCCAGCTACATCGATTGATGTATTAAAAAATACCTCATTCCATTTAAAAAAACATCGATAACCTTGAAATCTCATAAAAATGACCTTGAAATTTTTTTTCCCTTACACCGTTATATGTGGCCCTTCAAACAGTGTAACTTTGTCCTACGAAGTTTTTTTTACAACGAAAAGTAACGGAGATATTGAGCTGTTCAGAGTTATGTGGGCCACCCTGTATATTTGACAATAAATCATATAATAAATAGGTTCGAGCATAATAATATTTACATATATTAATTGCATTTGTTAGCACACTTCAAATAAGTAGTAGTTTCGAAATGTTCATAATAATTTGATCACTCTCTGTAAATGCGCATAAACTTACAGCGACTCGCATAGATATTCGTCTACTCCTTCAAAGAGAATAACATTTTAGAATAGGATTGAACGACTTGACGTTTCTCAAGAAGTTAGAAGGATTGCTTGACTTTGTAAACTTTACAAGATAACATGCAAAAGAAATTGTGAAAAAATTCTGTAGCTTGTAAAATCTAAGGAAATACCAATAGGTTGCTTGTTACATGTTCGTGTGAACCTATGTATACTGAAAATTTTAAAATTTAATTGAAAATTGAAAATTTAATTGAAATTGGTCAGCGTTGCTGTGAGCTATTAGATGTTAGAGGTAAAAATTACAATTTTTCACGATTTTCGTCCTCTAGCTAACAAATTTTCTAATTTAACTAAATTTTAAATACAACCTCACATAAAAAAGTGAAATTCTGAAAAATAACCTTTAGTATTTTCTCCACAATTCCGATCAATTTAAATTTTTCGAAATTCCTCTCTCATGTCATCTAGTACCCAGTTAATTAATTCGCCCAAATTTTCAAAAAATTCAAGTGGCTTGGTCCGTTTTTAAAAAAGTTATTCTCGTCTAATGGGTGTGCGAATATTTATGCTACTCGTTGTAGAACGAAATTGAAGCAGTGTATGCAAATTATGAGAAAAAGAAATGGATATGGTAAGTGTGATTACACCTATACTAGACATGCAAAATAAAAATTTTATGTATTAATTTTAAGGAGGATAAATTTAATATCTTAATCTTTATTCTATTTTAAATTGTACCTACTCATTTTTACCGTAATTGCATAAAATCCGCAGTCTAGTGATTATACCTACATATACAGATTATAGAACGCAATAATTCACACGTGTATTGTAAACTATTTAAACTAAACACACAGTCGTATAATTTAGTTTAATTAATTGCTAAATGCAAATCTACTTGATTTTATTAACTTCAGAAAATGTTCATAGAAGAATTAGGTTCTTTGATTTTGTACAGATCTTTGCAACCAGTTGGTTGACTGTATCGCCAAAGAAAAATACTTGATTATGCAACTAAAAATTAATGAAGTGGCATTAGCCTCGACTCCGATTTCCGAGTCGGAAATTCCGACTGGTAAAATACACGTTGTCATCTGTATTTTCTACGTCTGTATTAATATAGGGGAGTTTTATGCAGGAATACAGTAATTGCCACTATCAATTATATGTAGAAGCATTAAACCACAGCAATTGATTTAAAAATTAAACAGAGCGTTTAATAAGATTTATTCTATTTTTAAAGACTGGACTTTATGCATTCACAGCACGATCAACAGTCAAAATAGGTTAACACTTGCACAGCTGTCACTCTTCTGTGACACCTTATGATTATAATACATAAGCTCGGTATGACCATGAATACTTGTTTCACTTACCTTTTACAATTAGAGGAACTACGATACGGCCGCTTATGGCGTAGATTTTGCAATGTTTTTGTGTTCCACTTTAAAATGCTCACGAATTTACTATATCTATGTAGATTGTATTATTAATTAATTTAAAAATATTGAAATATTGCATATACAATGTCGAGTTTGTCACTTAAAATTTAACGGAATTAATCCTTTGCACTCGGGGCTATTTTAACTCGAAAATTTTTGAAGGTGCACTTAAGGGTGAATAGGTTGTATCACTATAGGATAAATGTACCTATTAATGCGGGTGTACATTTTTCTGCGGTATTTTTTTCCAATAAGATTAAAATATTTTAAAAATAAATATTTCGCCCTAAATAAATTTGTACAATTCAATGAAAATGTATTCTCGTTGGCGAGACAAACAAAATTGTCAATCATATTCTCATATTTTTATAATCTCAGGATTTGAAAAAGCATTCTTCATAAAAGGTAAATATTTAAATAAAAATAAATTTTTAAAAAGTACCACGTTTTTAAAACGGACTAAAAAGTATAAAATAATTTTTTCTAGCCCCATACAGGACTAGTTCTGAAAATTTGTGATTGTGAATTTTGAATAGCTATGAAAATACTTGTAAGATTTAAAACGAAAAACGTGGGGCGCATGCAATAGATAATTGATTCATGAACACCTAAATCACTAACAATTTTATTGCACTACAAATGATATGAACTGTTGTGCGAGTTTTCCCAACGGCAGCTACTCTCTACACTCCTTACTATGTATTATCTTGCGCCCCATGTTCTTCGTTTTAAATCTTACAAGTATTTTCATAGCTATTCAAAATTCACAATCACAAATTTTCATGACTATCTGTATGGGGTTAGGAATCTGTATGGGGCTAGAAAAAATTATTTTATTCTTTTTAGTCCGTTTTTTAAACGTGGTGCTGTTTAAAAATTTATTTGATACTTTTTAGTATGTTTTAAAACGTGGCATTTTTTTAAAATTTAGTTTTATTTAGATAACTATTTTCTGTTTTTTAGTCTTGTATGTGTGAAATTTTACAATCGATTTTGAACATTTTGATGAGATTATAACAGAGACATGTAGTACATTTCAGACGGTATTGCGACGCGTCATATCAAAAACGAACGCCGTGGTAAAATGTCAAAGATAAAGGTTTGACGGAGAATCTCGGTGTAACGGTTCTTTCGCTTGGTAAACAAACATTATAGTACTGTTGAGAGCTGACAAGAAGGTCCCCGGGGGGCACACACCCAAGAGGGGTCTCGAGCTAGCTCCGCCTACCCCCACTTCTGACGCTCCCGTACTCGCCGCGTGACCACGCCCTTTCGGCTGCTTGCGTCACACAACGCATAGTAGTAGGATTCCCGTATTTAAGGGGGATTGCGAAAGAGAGAGCGAGAGAGATAGAGCGGGAGAGAGTGAGATAGAGCGGGAGGGAGAAAGAGAGAGAGAGAGACGCCTACGCCGTTGAGGTTCCTCGGATCGCTCGTACGACTGATTCCCTCTCTTCGTCACGCGACGCGAGTAGTGGGGGTGACTGTGTCGGCTAATAGAACACTCTAGTCGAAACTGCATGTGAGCCTAGGCGCGCCCCCTCCAAGCCTACCAATCGGGCGCGCATTCTTACCTACGTCACCGCATTACACGAGGTGTAATGGTTAAATTTATTAATAATTTATATCTTCTAAACGCATTTTCAAAAGGCTTTTTAAAAAATTTTTTTAAAAATATTGTCATCCAGTTCTGAACTACATTTACAATTTCAAATCTCTAGCTCATCGGGAAGTTAGTTTAAAATCAATTGCAAAATTTGTACCGAACAAACAAACAGACAGACAAGAAAGTGAGGTAATAAAAACGTAGTAAAATAAGACCATTCTTTCTTCTATCCCGATCACCAAAGGACTGTTGTTCACATGATTGTATATTCTTAACATTATTTTAAATTGTAATGGGGAAAGTTTTATTACTATTTATATACCCTCAGCATTGCGTATATTAAAGTGAAGAAGGAGCTCATTACTGCGGCACAAAAATCACTGATTGACAATTCACAAACTTTAAATCAGAATAACCTTTTTATGAATCGATCAAACGACTTCAATTTGATTTCCAATTACGTCTAATATATATGTTGAAAAAATGAATTTGAAAATGATATGTTTTGTAAACTCGTATAAATTATATACGTTCTGAAAATATCATTGAAATTGGTTAATTGGTTTACGAATTATAAACGATCAAAAGTGGTAAAAATGGCAGTTATAGACCGAAAATCATGAAAAATTGCCAGTTTTACCACTTTTGATCGTTTACAATTCGTAAACCAATTAACCAATTTCAATGATATTTTCAGAACGTATATAATTTATATGAGTTTACGAAACACATCTTTTAAATTTTCGTTATGACCTAGCCAAAAAAGTTGTAAAAATCAATTTTTACTATTGTTTTTCACAATTTCGACCAAATGCATTTTTTCAACATATTTATTAGACGTCATTTACTAAATTAATTCTTCTAGCCTTACAAAGAATAGTACATACATATTATTCTGATTTAAACTGTGTATGATCAGTTATGTTCCTAACTGTACGTAGGTATGATACGATTCTAGAAGAATAAGAAGATATGGCAAAAATTAAATCGAAAAGTAATGAAAAAACAGTGACAAGTAATCATGTGTATGGTTTCTTTTATTAATCCTGAAATGCTATCGACCACCAGCTTCTCATTACTGTGACATGATTATAAGATTTCACCAAAAAATCAGGTGGCTTTATGGAAATTTCGGGCAGTGTAGTGAGAAATGATCTCTTGGACGAGATCGTCGTCGTTTTTTTTAAATAAACTGTCGAAAAATTCCAACGAACTAATGGGTAAGATAAGGATGTATGAATTGAACTGAAAGCACTCAGCTGGGTTGAAAATCTGAAGATGGATTCAGTTATGGCGCACCTACTTCAAAAGAATAAGTAGGCGCAAAATTGCAATGCGCCACTGGTTGGCCACCCCTGATATAAACAATGTTCTGTGAGGCGTTTCAAGCAACGTCTAATATTAATCGAACTAGCGGAGATTCGCACGAAAATAACACTGTCCAACAAATTTCAACTTTTTTTATGTTTCCAAATTACTGTTGGATGGTTCTTATAGAATTTTTTGCGCTGATTCCGAATCTGTCCTTAATTTTTCTCCTAGACGCGTTGTTTTTGAGAAACATGGCATTGAAAAAAAAACATATTTATCAACTTTAAACAAATATTGTGATGTTATTATAAACGATATTGAATTGTTTTTTACAACAAAAGATTCTGTAGACTTTTCCGAATATAGTCATATTCAATATTAATAATTTAAACATGTTTAAACACTCATTAAAGACGGAAAGACACTTTTGCACCAATTTTTGGGGATATTTTTCAATTTATCTCAAAAAATAAGGGTCCAGCGGAAAATGAGTTCTATGGCTCCGGAGCCAATGAACTCCAGTATGTATAACCGCAGATAGTAAGTACATGTACAAACCTGTACAAAAAATATGAGAGAAAAAGAAAAAATGATGTTCGATGTGTTTTCGTGAAATCAAAATAAATGGACACATGGATAACACAATAGTGCTGTAGCTAAAGCAAAAGACGGTTATAGTTTCTATTTTGAAAATTATATTGTAACAAGAACAAAAAACAAAGTAAAATGAAGTGCATGGAAAGATCTACTTACGAAACTGAGAACTTCAGAAACAAACAAAACAGCACTGACAAGTCACCAGTCGAGTGCTAAGGGTTAGAATAATGTTCGATGGAGATTTCTATGTTGCGTGTATCACAAATCGTTGGGCTTGATTTAGCGATGAGAAAAGAACGAGTTATGTTAGTGTCACCTATTCTTAGTCTCGTGACTATTGTTTGATCTCTTTTGTTAGATGCCACCTTTGAGATGTGCTTGTGGTCGATATCTTGCTGAAAGATAAACGACTCGAATCAATTCTATTATTCCTACTCATCTGTGTAATTAAGGATGCAGCTGTTAGTCAAAGCTAATGTATTCACAGAATTGAAGAGACATATCGACAAATGTGTAACTATGTACTTAGTTGTTACTACTATTACAATGCAAAAGACTTTAAACCTACTTTTATCAGCTGCACGTGTCGAACAAAATGTATTGTTAACGCATTAAACAGATGATTAAACAAAAGCAGTTTGACGTCGTATAGAGTGACGAGGATGCACCAGATTAGACGAATGTTATCATTAGACTGCAGATGTTTATGCAATTTTCAATTTCTGTAGGCACATTTTAAGAAAGTGGAATCATGTGAAATGTTATTTTCAGTAGTAGTAGTAAATAATACATAACAAACAACTGTCACATATATTACTGTCTTTTACAGTAAATACCATTGTAGCACATAACTAAAATTATAAGTATTGTATTCCATTTCTATATTTATTCTACGTAAGGTATATTTTAATATTATTATTGTTTTATAATTATTATCTTTTGTATATGTAGTAATAGATCTAGTGTTTCTTCTATAAAATAATAAGTATCATTTTCAATTAGTCCTTTAGATAATAAAAATATTTTATTTAAAATATATTTAACATTGAAAATGCATTTTCCATGAAAAAAAGCAATAAAAAATAAATTACCACGAAGGGTTTGGAACCCGGGCCTGCGGCGCGCCGTAGCAGTTCAGCTAGCTGCTGTTACGCCACGCCACTGCTTGGTAAAAATCTGAACTAAACTGATATTTTACGGTTATGAAACTTTAATTGCAAATATCTCGAAAACTATAGAATATCTGCCCCTATAATGGGGTATTTTCGTAATCAGGGAAACGAGATCTATAACTCTGTAAAATCTCAACTAAATCCGTGAGGGACAGGCTGGGGGTTCTCTTTGTTAGATCGAAGTGTAAGTGAGAAATTTCGGAATAATGAATTAGTTTTTAAACCGGCACAATTGAGTGCTTGGAATAGTATTGACGAAAATGTTATAAATACATTGTTTGAAAACATGCCTAGAAGACTTGAAATTACGTCGTTCTATTGTTAAGAATACACTCAATTACGAATTTTCAATGCTGTCAACATACTTTCCGCAATCAATAAAAAAGTTATTAATTTTTTCTGTCATTATTATAAACTTTATGTCACCCTTGGTGCTACACATACTAGTCTGTACTATATTAAATAATATACATAATATATATTTTCGATTAATTCCTAAATTATTAATATAAAATAGAAAATATGTATTGCTGAGACGTGTGTCAACATATACTTCCCGCGGCGACGGTATATCTTTCGTATTTATAAAGTAGTCTTAGCGATACCTTGTTATTTTGAATAATTTGAATGTTTACTACAAGCGAGACACTCTACAATAATTTCAACGACGCGACGGTACGTTTGTGGCCCATGAAATTGTTTATGTGATCGATATTGACGCAATTGAATAGATTATGGATGTACAGTTTTTTATTTGAAATTAATTACGTGCATGTACAATGTACACGATGTTCGAACATTCCTATAAAATAGTTAAATTGAAAATTAATTAAATTAATTAATAAATCATAGAATCGCAAAAATAAAACACTTTTTGTGTTTCTTTTTTTATCTGTTCGAGCAACTGTAATTATTTATGATAACGTAATATGATCCACTTTCGTAATGTGGCGGTCGACTGTTACACAACGCAGGTTTAAATGATACGGCATTTGGTGGGCGAAGGTTAATTTGGATAATGGAGGTTCTACTGTAATTTAGAGTTGACAGTCGATTTACGAGCGAATTAGAGAGAACATAAAAGATTATATTGTTTCTGTTTTTAGTGGTAATTATAAAATTGCTTTGGGATCATGCACACAGAAGACATTAGAATAAATACTATGCATTTAGTATTTAAAAACGGAATCCATTTATCTAGTATTAAATCTTTGCCGTATGTCTAAGTACTAGACTGCGAATCTTTATGCATTTATGGCTTCAAAAAGTTTTCAAACAATGCTAGAATATAAAATTCCACAGAATTGAATTCGATTTTTATTTATTGCAAATCTATGAAGGCTACCACCACTGAAAATTTGATTTCATTTGTTCCAACTTTCTCGAAGTTTGCCTGCAAATATTAAAAAGTGCATAAACATCCGCAGTGTAATAATTGTACTTCGCGATATAGCAAAATTTGAGCCAAAAGAGGACGTTGACAGCAAGAAATATTGGCCATCTCCCAGCATTGAAGACTACTGCAGGCGTGAATCGCTTTCGGAATTGTTTTATTCTGTTTTGAAAATGAAATGTGATTTATAACTTCTGTTATTGCCTTCCATAGATCACAGAATCGCTGTACAACCTGGTATATTCACATATTCTTCCCCATATCAAGTTTTGGAACTAGATTTTTAAAAAATCTACAAAAGGTGACGCATTTTATCCAATTTTAGGTGTCCTCTTCCGTTTAATTATTCTTTAAATCTACTTTTGTATTCAAAATGCAATTTTCAACTATATCAACTTTTTCAAAAGGGTTCGTAATACTTTCATGCAAAATGGAACTGTGAAACTTTTACCGTTGAAACATAGCTGAAACGTGTCTTACTTAAACTTTACTTTTTCAATAACCCTACATGAGGAAGAGAATTAAAAAAGTAGTTCCGCATTCAGTTCACAAAAATCAATTAGAAATGCTTTCTCAAAATTTGAAACGGGCCTATAACTTTCCTTCGAAGGTCGAAGATTTTAAAGCTTCGAAGTACCGAAATTCGAAGCTTCGATTTCAGAAACTTCGAAGGTGATGAGTAGACTGCGGATCTTTATGCATTTAGAGTTTATAAAGATTTTCAAAAAATGCTGGAGTATCAAATTTGACAGAATTTAGTAGAATTTTTATCTATTTTGGACCTACAAATGTAATTACTAGACTCCGGATTTTATGCATTCATAACAAAAATGAGCGAGTGCAATTTAAAACAGTGAAAATATTAAAAGATTTTAAGTGTATTAATATATTTCTTTCACCACACTCAAATTATTAATGAGGAATATAAATCTATATTTATCACAAACTTTTTATTTTGCATAAACATCTGGAGTCTAGTTAAACTATTGGGATTATTACAGGGTGGAAGTAATTAAATTCACGTGTAACTTTATATAATGACTTTAATACAATATATAACTTCAGTCTCTCTGATCTCTCTACAACGACTTTATGACGACTGACGATCGCTGCATCGGTTCTCGTCACAGTGACGATGTTGTTTCTCTATATCTCTAGCGAGATGGCGCGTCTTGCGTACGATCTCGCCAATATACACTAATGAAAATAGATTTTATTTAGTACCACGTTCTTGAAATTTGTCTACAAAAATTGAAAATTACACAAACATCCGTAGTCTAGTGATGAGAATCGAAGTTTCGAAGCTTCGATATTCGAATTAGTAATCTCTCGATATTCGTTTTAGTGAATTATTAGAAGATTAAAAGAAACGGACTTTCGAAGCTTTTAGCTTCGAAATTTTGCTGCTAACAATAAGTCATATTTGATATAACTACAATGAGTGTAAAAAGTGATTGGACACTCCTGCATTTCGTAAAAAAATACGCCACCACAGCTGAAAGATCGAAGTTGGGCATATTTTCTATTTATATACTGTGAAAACTCTGTCAAATTTTTTATTTGTTTGGAAACTTCGTACACTTCAAAGTTCCCTTGGTTCCTTCGAATCTTCGAAGTGTCGAAGTTTGGAAAAAGTAATAGCCCTAATTCCAGAGACCAAAAATAACAGTTATTCTAAAATTTTCTACGATAAAAATCATTAATAAAAAGTTTATTATTATTAAAATTTAAGATAATGTACACAAATAAGAAACAAAAATTCGAAGAACAAAATTGGTAAAAAATATAGATCTTTATACTTTTTGGTTACAAATAACAGTTATTAGTGTACAAAAAATTGGATCCTCCTCGATAACTGTTATTGATGAAGAAAAACTGTTTCGTTTGTTCAAAGCAGTTATCAATGAGAGAAGTTCATTTCAATCGCTCATAACAGTTATCAATGAGATCATAACAGTTATCGATAAGAGCAATTTATTTCAATTGCTTGTTCATAATAATTATTGACGAGAAAATTCATTTTGGTTGCTTATTTAATTATTGAGTTGTCTACTCTTCTTCAGATCAACAGACTCAACAGACCATAAGAACAACACAAAATCTATTTGTTTGTCACATTAAATTTTGATCGTAGCAATGAATTTTATGAAAATAAAAAATGTATGAAGTAATTGATTGCCTACCATTTGAAAGTTGTACTATTTAATCATTACTATTACAAATTTCGGTAAATATAGCCATGAGCGGACCCAGCACGGATCACCTTCGCCTTTACATATGTTGTCAAGAACAACATACTGAACAACTTTCGTCATTATATCTATCCGTCGCTCGGACTTAGTTTCCGAGATATTCGCAAAAAACTATTGCTAATACTGTATTGAATTTTCCGTATTCTTGCACGCTCTGTGGCAACGTAACCCTGTTTCGGGGCGGCATCTGTTTATTTTCTGTTTGTAAACACGTTGTGGAGATGAGAGAGAAAAAAGAAGAGTGTCACTCTATACAGAGTGCGCTTTCAATTTTGAAAGACTACTTCTGGATTTTCGTATGCGTGGTTGGACCAGCATCACGGCCAGCCTTCTCCGCCCCCCACCACCTAATCCTAACTAATTCTGATCGCATGATTTTTCCATTATTAGTTCAAATTCTGTATGACGGCTATATAGAATGAAAAAATTATGCGATCAGAATTAGTTAGGGTTAGGTGGTGGGGGCGGAGAGGGCCGACCTGACGGCTGGCCCGACCACGCATACGAAAATACAATATTAGCGATAGTTTTTGCGAATATCTCGAAAACTAAGACCTAGCACCGGGTAGATGTGACAAAAGTTGTTCAGAATAATGTCCTTGACAACATATGTCAATGTCAAGGTGATCCGAGATGGGTGGGTGTACTGGTTCGTAAGCAAACCAGTTCAAACTACCTGCTCCAATCACTCTTTTTTCGCGAATACCTCGGGAACTAAGGGCGAGCGACGGATAATATATTAAGAAAACTTGTTCACAATGGTGTCCTTGACAACATATGTCAATGTGAAGGTGATCTGAGTTGGGTCCCCTCATGGCTATACAGGGTGTCTCAAAATTCCTCCAGGACCCGAAAGGGGGTGGTTCCTGAGATCATTTCAAGCGACATTTTCCTTTGAAAAAATGTCGTCCGCGACTTCGTTAACGAGTTATTAACGAAAAACACGGACCAATCAGAGCGCGAGCTAGACGCGTGTTGCTCGGCGCGCCGGCAGCCGAGTGTCGGTGGCACGCCGCGATTTCGCAACGAACAAAAGTTTCTCGATGATGCGAATCCTCGCCAATTTCGATATGCTTTGGATATGTTGTCAATACCGTGATTCTGAACAATATTTCTCTTTACAGTCTTTGTCGATCGGCTTTAGTTTACGAGATAATTGTAAAAACATGTAATTGAAAATCGATCGATGTATTATTTCTTGGCCAATCGCGATGAGCTTTGGATATGTTGTCCAAACCATGATTCTGAACAACATTTCCCTTTACAGTTTTTGTCGGCCGGCTTTAGTTTACGAGATAATTGTAAGAACTTGTAATTGTAAATCGATCTCTTCGCCGATTTCGATGAGCTTTATTCCATAGGAAAAAGATATTTAAAACATCGAATAAATAACATATTTCAAAGTCATCGAAATCGGTGAGGACCCACATCATCGGCAACTTTACCCGAACGAGAGAAGAAGCAGAAATTTATCGAATTAAAAACTCACTTATTCAGCCGTGAATCCATTTGCTTATTACTCCAGTGAAACACAAAACACGGAACACCACATTTTCACACAATTTCACACAATTTCTGAACACTTAGCACACTTTTCTAATTCGTATCGATAGCGAACGAAATTACATACTCCGACGCGGAAAGAGTTCCATGCTCTTCGCGATTCCGCGCGAAACTATGCTCTCCCAGTCTACAATGTATTCGATGAAGGCGTCGTTTAAAACAAATGAAATCGTTCCCAAGGAAATATTGATTTTTCGAGAATCATATGGTATTGATTTTTCGAGAATCATGTGATTCTCGAAAACATCGATTCTTGACGAACGAACGATGCCATGGACAAGATATCTCGTGCATCTTTATTACTGATATAACGTGCTATTATTCATTCACAGCATCGTTGCTTCGACATCACGGAAACGAGATATCTCGTAGATTGTAGTTTCTGTGCCCCTCTGAAAAGGACTAATTAAAAATTTTATAAAAAAAAATTAAACCGACTTTGAAGAAACGCACACACGAACTTGAATAAGGATTTTCGTAATTTCCAGTGTCGAAATTTTCGAAATTTTCAATTTTGTGCCGCCTTCAAAAAGATTGTATTGTATTTAAGTTCTTGTGTGTGTTTCTTCAAAGTCGGTTTAATTTTTTTTTATAAAATTTTTAATTAGTCCTTTTCAGAGGGGCACAGAAACTACAATCTACGAGATATCTCGTTTCCGTGATGTCGAAGCAACGATGCTGTGAATGGATAATACATAGCACGTTATATCAGTAATAAAGATATCTTGTCCATGGCATCGTTCGTTCGTCAAGAATCGATGTTTTCGGGAATCACATGATTCTCGAAAAATCAATACCATATGATTCTCGAAAAATCAATATTTCCTTGAGAACGATTTCATATGTTTTAAACGACGCCTTCATCGAATACATTGTAGGCTGGGAGAGCATAGTTTCGCGCGGAATCGCGAAGAGCATGGAACTCTTTCCGCGTCGGAGTATGTAATTTCGTTCGCTATCGATACGAATTAGAAAAGTGTGCTAAGTGTTCAGAAATTGTGTGAAATTGTGTGAAAATGTGGTGTTCCGTGTTTTGTGTTTCACTGGAGTAATAAGCAAATGGATTCACGGCTGAATAAGTGAGTTTTTAATTCGATAAATTTCTGCTTCTTCTCTCGTTCGGGTAAAGTTGCCGATGATGTGGGTCCTCACCGATTTCGATGACTTTGAAATATGTTATTTATTCGATGTTTTAAATATCTTTTTCCTATGGAATAAAGCTCATCGAAATCGGCGAGGAGATCGATTTACAATTACAAGTTCTTACAATTATCTCGTAAACTAAAGCCGGCCGACAAAGACTGTAAAGAGAAATATTGTTCAGAATCACGGTATTGACAACATATCCAAAGCTTATCGAAATTGGCGAGGATTCGCATCATCGAGAAACTTTTGTTCGTTGCGAAATCGCGGCGTGCCACCGACACTCGGCTGCCGGCGCGCCGAGCAACACGCGTCTAGCTCGCGCTCTGATTGGTCCGTGTTTTTCGTTAATAACTCGTTAACGAAGTCGCGGACGACATTTTTTCAAAGGAAAATGTCGCTTGAAATGATCTCAGGAACCACCCCCTTTCGGGTCCTGGAGGAATTTTGAGACACCCTGTATTTACCCAAATTTCTTTCATCAATAACTGTTATCAGCAATCGAAATGAACTTCTCTCATTGATAACTGTTATCAGCGATCGAAATAAATTTATCTCATCGAATAACTGTTATGAGTAGACTGCGGATCTTTATGCAAAATAAAAAATGTTTGCATTGATTTAAGACACAGGAGCCAAATAAAAATTTCATTCTTCTTTTAATTTATCTTATTAAGGTAACACTGATACACTGATGGCCTTAAATCTTTTTAATACCTCCACTGTTTTAAATTGTACGTACCCATTTTTGTCATAAATGCATAAAATCCGCAGTCTAGTTATGAGCGATCGAAATAAACTTCTCTTGTCCATAACTGTTATCGAAATGAATTTCTCTCATCGACAACTGTTATGAACGATCGAAATAAATTTCTCTCATCGACAACTGTTATGAACGATCGAAATACATTTCTCTCAGATAACTGTTATAAGTGGCCGAAATGGATTTCGCTCAACGATAACATTTACCAACAAGAGAAAAAATGTTCGGTTACTTACAATCCTTATTTGTAACCAATACGATTTTAGTCGATGAAATACTTGTTATTCTATGACTTGATTTCTTTTTGGTTGTAACAGTTATGGTCCCTGCCTAATTCGAAATTCGAAACAAGTTAACATTTGTTATAGAAGCTTATAATTCCAAATCCTTTCGTGAATAGATTGATTTGCTTTGTTCAATCATCGTATCGCTTGTGAATACGGATTATTGTAACTTTCTGCCTATAATCCGCTCTTGCTAGTTGAACCTGGCTTACTCTACATCACCTGTATCGTCGCGTCCCGCCACGTCGTCGGTTACCTAAGTAATGTGTGTAGAGTAGGTTACTGAGAATCGAATCTGATACGAGGTACGGTTAGAGTCGTTCGTTTCGAGAGTCGTAAACCTACGTTCCGAAATATTTATATGTTCAACTATTAAAAACTGCTTCATTCTGTGTTTCATAGTTTCATCTTTCTCGATTCACAAATCGGTCAAAATATTTCAATACTTTTGTTACGAATTAAACTGCAGAGAGAAGGAAGGTCCGTAACAAATAGCTAACAAACATATTTTGTTCAATATTTTGTAAGAAACAACAACAAAATGCTTGCTTCTTAACATATTGAATCCATTGTTTACTTTTACAAATCTCTTTTGCACACTGTAATTTGTTTATGAAACCTTTTAACGTCAGATTAAAACGTCTTTATCCCCAAAAATATCGTAGAAGATAGAAGAAAATATTTTTTCTGTGGCTATATTTATTTTAATTTAATGCTTAAACATTGATTACAAACGAATGAAATTTTGTTTCATTTAAAAAGAAAAGCGTAACATTCATATTTGTTAGACTTTCTTTAAAATCTTCATGACGAGTGTGACTCGTTAAAATACGGCAAGGGGTAAATTGAATCCCGTTTATTTTATAAGTTTCATTTTGTGCAACGCTCGACAACTTTTAGATATTTTAATGAGTCTCTTCGTCTAATTATTGACTGCAAAATAGTGTAGTGATATACTTTACTACATAATAAAATTTAAGCTCTTGTCAATGTGTGAGTTAATTTGAAGAAAGCTTATTTTATCCATCACTGCCTTGCTTGAACTAATAAGTTACTTTTCGTGAACTATCTTTCTTCCTTGTGTTTCATTTGCTCACATTCACGATAATTTATAGAGTAAGTATCATAGGGAATGACACGTATAAAAAAACAAAGACAGCTTTTTATTGATCCGCATTGAAAGAACCTTCTAAGAAGAAGGCAGACGACTTTTGGTGGGAATTAGTTGGCGGAAACACAGAATTCTTTATACATAATATGTACAATGAACCACGAAAATATTTGAACACACTTTAAAACAGTATAATTTTTTCATGATCGGACTAAGCGACCTGACTTTTTTTGAGCAATTAGAAGAATTGATTTACTAAATGACATGCAAAAAAGATTTTGAAAAAATTGCAGTCGCTAAGAATTACATGAGAAAGTAAAAGTGGCACCATTTATAACTATTTGATTAGAGTTTGTAATGAAATTTTTTTCTACATGTATGTTAGTTATATACATGCTGAAAATTTCATCAAAATCGGTTGACGCAGAAAAAAAACAACACACATCGAAAGATGTAAGAATCTGTGGATTTTGAGAAGAAACTGACCAAAAGTCGCGAAAAACTATGATTTTCACCACTTGTAGTTCTTGAGCATGTAAATTGATTTTGATGAAATGTTCAGCATATGTATAACTAATATAGATCTACAAAGCATACATCTTAAATTTTCATTAAGGGACCAAATAAATTTTTTTATTTTTGCATGTAACCTTGTAAATTGTAATGTTTGGAAAATCTTTTTCGCATGTCATTTGGTAAATCAATTCTTCTAATTGCTTACAAAACATCAGGTCGTTTGGTGCAATTATAAAAAAGTTATACTGTTTTAAAGTGCGTTCAAATACTTTTGTGGCCCACTGTATGTGTGCTCTTCGTTTGTTCACGATATAGAGAATTTATAGTATAATCGTTCGAATACTTTGTAGAGCAACTGTAGGTGTGTGCGATGTAGTAATAGATAGAAACCAATGTTCTATGAAAGGTCATGCAGCGTACATTTCTTTTTCCTTTTATCGGTATTAACTGTAGTCATAACTGTAGTCGTATCACATAATGAATCGACTTGATTTGAATGGAGTGGTTGCGTTATGCTGCAGCTTTTCCATTGTGCTTTACTTTGTCCTTACTATCCGTTCGGTTCGAACAAATAACATTTCCTATCGTCACTAAATCTGTGGTTGTCAGGAAGAACGCCGCACAGTGGAACTTTTCGTCCATTTCGGAGACAAAATCAAAGAACTTCCGATAGAAATGAGATAGAGAGCTGACATTTTTTTTAATTACAGCTGAGACTTCACAGAATATGGGAAAAATAGGGAGATTATGGTACGAACATTTTTTAACCTTGAAAAAAATCGTCAAACTTGCAAAGTTCCACTGTGCGCCGTATCCCATGGAACGCCTCACAGTGTGGGACCTTTCGTCCAAATCGGACACAAAATCAAAGAACTTTCGATAGAAATGAGGTAGAGCGATGAAATTTTTTTAAAATTAAAGCTGAAACTTGGCAGAATATGGGGAAATAGGAAGATTATGGTACGAACGTTTTATAACCTTGAGAAAATTCGTTAAACAATTCGTTCACAAAAATCGATTTCTTGTAAAATCCTGAAGTCGTAGACAAATTTTGAGACCAGATTTGAAATTAGCGTGAAAAAATCTACGGGAAATGATATATAGCATGTTACAAAAAAATCTTTTTCTACCCGTGGTATTGCAAAAACCACAATTTTCGTGACATTGTGCAAGTTTGACGATTTTTTTCAAGGTTAAAAAATGTTCGTACCATAATCTCCCTATTTTTCCCATATTCTGTGAAGTCTCAGCTGTAATTTAAAAAAATGTCAGCTCTCTATCTCATTTCTATCGGAAGTTCTTTGATTTTGTCTCCGAAATGGACGAAAAGTTGCACTATGCGCCGCACGTCACATACTTTCACTTCCGGGATATTGCTGTTAACACTAAACCTACCACGAGGAGTCAAATGATCCATTTTAGATGTTTTATTTGTGGAAGATAGGCAGGTGGATCACGACACTGGTTTTGTTAATAATAGCGTTTAATCACAGATGCGTTTGTCACTTGGACGACAGCGTTGGACAGCGTGTAAAATAGTGAGGTTATGAAAAAGGAGCAGATGGCGCAAGGGGTGCCACCTCAGGGCAAATTTCAAACATTATTTGGCAATTATTGAAATTGTAAAGGTGTTTTCATGGAAAACTATGCAATATATTTTTTGACTCCAGTATATGTATATGCAGTAAAAATCGCACAAAATATCAATAAATATAATCCTGTTATTTTTATAATACTATACACATCAGTCACTTTTGATGGTCACTAATGCTTTTGACATAGGACATTGGTTAAATTGCATTATTTTCGCGGGCTTTTAGAATTTGTTTTCATGACTTCCTTTCTGGTAGATACGTAAATTCTACACTATAAAGAACGATTAATGCATAAACGCAAATTTTTTGAAATTGGGACATGCGGTTTTTTTCCTCCCAGATAGGGAGGATCCTCTGCAGTTGGACATTCAGACGTCTTAAAGATGTTCCGAATGTTCCACGATCGTCTCCTTTTTCGAAATTTCTTTTTCACATCATGTGGTAAACTAATTGATCTAACTTCTCAAAAAATACAAGTTGTATGGTCCAATATTAAAAAAGTTATCGTCCTTTTAAAAGTGTCAGAATATTACTGTGGTTCACTGTATATGTGTATTTAAAAAATCGGTGTAAAGATGGTTTGGAATTTTGGCTCGAAGTGACCCTTTCTAGACATCACTGTGTATTCTAAACCACTCAATTTGTCAACAAATGTACCATTTAATTAATGGACGTCCAGTTTCTGGGTTTATGCTTCTGTCATAATACAAATAGAAAAGTCGGTACAATTCTGAAAACTTCGTGATTTTGATGAATTCAGTCTGATGCAAATACGTAATCTAGGAAAACTTCATTTTTCATTCCGGTGACGTGTAACCATATAACAATACGTTGACGTACGCATTGTTTCGCTCGGATTCAATCTCGGATCAATCAAAGTTGCCAAGCATGCAGAATTTGTGTTTCGAGTAGCATGGAACCTCGTTCCACCGCAAGTCAAATCGACTTAATCACGTTGTGGTTTGGAAACTTTGACGAATCTGAAGAAGCTCTATGTTCTCGCTGTTTGCATCGCGATTATTGTGTGCATTTATGTACGTAGATTAGAACTTCTATAATTTCACGTTTCAATTATTCAGTTTAGGACGTACTTTCTAAATTCAGTATCAAAAGATACAGTGATTAATATTTTATTGTGCTTCATAATGTGAGACACCCTGTATATGGACGAGCATAGTAACTGGTGGCACACTAACCTGTTCAAAACGTTCGTAGAAGGCACACTAATTAGGACAAAATCCCTTTTTTTTATTTTAATTATATTATTAAGAAATATTAACATTTTCAACTTGAAACAAATATTTAAAAAAAGGAGAGTGTGAGTTTGAAAATCAATATAAATTTTGAACGGACGAAATTAAAATTAATTACTTCATTTATTATTGATTTGCCGAATTAACATACTAACTTCCCAGATAGCACAAAGACGTCTGCTTGACGTCTAAAAGGCGTTCAGGAGACGTTCGTAGGACATTTGGGAGTTAGATCCTAAGAGATTAGTCCCTAAGAAGTCTTAAAGGTGCATAAATGTTAATTAAAATAAAAGAAGGGAAAGTAAAAATAGACATAAAATGTGTAATAAAAATACCAATTGCAATTAAAATTACAATAAAAATAATAAGTTAAAGTTAAAATAGAAAGTTGAAATAGAAATTGAAATAGAAGCAAAAACAATACCTCGAACAAGTAGTACCAATGCTAATACTGTTAGATTATGGTTATATAAAAACTAGAAACGTCTTATTAGGACGTAAATCTTTCAGACCTACAATAGACGTAAAATGGACGTCTTGAAGACGTCGTTGCTATCTGGGTTAATAGCACACTAATTGGTACAAGTAACCTACCATGAAATTATTCATTAAACTGTTATTAAAATGAACAGTTATCAAAACACAAAAATCTTTTTTAATAAAATTCCTTGACATTCCATAACGTTAATAACAATTTTAATATACAAAGGCACAATAATGATTGAAAATTATAAACAAACAGTTGGAGACACAATTATTACAGAGAAATACAACCCTTTTTAACTTCCCGATTCATAGGGAAGTTACTGTAATTACCCCGAAAATCGAAAATCGATTTTTTAGCAGATCTTCACGTTTCATTGTCATTGGAGTCATTTTAGACTATTTTTATCAAAATGTTTGTATGTGTGTGTGTGTGTGTGCGTATGTCCGTTTGTATGGTATCAAATTTTTCGTTAACGTTTTCAGAAAAAGTAACAACGCGATCAGGATGATGAATGATGCAATCGATGTGCCCCGTCGTAACTTAGAGCTGATTAGATTTTGGTCCATATTGGTCAAGTAGTTTTTTAGATTTTTAGTTTTTTTTCGAAAAGAGTTGATTCTACAATGCAATTTATAAGGGAGGACGAAAATTTTCCACCAAAGAACGAAACGCAATTACATAAAAAAAAATTTTTTCTTAATTTTTTTTTTAACTGATGCTAATGTTGCCGCTTGGAATAATCGAAAGTTATTCCAATGCAACAGTGAATTTATCATCTCTACTCCCAAGAATACATTTTGGGAGAATATCGATGAAAGTACAAAAGAAAAACAATGTTAGCGATGTTGGCGAAGGAGTAACGAATCGGGAAGTTCTTTGTGTGACTCTTGGAGAGTCACACACCAAATAAAAAACATTAATATCAGTAGGCCCTACTAGCCATGCGTATCACTAACCCTCTCGCAAGAGCAGTCCTACCCGCGAGCTCGCGAAGCGAGCGAGCAAAAACAACCCTACTCGCGAGCGAGCGAAGCGAGCGAGCAACAATAGCCCTCTAGTTTTGGTTTTGAATTGATTAAAATATATTTCATTGAAAATCGAGAGTTTCAAACTACATATTACTGTTACTGAATTTTATATCAGTTGAATTTCAATTTGTGCTTGTGTGTTTACACTTTCCGTTAATTACAATTCCAATACTTTGTAAACGCGATGAAGCATTTAAGAATACTTGTGAATCTTTTATTTAAAAACAAATATGCTGTAATTTAAGGTCAAAAGAATATACAGAAAACGTTCAAAATATTTAAATATGGGGCGACGAAAAATTATTTTAAACTTTTTAGTCCGTGTTTTAAGCATATTTTTATTCAAATTATTTTATAGTTTTTAGTCCGTTTTTTACACATATTTTTAAAAAAATTAATTTTTATTTAAATTATTTTATACTTTTTAATCCGCTTCAAAAACGTGGTATTTTTTAAAAATTTATTTTTATTTAAATAATTATTTTCTGCTTTTTAATCTTGTGTGTGTGTGAAATTTTACAATCGTTTTTAAATATTTTGATGAGATTATAACAGAGACATGTAGTAAATTTCAGACGGTTTGCGACCGCGTCATATCGAAACAAATGTCGATTTTATACTTTTTAGTCCGTTTTAAAAACGTGGTATTTTTTAAAAATTTAGTTTTATTTAAATAATTATTTTCTATTTTTTAATCTTGTGTGTGTGAAATTTTACAATCGTTTTTAAACATTTTGATGAGATTATAACGGAGACATGTAGTAAATTTCAGACGGTTTGCGACCGCGTCATATCGAAACAAATGCCGTGGTAAAATGTCAAAGATAAATGTTGACGGAGAATCTCGGTGTAACGGTTGTTTCGTTTGGTAAACAAACATTATAGTATAATAATACGTATTAACTTTGTAAACACCGGACGGAGCTCGAACGCACACTGAGCTCCTTCGGTGCGAAGCGGGTCAGTGGAGTGGGGATGAGTCAGAGTGGGATCGCGTAGTGGAGTAGAGAGCGCTGTCGCGCGGAATGGGGATCGCAGAACGCGATCACGTAAGTACGTGTAACGGTTAAATTTAATATCTCCTAAGCGCATAGGCTTTTTAAAAAAATTTTTGAAAATATTGTATTGTCATCTAGTTCTGAGCTATGTTTCAAATTTCAAGTCTCTAGCTCATCGGGAAGTTAGTTTATAATCAATCGCAAAATTTGTACCAAATTTGTACAAACAGACAGACATAGAAGAAAGCGACCTAATAAAAACGTGGTAAAAAGGAAGACGAATTAAGAATGACAAAGGCGTTTACATTGTAAATGCAGTTGCAAAATGTTGTAAACTTTTTGTTTATAACTAGTGTTGTTTATAACTGAATTATTTCGGTCTCGGCAAGTGTTCCGGATTACATACCTACGTTATGTTCCATTGTAAATCAGAGAACTTTTAGCTTCGATAACTTCCTAACGAATAAGTTTAAGGCATAAGTTTGTTAGTACTTTTATGTAGAGCACAACAGACTGCATCGATTGATGCAGTCGAAAATGTAGGTTTCCATTTTTAGAAAAAAGTGAAGTTGCATTTTTCTGATGCACCGATGCACAAAAGTGCATAAAATTAGTTGCGTAGTATGCACCGTCTGATGCCATTCAACTTTTTCTTATACCATTTTCCTCTATTCCCGACCGTTTAGGAGGTGCAGCTTGTTCCAGTTGCGTGGGACAACCTGTATATTATTTTAGTTAAATCCGCCTGAAAGAAATTTATATAATCAAGTTACATATTGAAAAATCAATAGAAACATTGCTAGATTTGACATAGTTCATTTATATTTTTGAATTGACTAATATGCTAACTGTTAATTTTCTCGAGACAAAAAAAGTGTTGCACCACTTCCAAAATTAAACGGTTCTTATGTATATCGTACATTATTCAACCTGTGGGCGTTCATCCGTGAGGAATAAATATTCATGGCGACAGAAGAATGCGTTAAAGTTGAGTTTATAACAGTTTCGTGAGAACAACAGTCGGAGAGGAAGACATTCTAGCGGCAGTTGCGAAAGTCGCTCAATGCCAGAAAACGTTGCAAAAAGCGACGAGTCGAGTTCACTTTAAATGACGCGACGGGACCGTAGTCTCGTTTCTACCTTTGCCCTGTCGTTTCAATAAGTAGCACGATCTTTGCAGACAAAGAGCAACCAGTATTCTGTCTTGTGTAACAGCATTAAATGTCAGGTCAAGAGACTGGCTCTGTCGGCCGGATTACGGTTACAGTCCGTGTACATACATACATATACCTACGTGCGCTTTATTTCCCTGCAAACGCTTTGTCGCACCCAGATCTTCGCCATTCTCTGCCCTCGCATCACCATTCACCGCATAAAGTGCCTCATCACGTCCTTAATGCGCTTCGAATTTCTAACTCTTTCAGTAATATGGAGTTTCGGATTACGCATTACCTATCAGCGATTTAACGTCTAGAACTCACAGCCACGGATTTCTAAGCTGATGAATTTTTATCGAATAAAAGGAGAACTTATTTCTTCGAGAAATCATGTTTCTTCTTTTAATGATTTTAATAGAGGAGAAGTCATGTATTGACATCTTCAATTTTTAAAATTTTTCAACGATTTTGTATTTTATCTACTCAATTTTGCTATAACTACAAAAAATCTTCAGTCTAGTAATAAATTTATCCCAGATAGCACAAAGACGTCTTTAAGACGTCTGCAGTTGGAATTTCAGACATCTTAAAGATGTCCCGAATGTCCTACGAACGTCTTGCGAACGTCTCCTGAACGTCTTGTGTTAGAAAACGGTACGTCTTAAAGACATCTGTTTGACGTCCACTGAAATTGAATTGAAATTGAAATTGAAGCGAAAACACTAACTCAAAGAAATGATATCAATGCTAATACTTACTGCTAGACTATGGGAATGTATATAAAAACCACACTGTTTATGGTCTTAATGGCGTCTCAAAGACGTCTTTTCAGAACGTAAGACTTTCAGACCTAAAATAGATGTAAAATGGACGTCTTCAAGACGTCATGTGCTATCTGGGATATGGTATAAATGGAAATATATGTACTATAAATACTAAAAATCATTATAGTAATAATTAGAAAACGTTTGTGTATGTAGATATTAATTTTTATGGAATAAAAGGAAAACTTGTTTAGGGCGTTTATCTAACACTGAATTTCAAATAATAGCTTGTGGTACTGATACATTAAATCTCTTGTTCGACAAAATAACAAAGTTTTCCTCATTTCAAAGCGACCTTAATAAATGAAAGCGGATAGTGCATCGATTTATGCTTTGATAGGTTCTAACAAGTTTACGCTCAAAGTTGATTTAAACTTCTGTTTAAAAGGATTAATCAACTGTGTTAGCACCAGAATAGATTAAATGCGACGAAATTGTTTTTCAGGCTGAGTTATAGTTAGTTTATTTTGGTATTGATAGCATTGATAGGAAATGAACTTATGACATTATCAAAGTAATGATTAGGCAGCGGATCATTATGCTAAATAAAAATTTTCTACGTAAATGGTAACAAACTGCAGTAAAATAGAAATTAATTTTTTTTCTTAATACGTTTAATAGGTTGAAAATAATAGTATTTTTAAATTATTAACTTCCCGATTTTATAGGGAAGTTATTGTAATTACCCCGAAAATCGAAAATCGATTTTTTAGCAGATCTTCACGTTTCATGGTCATTGGAGTCATTTTAGACTATTTTTATCAAAATGTCAGTATACGTGCGTGCGTGCGTGCGTGCGTGCGTGCGTGCGTGCGTGTGTGTGTGTGTGTGTGTGTGTGTGTGTGTGTGTGTGTGTGTGTGTGTGTGTGTGCGCGCGCGCGCGCGCGCGCGCGCGCGCGCGCGCGTATGTCCGTTTCTATGGTATCAAATTTTTCGTTAACGTTTTCAGAAAAAGTAACAACGCGATCGGAATGATGAATGATGCAATCGATGTGCCCCGCTGTAACTTAGAGCTGATTAGATTTTGGTCCATTTTGGTCAAGGCGTTTTTTAGTTTTTTTAGTTTTTTTCGAAAGAAGTTCATTCAACAATGCAATTTATACGAGAGAACGGAAAGTTTCCACCGAAGAAACAAACGTAATTACACAAAAAATTTTTTTTTCGATTTTTTTAAAATTAGAAAAAAAAATTTTTTTTTAAAATCTTTTTTTGTACCTTAAGATGATGTTTCCGCTTACAATAATCGAAAATTATCCCAATGCAAGAGTGAGTTAATCATCTCTACTCCCGAGAATACATTTTCAAAGAATATCGATGAAAGTACAAAAACATTTATATTACAATCTTTAAATAAACAATCAGTTCAAAACGAATTGTTAACTCAGATTAAATTGAAAATTAATATAAAATATATGATAATTAATAACATTGATGTTGAAGACGGATTGGTTAATGGAGCATGCGGAATATTAAAATTTATTACTTTTCAAGAAAATACTAAAATTCCGTCTATATTGTGGTTAGATTTTCAATTGGCCATAGTAGGAGTGAAAGTAAGAACTCGTTATCGTGATTATATGAAAAACGCAAATATAAATCAAAATTTAAAACCAATAATAACAAAATATCGAATAAAGTAAATATTTCGAGTGAAGAAAAATAAGAAATCACACGTAGTCAATTTCCAGTGGTTCCTGCTGAAGCGATTACGATTCATAAAAGTCAGGGACAAACATACGAGAAAGTATGTATGGATTTTAAAACATCAGAAATACGAACTTTACAAATGTTGTATGTAGCACTGAGCAGAGTTTCAAAATTGAGCGCGGTTTATATATTTCGGGACAATTTAAATTAACAGTATCGAAGAAAACCAAGATCAATACTGCAACCCCGGATAATGAGCAGTTGTATCGTTTGCGAAAAACTAATTAAGACAATTTATTTTGCAACATTAGTATACTATAACAAGGAACCAAGCGAGCAACGAGCCTGCGATGTTCGTTTAATGCGACGCCATATAGCAAACATTTTGATAAGTAGAAAACTATTCAATTTCCCTGAAAACGTATAATCTTCTTAAAACGTACACTTAATAAATAATAATAATAATAATATACAGCAACTAACGAATCGGGAAGTTCTTTGTGTGGCTTGTGGAGAGTCACACACAAAATGAAAGACATTAATAGCTGTGGGCCCTACTAGCCATGCGTACCACTAACATTCTCGCAAGAGCAGTCCTGCCCGCGAGCTCGCGAAGCGAGCGAGCAACAATAGCCCTCTAGTTATATATTGTAATTACCCCGAAAATCGAAAATCGATTTTTTAGCAGATCTTCACGTTTTATGGTCATTGGAGTCATTTTAGACTATTTTATCAAAATGTGCGTATGTGTGTGTGTGTGTGTGTGTGTGTGTGTGTGTGTGTGTGTGTGTGTGTGTGTGTGTGTGTGTGTGTGTGTGTGTGTGTGCGTACGGCCGTTTGTATGTTATCAAATTTTTCGTTAACGTTTTCTGAAAAACTAACAACGCGATCAGAATGATGAATGATGCAGTCGATGTGCCCCGCTGTAACTTAGAGCTGATTAGATTTTGGTCCATTTTGGTCAAGTAGTTTTTTAGTTTTTTTTCGAAAGGAGTTGATTGAACATTGCAATTTATACGAAAGGCGTACCCACCGAAGAAGTAAACGTAACTATATATATTTTTATATATATATATATTATATATATTTATTTAAAGATTGTAATATAAATGTTTTTGTACTTTCATCGATTTTCTTTGAAAATGTATTCTCGGCGATGATTAACTCACTCTTGCATTGGAATAATTTTCGATTATTGTAAGCGGTTACATTAGCATTAGTTGCATAATTGGAAAACAAATTTTTTTTAATTAAAAAAAACAAGAAAAAATTTTTTTTTAATTTTATAAAAATTTTTTTTTTACTTTTAGTTACATATATATATATATATATATATATATATATATATTTAGACATATTTTTAAAAAAAATTTTTTATAAAATTAAAAAAAAATTTTTTTCTTGTTTTTTTTTAATTAAAAAAAATTTGTTTTCCAATTATGCAACTAATGCTAATGTAACCGCTTACAATAATCGAAAATTATTCCAATGTAAGAGTGAGTTAATCATCGCCGAGAATACATTTTCAAAGAAAATCGATGAAAGTACAAAAACATTTATATTACAATCTTTAAATAAACAATCAGTTCAAAACGAATTGTTAACTGAGATTAAATTGAAAATTATTATAAAATATATGATAATTAATAACATTGATGTTGAAGACGGATTGGTTAATAGAGCATGCGGAATATTTTTTCAAGAAAATACTAAAATTCCGTCTATATTGTGGTTAGATTTTCAATTGGCCATAATAGGAGTGAACGTAAGAACTCGTTGTCGTGATTATATGAAAAATGCAAATATAAATCAAAATTTAACACCAATAATAAACTAGAGGGCTATTGTTGCTCGCTCGCTTCGCTCGCTTGCAAGTAGGGTTGTTTTTGCTCGCTCGCTTCGCGAGCTCGCTGGTAGGACTGCTCTTGCGAGAGGGTTAGTGATACGCATGGCTAGTAGGGCCTACAGCTATTAATGTTTTTTATTTTGTGTGTGACTCTCCGCGAGCCACACAAAGAACTTCCCGATTCGTTAGTTGCAGTACATTATTATCATTATTACAATACATACATTTATATACGGGGTGTCCCAGAATAAGTGTAACTCCCGGAAATGGGAGGTTCCTTGGGTCGTTTGAAGCGACATTTTCCTTTACAAAAATGTTATCCGCGGTTTTGTTTAGGAGTTATTAACGAAAAACACTGACCAATCAGAGCGCGACTTGGACGCGAGTTGGCACAGCCGGCCCGGCGCGCCAACTGTCTATTGGCCGACTGTGCCAACTCGCGTCCTTGTCCGACTATATTAGGAATTAATTAATTTATTCATAACTATATGTAGAAATTATTGGAAAACTTGCAAACCGATTAAGAAACAGCAGTGTCGGTCTCATTTTCAAACAATACACATATGCAAAAGAAAACATTGGAAGCGGGTTCAAATACAGTGTACAAAACATTCTTGTTACCGTTATTGAAAACGGGATTAGAACTGAAGCAAATTTCAAAGCAAAGTTACGCAAAACAGCTTGCTCAGACATTTGGGAAGAACAAGGCCGCGTAGATGTTTCGCGATATAAAATTCCTTGCAGTAAATTGTTCAGGTGAAAACGGAAGCTTCCAATTCTCTAAAACGTTTCAACCATGAATATGTACTGAGCTTCGTTAAGTGTGCTTCAACTATTCCCAATAGATACTCGGCACGGAATTTCGTATACATACTACCGACGTTTCAGCCAAGCAATTCAAAGGGACTATGCTCAGTTTGCGTTTAACAATCTATTACTCCATAACGGCACACAACAAACAATTACAGAGTATACATGCAGCCCCGACATTTCCGATGTAATATATAGTTCCCGTGTAATCATCTGCCTATCCTGGCTGTACCGCAGGATCCACGAATTTGCTAAATCACGTGAGCATTATGTCTGTACCACAAATCTGTTCGTTTCAGTCGTTCAATGTTAGTGTAAGTCATGAAAGTTGTCTACTGGACACTGAAAATAAAAGGGCTGTAATTCCTTGGACAGAAAGCATTTTAAATGTACACCGTTAATTACAAATAGAACAGTTGTTATCGCTCTTTGGGTCGTAGAATCTGGTTCTAGTATTGGCTTTGTACCAGGAAGAAAAATTACCCTTATAAAGCCACCCTCACAGGGGTGGCTTTGCCCTACGAACTTGATATTTTGGAATTTGATTCAGAATGCGACTCTATGTAAACTATAAACAATGTCATATAAGTAGACGATGAATCTTTATGCATTTATAGCAAAATTAAGTAGATGAAATTCAAAATTGTTGGACAATTTTAAAAATTGAAGATGTCAATATATGATTTCTCCTTTATTAAAATCATCGAGGGAAGAAATAACAGTCAATTTAGTTTCTATTTCTTGCAATCGATGCACACTACTTTTATTTTGCATAAAGAACCGCAGTCTACATATAAGTATACCCTCGGAACTTAATAGTTAAAGAGTTATTGTTAACTTAAATTTAACAAAAATTGGATTTCTATGGATATTGACGTATCAGAATTCATAGTTTGTGTCTGTTATGTACACACAATTAATATCGTCACGTTACCTCTACACGGCATCTGATGATTCGTCAATTTCCTCCGAGTGTCTATTGTGTTATGTCCAGTCATACGTGTAGTCCCCAAGAATAGTTTATTGTTTGCGGAAACCTACAAATGCTTAAAAAGCATTTCTGACTTGTTCAAAATAAACGTCAGAGATAAGAAATATAGTAAAGTCGCGTCATTTCTCAGGGACCGCCTACCCAGAATTTGTCAAGTGCCTACTCACTACACGGACTGCCAACGCCGCAGGGCGGCAATGATCGATCTCGGCTCGGGTATATCGGAGTGAACCACTACTAATCCAATTACAAAACTTCTTTATTTTTCATTATTAACTTCCCGACTTTATAGGGAAATTATTGTAATGACCCCGAAAATCGAAAATCGATTTTGTAACAGATCTTCACGTTTCATGGTCATTGCAGTCATTTTATACTATTTTCAGCAAAATGTTCGTATGTGTGTGTGTGTGTGCGTATGTATGTCCGTGAGTATGGTATCAAATTTTTCGTTAAGGTTTTCTGAAAAAGTAACAATGCGATCAGAATGATGAATGATGCAATCGATGTGCCCCGCTGTAACTTAGAGCTGATTAGATTTTGGTCCACTTTGGTCCAGTAGTTTTTTAGTTGTTTTAGTTTTTTTTCGAAAGAAGTTCATTCAACATTGCAATTTGTACGAGAGAACGGAAATTTTCCACCGAAGAAACAAACGTAATTACATAAAAAATTAAAAAAAATTTTTTTTTTGTACCTTATGCTAATGTTTCCGCTTACAATAATCGAAAATTATGCAAATGCAAGAGTGAGTTAATCATCTCTACTCCCGAGAATACATTTTCGAAGAATATCGATGAAAGTACAAAAAAATTTATATTACAATCTTTGAAAAAACAATCAGTTCAAAACGAATTATTAACTGAGATTAAATTGAAAATTAATATAAAATATATAATAATTAGTAACATTGATGTTGAAGACGGATTGGTTAATGGATCATGCGGAATATTAAAATTTATTACTTTTCAAGAGAATACTAAAATTCCGTCTATATTGTGGTTAGATTTTCAATTGCCCAGAGTGGGAGTGAAAGTAAGGACTCGTTATCGTAATTATATGAAAAATGCTAATATTGATCAGAATTTAACACCAATAATAAAAATATCGAATCAAGTAAATATGTCGAGTGAGGAAAAATATCAAATCACACGTTGTCAATTTCCAGTGGTTCCTGCTGAAGCGATTACGATTCATAAAAGTCAGGGACAAACATACGAGAAAGTATGTTTGGATTTTAAAAAATCAGAAAGGCGAACTTTACAAATGTTGTATGTGGCACTGAGCAGAGTTGCAAAATTGAGCGGTTTATATATTTTGGGACAATTTAAATTAATAGTATCGAAAAAAAACAAAGATCAATACTGCAAACACGACTAACGATGAATTGTATCGTTTGCGAAAAACTAAACAATTAAAATTATCATTCAATAATTTGATAAGTGAAACCGGATTAATAGTTATATATCAAAATATTGGTACTTTGACAAGTAAATTAATTCATATAAATAAAGATTCATGGTTTCATCGAAGCGATATATTAATTTTTTGTGTAACATTAACGAAACACGATGATGAATTGAATATTTTAAATTATGATATATTATTCCGATTCGACATTGACAACAACAGCCGCGGATTAATTTGTTATGGAAAAACAGAATTATCAATAGAAAAATTATCTGTTGAACAAGAATTTAGTTCAAATGCGCATGTCGAACTGTTCACTTTTAAAATCAGAAATTATTATATAATAAGTGGTTATAAATCACCAAAAGCAACTAATTCTATGTTTGGTAGCGTTGTACAGCGAATAATGAATAAAATTACAATTGAAAGTGTAAAGATTTTGATAGGTGATTTCAATTACAATATATTAAATTGCAAGGGTAATGGTAATAATTATTTGATTAACCTTTTGAACAAGTACAATTTAAAAACTAAATTACCATCCGAAAGTATAACGACCAATTTGAATACGCAAATAGATGTCATTTTCTCAAATGTTGATGATATAGATTGCGGTGTTTATGAAACATATTTCAGCTATCATAAGCCAATTTATGCAATCCTCGATAAGAAGGTTGTTAAATCTAAAAAAGAAGAGAAAATGAATCCTGAAAATTTTACAATTTTTGGTGAATGTTTAATAATCTCGGACCAGCATATCGAGCAAAATAATCATGAATATGCAGTGCCTGCAGACTGTTTCCTCAATGATGGTTATAACTATGCTTTAGAAACAGCCGAATGTATAGAAGTCATAAGACCTGATTGTTATTTACAAGATAAACATAGTAATTTATTTCACGAAATTATGAACAGAAATCTAAACGAGCGTGGAATATACAACTTTGCTCAAGATACTGGTTACGTTCGAGCTTTTTTGAGTAATTTACAAGAGATCCCAGAACATGAGACGAATATTCAGATAATATACACTGATGAAATTGGAAAAAAGGTAGTACGACATTGGATTTGCACAAGATCTGATGGTAACGGAAATGTACACATTTATGATAGTTTTAATGCTAATCATTTGAACCATGATGTAATAGATTATTTGAATGCCCTTTATAAATATAAGAAGAAGTATATATTTCACGGAGTATAACATCAAAACAATGCGTTTGATTGTGGAGCATTTGCGATTTATTTTGCAACATTACTATGCTATAACAGGGAACCAAGCGAGCAATGAGCATACGATGTTGGTTTAATGCGACGTCATATAGCAAACATTTTGATAAGTTGACAACTATTGAACTTCCCTGAAAACGTATAATCTTCTTAAAATGTACACTAAATAATGATAATAAATAATATACTGTAACTAACGAATCGGAAAGTTCTTTGTGTGACTCTCCAAGAGTCACACCAAATATAAAACATTAATAGCTGTAGACCCTACTAGCCATGCGTACCAATAACCCTCTCGCAAGAGCAGTCGTACCCGTGAACTCGCGAAGCGAGTGAGCAACAACAACCCGACCCGCGAGCGAGCGAAGCGAGCGAGCAACAATAACCCTATAGCTTTTTTATGGGACTTTCACCAACTTATTTCTGGCATTTTTCTGATTGAAATGACACCAAGGAAGGACAGCATATGGAAAAGAAAGAGACGCGGAGAGTCGCTGTCGCCGTCACAGTTCAAAGAATTTCCCGTACGCAACAGCGTATACGCAACGAAGAACACTTCGTTGCGTTCGAAACTTTCGAATCTTTCGGAATCTTTCATATTGTTTTCAATTGATAAATGCACACTATTTTGAAACATTACGGCATATTTAAAAAATACGATTCCGTGTTTTCATTACGCAATGTACTTACTTTATGGAAAGTTCAAGTTGCTTTCAAATGAATATGATGAATGAAATTACTTGTATTGTTTTTATTCAGAAGATGTAAGTAAACAGACAAATATGTTAGTAGAACGTATATTATCATTATTAGAGATTAAAGATATTTATTTGCCTGCAAGTCGACTGTACTTTTACAATTACAAATTGCAAAAGACCAATTTTTTAAACTCTAAAGCAAAAAATCTTTCCCCAATATTATATTCTCAACTTTATTGATTCAGCAAATGGAACCAGTTCACAGCTGATCTGATAAACGTGGCTGATAAAGATATACATATATTATCGTGACGCATAACTCGTTTGTCAATACTGCTAATACTCAATACGTAAACGTTGGGTCGTGATATGCATGAATTTCATCACTTTCCATTTAATTGGAATGAATCCTGTAAGATGTGGTAAATGGTATAGTACGGGGTAGTGCTTTTATTGATTTCGAGAGAGGAATTTTTTAAGATTTGGGAACAAGTGGAAGTCAGAGGAGGCCAGGTCTGGTGAATATGGTGGACGCCGCAACAATTCATAGCGTAACTGCTTCAATTTGGCCATTGCAAGAACACCTTTGTGAGCCGGTGCATTGTCATGCTGAAAAATGACTTTTTTCTTCGCTAGGCCAGATCTTTTCTCCCGAATTTGTGCATCCAGTTGACCCATACGGTTTGAGTAATACCCTTCTGTTATTGTTCTCCTGATTTCAAGGTAATCCATTAACAAAATTTCATTTGCATCCTAAAAAACGGATGCCATGACATGCTTTGTCGATTTTGACCACTTTGGCTGCTTTGGAGATGAACAACCAGGCTCAGTCAACTGTGCGGTTTGTTGTCGCAATGCAGGATCATAGGGGTAAACCCAAGTCTCATCCATGGTTACATCGACGCACATAGTCAGCTTATTAATAAAATAAAGCTTATTTTTTTGCAAACGATACGCTTCGGCCGCGCGATCCGTAATTTGTACTCTTGGCGCGGTCGACGCGGTCGACGCGGTAGACGCAGTCATAAAAATATAATGTCGACATGCGATTGTTGTTCGTGCAGAACACAGCCGTTTGCCAAGAATCGCGACATTATTGTAGCTTTTTACACATTTTGCAAAATGGGGCCGAGCATTGTCATGTTGAAAAATGACTTCATCGTGTCTTTGGGCGTATTCTGGTTGTCTTTCTTTCAATGCCCGCGCTCGGTTCAATTTTATCAATTTGTTTATGTATACGTATGCTAAATTATGCTTTACAGGTACAGTAAATATGGGCCAAATTGTATTTTGTTCGATGTCATTTTAATCAGAGAAATGTCGAAAATAAGCTAAAAAATGTCGAAGGTAAAATTTCATTAGAAATAAGTAGAAAATAAATAAGTTTCACTATTGCACTAGTATGTTCACTATTGTACTATTGCGCGGTTCGTGTTTACATGCTGTCCTTTTCTACGTTCGGCGCAGTCTACGCAGCTTAGATTGGGACTTCACTGTATACATATAGCGCCCAGGAAAGAAACGAATGATGATGATTAGACTGCGGATCTTTCTGCATTTATAACTTCTAAAAATGTTCAAAAAATACTGGACTATAAAATTCGACAGAATTTTGTATGATTTTCATTTATTTTGGATTTACATAGAAAGGTTACTGTCACTGAATAAGAAACCACAGGATCTGAGAAACAGCATAGACCCGAGGGATTTCTTAGATCGTGCTAGAAGTTTTGAATTTTCGTTTGTTTCCCATCGTAGTACCAGTTATAATTTGTATAGTATACTATACAATGCATGAAAGGCTTTCTAGTAACAAAAGCATATGTATACAGTTAGCATAACGTATCGCTCTGGAGTAGCCACAGGAACAGTAGGTAACTGTATCTCGATAAAATTGAAGATTATCTTCGTCGTCGATCACACGTTGAGATAAGATCAATTACAATTATTCAATGGTATTATCGCTAACACGAGCGGACTCAAGAGCTGAGATATCGGCCATACGTGTCTACTGAATTGAGGCTAAGGAACGAGTTAAAGGTCCGCTTTCAGGCAATAAATCACCACAGAGTCTTTACGGCTTGCGCGTCTCTAATGCAGAGAATTGCCGGACGTGGTTGACGTGCGATTGAAAATAGACGCTTCCGGCTTCACCTCAACACGTGCATTCGTTAGCGACATGTAAATTGTGCCACTGGACGGACTTGACCAAAACGCAAACCAATAATCCCATTCGAAAGCTTTTTACGTTCAACATAAATTATACGGGGACCATAACTGTTATAACTAAAAAGAAAAAATGTCATAGAATAACAAGTATTTCATCGACTAAAATCGTATTGGCTACAAATAAGGATTATAAGTAACCGAAAATTTTTTCTCTTGTTGGTAAATGTTAGTGTTGAGAGAAATTCATTTCGATCACTAATAACAGTTATCAATGTGAGACATTTATTTCATTCGCCCATAACAGTTATCAATGGGAGAAGTTTATTTCGGTCACTCATACTAGTTGTCGATGAGAGAAATTTATTTCGATCGTTCATAACAGTTATCGATAAGGGAAATTTATTTCGATCGCTCATAGCAGTTATCAATGAGAGAAGTCCATTTCGATCGCTCATAACAGTTATTGATGAAGGAAATTTGTAATAGTTATTATTAAATAGTACAACTTTCAAATGGTAGACAATCAATTATTTCATAAATTTTTTATTCGTAACATTAATTGCTACGCTCATCAATAACTGTTTTGAGCAATCGGAACAGTTTTTCTTCATCGATAACAGTTATCGAGGAGGATCCAATTTTTTGGATTTGTAACAAAACAGTATAAAAAACGATATTTTTTACTAGTTGTGTTCCTCAAATTTTTTTCTTAATATTTTGTGTACATTATCTTAAATTTCAACGATAAGAAACTTTTTATTAATGATTTTCCCTGTCCCTGGAATTATATCGTCATCTTGTCCCTGAATAATATCATCTATTTTTAATGATTACATCACGGCCAGCGTTGGTAGCGGATTTTTATGTAATTAGAGGATCACCTATTTAGATCGACGCGAAAAACTCCTTGCAGCAACAGATTCGTATCGGTGTAACATACACGGCGGATTAGTGTTTGCATACATCCACGAATGGCTCTCATGAATTATCTCATGAATAAATATTATGAGTTAGCAGAGATTCCCACATCGAATTTACTTTCTACTTTAACTCTTACAATTAGTACTCGCGTGGTGCCTCAGAGTCACCACTAAAAATCGCTACACCATTATTCAAAATACTGTTTACGTTATTAAATATGTTGGGATTTGATCAATTACTAAATATTTAAGTATTGTATGAGGTATTATATTAATTTCACATGCATAAAATGAAAAAAATCATGTACAATGAAATTATTCTAGGTCAGAAGAAATGTTTAATCTTCGTGTTGAAATAGCTCTGAGTGCAAATGGTTAAGCTATGACACGATATGATAATTATGGAGAATTTTACAAACATTTTTGGACATATGTTAGCTGCATTGGTCAAGATAATTTATTTAGATCAGCGATGAAGAGAATTACCAATAGACTGCGGATCTTCTTTATGCATTCATGGTTTATAATCATTTTCGAAAAATGCTGGAGTACCAAATTCGTCAGAATTTAGTACGATTTTCATTTATTTTGGACCTACAAATGTTATTACTGGACTGCGGATCATGTTTATGCTGTTACAAGCCGAGGGCTGGCGGATAGACGTGGCCGAGGTTTGTTCTTGTGAACAGGATGGTGTGAACTAACCGGTGCCTGTTTCATCACCGGGTGTCACAAGATAGGTTTTCGTGGACTAGCCGATCCCTGGTTCATCACCGGGTCACCACTAGGTTAGGAAAGACAGAGGGTGTCGTGGACTAGCCGATGTCTGTTTCACCACCGGGTCGCCACTAGATGGAAGGTTGTGAACTAGCCGATGCCTGTTTCATCACCGGATGTCACAGGATGGGTTTTCGTGGACTAGCCGATGCCTGTTTCATCACCGGGTCGCCACTAGCTTAGGAGAAAGGGGTAGTCGTGGACTAGCCGATGTCTGTTTCACCACCGGGTCGCCACTAGATAGGGAATGGGTTTTCGTGGACTAGCCTATGTCTGTTTCACCACAGGGTCGCCACTAGATAGAAATTCGTGAACTAGCCGATGCCTGTTTCATCACCGGGTGTCACAGGATTTCGGAAAGACGTAAGGTATTATGAAGTTCAGCTCTCGTAACTCTATATAGAATAGTTGATAAACCTCGAGCGGTAAAGGTTTATCGATATGGGTGCAATGCTAGTTACTGGAGTTTAAAGGATGTAGTAAAGATATTGGAGACTCACAATTATCTAATGTGAAGAGTACAATAGATTCTTTAGACAAATGGAAATACACATGTAATGTGTCGTGTGGTTCGCGGAAGCTAATTCCCGAGCTCTCGTTTTTCACGCACTGAGAAATGCGGGTGTAAGTGAGTTTGACTTGACTTAAGAACTGCGTTTCTAAACTTCTTTTAAGTTACAACGATCGAGAGGGAATGAGACCCAATCTCACTATAGACGCGCACAGATTCATGTTCAGTATTTAACTAAGCCCGTGGTGGCCAAGCTCGAACCCTTTATGTAGTAATGAAATTGTTCGGAAAATGGTAGTGGGGGTAAACGGAAATCTGGAAGATTGTCTACGTTTCTCAGATGTATGCACTTTCCCATAAGGGGAAAGACTGTTTATTTGGGCATGCGAGCTGGACCTCCTGCATGGACACGTGGTTTCAAGAAGGGAGCAAAAGTCACGTAGTCATAGCCTCCGTACGTAACAATGCATTTCGCAATTTTTCTTGTGGAATTTTAGGAAGGCGGAACCCAATAAGATATTATTTTCAGTGGTAGTAGCTTTCGTAGATCTGAAATAGATCAAAATCATACTAAATTCTGTCGAATGTTATATTGTAGCATTTGTTGAAAATTTTCAGAAGCCATAAACGCATAAACATCCGCAGTCTAGTTTTTACCAATGAAAATAGGATCTCATTTGGTACCACTTGCTTAAAATTTGTCTACAAAAATTGAGTGTTGTATAAACATCTGTAGTCTAATTATCACTATCTATCTAAAGGTTAAAATGAATTTAAGTTAGTTTCTCGTACTTTACAAGTAAAATTTTGCTCGGAAACAAAGTGCGATTTTCAATTACTAAAGATATGTATGTAATCCTGTGTAAGAATGGACAGGTTGTTGAACGAAAAATTTTTATAGACATATACCTACCAACACGTTTAGAACAATATTCACAAATTCAGTAGATCAGAATATAATCATTAGACTGCGGATGTTCATGCAATTTTCAATTTTTGTAGTCAAATTTTAAGAACACGAAATCATGTAAAATCTTATTGTCAGTGGTAGTAGTCTTTGCAGATCCGGAATAAATAGAAATCGTATTGAATTCTGTAGAATTTTATTTTCTAGCATTTTTTGAAAATGTTTGAATGACGTTTAAATGGCACGTGGAAGAAGATTTTATGCAATATACTATTAATGGAAGGAAAGTCATTTGACAAACTCATTTGTATAAAATACATTGGATAGATAGCTCTGTCGCAACCACGGAGGCAGCTATTAGATAAATGCTGTAATTTCTGATATCGACTTCTAGTTGCACACAGTAATAAAACGCAACTGGAAGGAAGATCGTTGTAAAATCATCTATGTCAAGATGGTCGTATCAGAATACCTATAAATATGCAAAATTACTATTAAAACGGTGACTAAAACCAGTTTGTAATTGAAGAGCTTTTTTTCACTTTACGTTCTATATTTAAAGTAGAGCATAACATGTTCTACCACCCGGAAATCTTCATTTCTTCAAAAGCGTCACTTAACATGTTCGTCCACTAAGCTCTTCAATTAGCATACATACATAATCATGATGTGTGAATATTGCTCTCTCTCTCTCTCTCTCTTACAGAATATTCATTACGAATTTTGTACTCGGTATAATGCATTGATAAACTTCAATTCGTAATTTATTTAATACAAACCTATTACATATGGATAGCCAAGTACCAGTTAGTTAGAAACTGTATAAGTTTGAAATATTCACAATTTTTATTTTAGAAACATTCATTGACGTAAAAATGTCCAGAAATGGATATCTGGTATCATTTTGTGGTATTTTTTTATTATGACTCACTTAATCCACATGTCCGACACGCTGTGTACATCGTGCGCTGGTCAGAAGCCCGCTTTTTGTGGCCACAACTATTGTAACATTATTTCAAGGTTTAAAGTTATGTTACTATAGGTCGTTGAATTCGTATCGATATCAGTCAGAATATTATGTAGTAAAAAATATATGTTAACATTTAAAAAATTGAGGTGAGCTTCATTTTTTACGAAAAAGATGTTCTTTAAATTCTTTATATTGATATTTGTAGAAAAGTGAATACTGATCAACTTTTGTTCGAAACATTTTTTTGTCAAATCATTACAAATATTTTAACAATTGTAATAACAATGCTTTAAATGGTTCTGAAACACGCTTTTTGTGGCCAAAATTAAAAACACGTTCATATTGAATTCAAATGTATTTAGAATACCTAAATATCTAAAATAGCTAAAATAACCCAAGAAATAATATTATACTGAATATTCTGATTCTAGATCTATGTTGTCTAAAAGTGAAGAATACGTGTGTATAGTGTCGTCGAATATCTCGTGAGTCTAGTTCATAAAATCTATAAAAAAATGGAACGTGCAGGCATTGGCAGCTAAAACGTATTGTATATTCCCCTTCTTTAATGAATAAATTTTCATATAAAACTCGTGTCAAGCATATGTAAGCATTTTTTAAAACCTTTAAAAACGTTTAAATTGTTAAAAGTTTGCACTATTTCTTTATGGATTGGTAAAATGCTAAATGCTAAAAACTGGATTATATACTTGAAGTGCACCACCTGACGACACAGATAAAACCACTGTTACGAGCCAGGGCCGCGAGCAGCACGAGTGGCCGGCGGAGGGTTGTTACCCTACGAATGTGGTCTCAATTTGTTAGTTAAGGTGCGCGGAACTCAATACGAAATTGGGAAGCCGCTAGGAGGTTGGATAAGAGCACAGACGACCCTAATGCGAAATCAGGGAGCTGTTAGGATGCGGACGAACCCAATGTGAAATTGGGGAGCCGCTAGGATAGTATAGTTTTCGTGGACGAATCTAATGCGTGTGACGTTGCAAATTTTGCGACGCACGTCGCAGTCCCGACGCCGCCTCATCCCGCCATGGTCCGGCGAGGATGGTGCGTTCGGATCCAGGGGAGGAAACGCCTCCACCGATCGGAAGGATCGACCGAGATTTACGATTTCGAATTGCGGTCTGGGGCCCTAGGACACTCGTATGGACGATCCTGCTAATTAGGAGGTTGCGCGCGTGTCGCGCCAAATATCGAAGCGTAGCCCGGTCTGAGTGCAAAGCCCGAAGTTGGCCATTTTCTCGGATCTGACAACCTGACGAAACGGGGCAACGTGACATGCGAAATTAAGGAGCCACTAGGTTGAATAAATCTCTGTTTAGACAATTGGTATGTCGCGAACGAACTTGATGCGAAATCAGGGAGTCGCTAGGATTGTGAGTGGGCCTCGTAACTAGTATAATTTAATTGATACAATCCGAGCGGTAAGATCGTATCGTGTGGGGACGTTCAATTACTCGATTAGGATATTGGGCGATAATAGTACGTTTACTGAATTTGCACGAATTACCAAAGAACACAAATATATTCTGCTTACAAGAATTGTATTGCAATTGTGGAATTGTCGCGAATGGATTGAATTAAAAGTGTAGCGAATTGAAAATACTATTATCTAAAATGCACGGTGTTGACGCACTAGCAATGCTGTGGTCTCGCAGCAACTTTATTACTGCCCAATAGATTTTATACCGGACTGACGGAATCTATACGGTTAATCTTGATATGAAGGGGAACTTTAGCCCGATCTCACTGGAAGTCGGTGCAGCCAGAACGGGGAAATCGGGGAATACATTTTACCCCCTCTCTTTGATGACCAGGCCAGTCTACGGCACGGGCACCGTGGTCTACGGTCTTATTGTTAGTGGGGGACGTTGGAGTGTGCTCATGGTGCTGGAATAGGGGATTGTTGATAGTGGAAGAGGAAAAGTAGGAGAGGGAATGGCATCCGTTTGGATAGCTATCTGGCTGCACTGCTGGAAGTTGACTCTACGAGATGCATCTAGACGTGACACGATTCGTGACTACGATAGTACTAGCCCCCGAGAACAAAAATGCAAGGGCTTATATACCCCAACAATGACGGGTGGTACTCGGCAGTACCCCTGAGTCACATTCGCGTTTGTCAACGTCCAGTTGATCGTGCGTATGTTTAGGCCCTAAACTAAACAGTTATGTGAATTTATCTAAGATGGCTCTGTGCGTTTATCTAGGACAGTTTCTGCCAGAGATGATCTTTGAACATTTGTTTGTCATCCGTAACACCACCAATAAAATACGTTTTCTGATATTCCAAATTGGCATGGAACACGTTCATTTTTACTTTGAATTTGATGATTTTGTATTTAGAACACTGTATCTGATCACAGAATCATCTCAAACGAATAATATTTTGGATTTGGGAGTTTTAAAGGTTGTCAGTTTATACAGAAAAAATTGTTTCGGTACATTAAACTTGAAAAATTGCCTTTTGGCCACAAAAAACGGGCTCCTGGCCCACTGTGCGCTGTACATAGAACTGGTAGTAGAAATTATTTAAGAAATAATAATACTTGATTTAATAATTGTACACGCACGAAGAAACAAATATGTTTGAAGATATAGAAACAGTTCGACTGTTGAACTACCGTGTCATTAGATTTCGTCACATTATCGCTGCACTATCTTACTATTGTTACGCTATCGATACATTATCGCTATACTAACGCGACAGTATCGACATACTATCGATGTACTATCTACTAATTATTGATCCAGTAACAAAGGAGGATGTTAAACAGTAGTCAAACTTTGAGTAGCTCACAATCAGACACCTACAATATTAATAAAGTGTTATCCCTTAGGTTCCAAATCAGTGAAACACCGGAAAAATGATCGCAAAGTTGTTAAAAAGGATGGCAAAATACAAGACGCATAGGGTGGCGGTCCTGAAATATTAACAATTCAAAATTTGCGTAAAGAAAACTGTTGCATTGCTAAAATTGCGAAACTGTTGAATCGTCGCAAAGTTATTTACAATTTCTTAAGAAATGTAAACGAATTTGGAGAAAAAAGTGCAGGTCGTTCAAGAGTGACAACTGATTGTCAACGGCGTGCAATTTTTAGAACTGCATCAAATTCTGCTGCTAGTACAAGAGAAATTTCAGCAGAAGCTGAAGTAAATGCTAAGTAAGATACGTAATGTACAACGTATTATGAAAGAATGTAAATACATAAAACGCCAAAAATTAATGCGTAAACCATCGCCAACTAAACAGCATAAAGAAGCTCATTTACAATTTTCTGAAAACTATGTTCATTGAAAGGAAAAATGGCTAGACAAGGGTTAAATTGCAACTATAGGAAAATAGAGCTGCGAACTTCTTCCGCGCGTCACCCTATAAAACATCGTATCCGACCAAAAATCGCCAATTTGCATCTCAATTTTCACGGTAAACTCGCACCGACGAAAAATTGAATTGCCGATTGCTTGCGGCTTAAACGTCTTTACAACGAGATTAGCCTTATCTTATCATCCTGGCCGCTGGAACGGTCGCACCTTGGCTGCTGCTGCTCAATCTCATAAACTTCGAGGGCATTGATGAACCGAGTTTTGCGACCGCTTATCGAAAAATCGCTTCTCGTTTTCCAGCTCAACTACTTCAAGCACAGAGATAGCGTGGCATCGATTACGTTGCATTTCAATCTACACGAACGTCAAACGAAATGAAAAAAGTATTGTATGTTATTGAGTTGATGTACGAATGGTGTATGTATGTGTGTGTATATTTTAACAGCCAATATACAGGGTGAATTAGAAGAAACAGAACACCTGAATATCCTTGTTGGATTTAAAGATACGAAATTTGGCGACATGGGAATTTGAATGGTATCGAAGCACGCACATCGTTATCATAATATTATTCTTTTTTGTGCCTTTTTTCGGTATCATCAAGGTCACCAACGTTTTTTTAACTGGAATGTCCAATTTTTTATGCTCGATTTCGATAGATTGGCGTATTCTGATAATAGGTGTTCCCGTTAATAATGTCGATTTTGCTAAGAGATGACGTTACTAATACATTTGATGGTATAGACTATAGACTAATGACGTCTATGGCGTTTCGGAGGATAAACATACGCCATCAAATGCCAGTTCGTTATTAATTGTCATTGTGAAAAAACCACAGTTTTTCATAGCTTTAAACTTGTCGAATTTTGTTCCGGAAAAAGACGTTTTGCGGGGAAGTTTAATAACCTTCTTTCATTTGAAGAAAACGACTGCTGAAAGTTATCGATTGTTGGTTGAAGCTTATGGTAAAACTTACGCCTCGAAAACGCGAAAGTAGGCCTCCTTGGGATACGTCCCCCCTAGATTGATCTTTTATCTAGCGATTGTGATTACGTAGAGGCCCCAAGTGTGCATTATAGAGAAATGGTTTCGCAGATACTGAACCCTTGCAATCCTCGTGTACGTACTGTCCAGTGAAAGAGTGTAAACTAGCGGGACGGGAACGCGGCTAGAAGGACGCAAAGAACACCTGAGTGGTCAGACTAGAACGTAGACGCCTACTCTCACACGAATTCTTGGCTCTAACGCGCTATTGGCGGAGACGGACACACAAACTAATCGGGCGCGTGACATGGAGAGCGAATCAGATGTATACAAACAAACGAGACAGAACGAGCGATGCGGTCAACGGCAATCCATTGACGTAGTCGGCGTAGTCCAAGAGTTAGCTAACTGTCAAGTTGATTTCACTTTTTAATTACTTCTGTAAAATGTGCAAGGTTCATCAGTGCCTAATAGACTTACAGAATAAATAAAACGTAACAATTGTATGGTTAACTTAGTTCTTCGCGGAAAAAACGTAGAAAAAATCGGTTTTTATTTTTTTTAACTACGGCGCACCAAACCATAAAATCGGAAAAAATTCATGAACAATAACTATAACAATATATCGGTACTGTAAAAATATAAATGTTGTCACTGTAGAACTTCTATGTGAAATCTGCATTTTTTCGATCTTTTTGAGGTTTTTGATTTTCTACAAAGCAGAATTTTCAATTTAAATATCTGAAACCAATTGCAGAATATGTATTTGGATCCTTGACATATGTCAGATTTTTCTCAGAATTTCTGAACATCACCAATTAGGAAAAATAGGCCAAAAACTGGTTTTTATATTTTACCCCATAACTACTCTCCCGATCGAGATATGGGGTTGAAATTTTACTCAGTACATTTTTTTCTTGATGCCCTCTCGAATGCCTCATCGTCGATATAATTCGGCTCAAGGGCACTTTTCACCATCTTATCCGGCTATACCTATAATTCGAGTACTTTTGGATAAGGCATAATGAGTAAATAAGTATTTATTTGTAACCGACGAATAGCTGGACACGGAATAAAATCGCGCGCGCGTTATTACTTATTTAGAAATTATCATAGTACAAATGCATAGTAGCAATATCTGCTCCTACGCCTACGAACGGCGGGAGCTACGCGTGAGTCGAAAAGTGGGGATCGGGCGGAGCGCCCGCAATGCCCTTCTTGCCCCGTTCCCGTCCCGCTTCTTTACACTCTCTCACTGGACAGTATACGTGGATCTAGCGGTGTGTGAGTGTGAAACAAATACACGCGCGAGCCATTTTCTTACCCTTAACATCTCGAAGATACGTTCTCGAACATGTGTACATCAAGCAATACTAATTTCAGAGGCATATCAAATTTGGAGTATTATTTTTAGACGACAGGTTGTGTGGAGGACACACACAAATTTGTAGTACAGTAAAGGTTCGTATGCTCTGCAGCGGAGGGGATATTCGTCTTACTTAGTTGTACAGTTCTCGGTTTTCTTAGATCAAATATTTACTGTGTTTTGAAAAGTAAGCATCTCTATTGTTTAGTTAGTCTCTATTGCTTATTGGTTTGAATTGATACATGCACACTATTTTGAAATATCACGGCATATTTAAAAAATACGATTCCGTGTTTTCATTACGCAATGTATTTACTTTATGGAAAGTTCAAGTTGCTTTCAAATGAATATGATGAATGAAATTACTTGTATTGTTTTTATTCAGATGTAAGTAAACAGACAAATATATTAGTAGAACGTATATTATCATTATTAGAGATTAAAGATATTTATTTGCCTGCAAGTCGACTGTACTTTTACATTTACAAATTGCAAAAGACCAATTTTTTAAACTCTAAAGCAGAAAATCTTTCCCCAATATTATAGTCTCAACTTTATTGATTCAGCAAATGGAACCAGTTCACAGCTGATCTGATAAACGTGGCTGATAAAGATATACATATATTATCGTGACGCATAACTCGTTCGTCAATACTGCTAATACTCAATACGTAAACGTTGGGTCGTGATATGCATGAATTTCATCATTTTCCATTTAATTGGAATGAATCCTGTAAGATGTGGTAAATGGTATAGTACGGGGTAGTGCTTTTATTGATTTCGAGAGACTCTAAATGCATGTCGTAATTGGCCGTCATTTAGTAGTATTGTAATGAAATACTAATTTTTATCCAATCGACCTCTTTAGTAATTCAAGCTAGAAAATTACCACCTGTTGTTAAATGACTTCCATAAAAAAATGTTTTATACATTATACCAGGTCATTCAGAAAGTTCGTAGCCTAGCAATGAAATGACATGAAACAATGAGATAAAATTCATTTATTCTTCACTATATTCTTCCCTAAGCTCAATAAATTTTTTCCAGCGGTTTTCTAATTCATTAACCCCATCTCTGAAATGATTTTCCTCGAGACCTCTAAAATACTCATCTACGGCTGCTATAACTTCTTTATTTCGTGAAAAACGCATGCCACGTACGAATTTTTTGAAGTTTGGGAACAAGTAGAAGCCTCCTCAGGCCAGGTCTGGTGAATATAGTGGACGCCGCAACAATTCATAGCGTAACTCCTTCAATTTGGCCATTGCAAGAACACCTTTGTGAGCCGGTCCATTGTCATAGTGAAAAATGACTTTTTTTTCGCTAAGCCAGAACATTTCTCTCGAATTTATGCATCCAGTTGATCCATAAGGTTTGAGTAACACTCTCCTGTTATTATTCTCCTGATTTCAAGGTAATCAATTAACAAAATTTCTTTTGCATCCCAAAAAACGGATGCCATGACATTCTTTGGAACAACCAGGCTCAGTCAACTCTGCGGTTTGTTGTCGCATTGCAGGATCATAGTGGTAATCCCAAGTCTCATCCATGGTTAGAAATCGACGCACAAAGTCAGTTTTATTCTTTTGCAAATGACCCAAATGTTGTTCAGAAGAACATTGAGAAATGTTGTTTCTGATTCGAATTTAACGAATGCGGGTCCTATCTTGTCAATAGTTTTCTCATACCTAATTCATTAGTTAAGATCTCATGAACTGATCCAGATGCGATACCTGTGGCCTCAGCTAAATCAACCACAGTTAATCGACGATCTTCTAAAACCAAATCATGGACATGGTCGATCATTTCTGAAGTGGTTGCAGTTCTTGGACGTCCTGAACGTGGATCATCATTAATGTTTGTGCGACCATGTTTAAATAGAGCAACCCATTTTTTTACTATCGTATATGAAGGAGCACTGTCCTCTAACACATATCAAAGATTTCCTTTCCGCTTAATCCTTTTTTATATAAATATTCAATGACTGTACTATTTTTCAAGTTTTCCATTTTTCTAACTAAAGCAAACATGTCCACTTTAATCAGCTGCCTGAAGCAAGCTATTTGACAGGTCGATTTGGAGTGTATGCAATGTTCACATCAAGGACGGACGTTTTCAACAACGATATGGATTTGCTGCTACCAATATCATCTATGTGCCAGGCTACGAACTTTCTGAATGGCCTGGTAGCAATTTGAATTTTAGTGTGAAACAGATATATACCAGATATAACAGATAACAAACTACTAGTAGAACATAATGGGCCACTTAATTTACGAAATCAGTATTTGGGTATAGATATACAGGGTGTCTCATTTAACTATTATAGTGTTGACCACAACATTTATTATGATAATCAACAATTTTGTTGATATAAATATTCGGTTGGCAACTAAGTTCGCGATCTCTACATTTTCTCAAACAAAGTCATTTATGCACATTTTTTAATCGCCAGTATTTTATATCAAATTAATCGCAAAATTCAGAGCTTTCACTGAATGAGGTTATATTGATGCAGTGAAATAATTGCGAAACAAAAGGTCGCGAATTTAGTTTTCAATCTAGTGTAATACATAAAGAGATACGTAGCAAATGTCTATATAATTTAAAGCAAATCGACACAATTTTTTCGAGAAATGAGGTAACGATTGCTTTCACAAGCTATACTAAACGATCCATCTTTTTTAAATATACAGGGTGTCCCACGTAATTGTCGTCAGGATTGTCCGGACGCTTCCGATAGCCAGATAAAAAAATGTTGGGAACAAAATTAATTAGTTTGTAGTCGGCTACAAAATGCAAAAAGCAAAATGCATGAGGGTCACCTTCATTTTTTCAAATGGCACTACATATTTTTCAGTACATAATACATATTATTGCTTATATTAAGTACAACGGCCTAGTTTTATATTATGACCTTGACATGACCTTTCTTTCTTTCTTTCTTTCGAAAGATCAAGATCAAGATCAATATCATGCCTGCCTTACAGCTAATTGTAAGTAAGACCTCACTGTTAAAATCATGTCAAGGTCATGGTATACTGGGCCGTTGAACTTGTCTTGACATAAGCAATAATATTATGTACCAAAACATATGTAGTGCCATTTTAAACAACGAAGGTAACCGTCATTTATCATGAACAAATTTCTATTTTGAGCTTTTTTCTGTTGCATTCTGCAGTTGACTAAGTGCCCGAAAAAATCTATTTAAAAAAGATGGATCTTTTAATATAGCTTGTAAAAGCAATTGTTACCCCATTTTTCGAAAAAATTGTGTCGATTAGCTTCAAATTATATGTACAGACACTTGCTACATGTCTCTTTTTGTATGTATATCAACAAAAATGTTGGTTATCGAATAAAATCAAAAATGTTGTGGACAACACTAGTTAACAGAAAAAATAGTTACGGTAACATATGTCATGTTCGCTGTTACTGCGAAATTGTTTTCGAAGAACTCCTTTTCTGATAGTGTTCATTTTACTGGTTACGATACTATCTGTGTTACATCAATTTTTCGCAGAAGCAATTTCCATTAGGTGTCGAGTTACCTAGTTTTCTGTCCACTTTGTTCCCGTCTCGTCTTGATATCCACTGGAAATAGAAATACAATCTGTTGACAAGTAATAATATCGATTACAAACGTATCTATTAATAACTCGTATCACAAACTTAACCTTATAATACAAATATTACGTTATTTATTACAATATTATATTTAAAATTAGCATTTATCTTTTTGAGGAAGTGAACAATGTATAATATAAAATGTTTGTTACCGTACCTTATTTAAATAGATGCATTGAAAATCTCAATTATATTATTTTATTGAACAGTGATGGTAAATGTTTACTTTAGGGAAGGCATCCCCGATGACCTTGACCTTGACCTTGACCTTGACATATGTTGTTCAGGACACTATTCTGAACAACTTTGCTCTATATATTTATACGGTTACTCAGAATGTTGTCCTCGACAACATACACATATGTCGAGGTCAAGGTCATCGGGAATGCCTCCTCTAAACTAAATATTTACCTAAAATTATTTCATTTTATGGTGTAGAATGTAGATTGTCAAAATACAATTATTTTGTTTTATGGTGTGTAATATAGATTGTCCAAATAAAATTATTTCATGGTATAGAATGTAGATTGTCAAAATGAAATTACTTTATTTCTGAAATTATGTATCTCGTTTAGAATACTATTTTTAAAGCCACATAGAGATTAAAATATTAAATAGTATTTGAAATATTTATTTCCTTAAATATTGCCCATCTCTGTTAGAAGCCAGTTATATGTACATATATGTATTAAATGGGAACATCGTACATTTTTCAAGTAAGGGAAATGCAGTCATATGCGTCGCGACTGGGAAAGTTAATGTTTCTGTGGAGAATATACATAGAAATTCTCACTGTTCATATACACATGAATTCGTTGTGGAATTTAATCTTTCCTCAGAAAATCGTTGAAGCAAAAATAAAACTGCCCGTATCAAATTCTGCCGTTGGGGGAGAAGGCACAATTCAAACGCGAACAGAATATAATATGAAGCATTTATTAATATCTTTAACACCGAGACAGCTTGAATTGCATCAAATGCACTCATGTGTTAAAATTATTTGCATTCGTCGTACAAAATTTCCTGTTACATAAGTTCCTACAATGTTATTAATTTAGCTAGCGTATCTACAATTTTATTATATTTTCTTTAAAATAGTGAAAACTATCTTCAAGAAAGTTATACTCTCAAGTTGTTTTTAATTTTAACTTAACACATTATGTGATTATTGCATAATTTTGAGAATCTATGGTACACGGCTGAACACTTTTTAATGCAAAAATGAATGAAAATGAATTTTCTCATCAATAATTATTATGCACAAGTGAAATGAAATTCGATCATCGATAACTGTTAGGAGACATCGAAATAAATTTCTCTCACTGATAACTATTATGAGTGACCGAAATGAACTTCTCACATCGATAACTGTTATGAGCGATCGAAATAAATTTCTCTCATCGATAACTATAATATTATGAGTGATCGAAATGAACTTGTCGCATCGATAACTGTTATGAACGATCGAAATGAACTTCTCTCATCAATAACTGCTTTGAGCAATCGAAACAGTTTTTCTTAATCGATAACAGTTATCGACGAGGATCCATTTTTTTTTGGATGCTAATAACTGTTATTTGTAACCAAAAAGTATAAAAATCGATATTTTTTAATAATTTTGTTCTTCGAATATGTTTCTTTTTATATTTTGTAAACATTATCTTAAATTTCAATAATAACCAGCTTTGTATTAATGATTTTCATCGTAGAAAATTTTAGAATAATTGTTCTTTTTGGTCCCTGATTTTGACGAAATTTTCAGAATATGTGTAATTGACACAGATCGACAAAACGTATTTTTTCAATTTTCAATATAGGCTCACATAAAAAAGGTGTGCAATGCAACTTCTAGTATTTTTTCTATAATTCCGATCAATTGTAATTTTTGAAAAAATTTCTTTTCACATCCTGTAGTAAACTAATTGCTCTGGCGTCCCAAAAAGTTCAAATCGTGTAGTACAATTGTTTAAAAAGTTATCGTCTTTCTTAGAGCGTCCGAATATTAATCCGAGTCACTGTATATCTATAACCAGCATAATTTAAAATAATTAAAAACTAGTATCAATTAAATCATCATAAAAAGCATCATAGCCTTTTTTCCGAAGTTTCTCAATGTGTTCTATTTTCTAGTTTCGTGTATACGTAGATATTCCTCACGTTAAAGTATTTCAGGATAGACAATCGATTTTCCTGGAACTATATGTACAGGGTGCATAGAAATTACATATCGCGACTATCATACAGCTTGGTTTGATGGAAATTGATGTAAAAAAGATGTGTGTCTCACAAAATTTACCTTGACCTCAAATTGCAAGGTGAAAAGATCAACAAATTTTTTCATTGAATCGTATTCTACTCGCCATAGAGATACAATGTTTAAACGTGTCCATCCATGCGTCAAAACTCTTCACGTCTAAGCTCGATTAGCGATGAAAAGAGATTTACGTTAGATGGACCGGATGGCTGCCGTTGTTATTTCCACGATTTGCGTAAAGAACAAAAAATTTTATGCAAACGACAATTCGGTAGTGGTGGAGTAATGGTGTGGGCGGGAATTGGGTACCATGAAAATACGGAAATTAAGTTCATTAGTGGAAAAATGAATAGTGCAAAGTACATTAGTTTAATCGATGAACAATTGAAGAGACATGCTATAAAAATTGCGGGCACAAACTGTATTTATCAGCAAGATAATACAAGTGTAATAAATACAATGTAATTCAATTGCGTAATTGAATTACAATGTTATTGAATTAGCACAACTCTGCGTACAAGTAAGGTAAATTACCTTTCGGACAAGCCTAAGTCTGGACAATTGAATTTTTATATTAAAACCAATAATTAAGAGATTAAATGATTCTTTTATACATTCTGAGACCTTAGTTATAAGCAGGTGTGAATATTATTTGATTAAGACATCAATTGAAATTTAAAAATAAATTCAAAGTTTATCTGAAAACAGTATACAAAATGGTCGATTTTCATGCGAGTCATGTGCATTTATAGTTTGAATTTTTATTAGAAAAAAGATATAATTTAAGCCCTTAGGCAACAAATAATTATCACGCATAATAATATTGATATTTTAAAATAAATTGGCAATCAGACGTGACTTAAATAATAATTATTAATTCAATTATTAGATGTCCAAGTTTAGAACTTTATACTGGGACGCGATGGCCGTAGCTGTCCAACTATAAGCTTATACTCGATTTGCATACGCCTTAAGCCGGGCACGTGTTTGCGACTAAGATCAACTCGTTGTTTTTACACTTAAATGGCAAATTATTTAACAAAATGTCCGTATAATTAGTCTTTTATTAGCATGTAAAAAGAGAGAAACAAAATTAAAACAGAAAAACAACAAGGAATCAATAAAAATTTACACGAAAGAAAAAAGACAGTTACACAACAAATTAAAGATATTAAGTTAAAAATCAATGCCAAATCTAAAAAAATAATAAAAATCTAAAGCAACTAATGAAAATGAAGATGAAATTAAAGAAAAGAAAGCGAAATTATGCACTCAATTAGAAAATATGGAGGAAGAAGTCTTGAAATGCTTGCTGTACAATAGAAAAATGAAAATTAAACAGGATACAATTTAATATAATAGTATTATGATATGTAAATTGTTAAAGATTTAATAAAGTTCGATGTTATAGATATATTTTTACGTAAATTCAATTTGTCCCGGTATAGGCTTTACTTCTGACCAGGTACTAAATAGCTTAAATTGGATTTAATATGTCCAACTATAGGTTAGAATTATTCTTGGTTATGCATATGAAATATTAATCTAAACAATGATTGTGGGATTTTAAATTACTTTACAAAATCTGAATTTTATGTTAAAACTCTCAAAAAATTATTGTTATTTATCTAAACTGATAAAATTAGAGGTAGCAAAAAATGCTGTCCAGGCTCAGGACATTTCACCTGAGCACCGACAATTGAAATTGGCTACTCTGCACGTGGCAATGAGTAAAAAGTGTATAATTACATTTTAGCCTGTAGGTGCTAACTGTATGCGCGAAGAAAAATATTGGATGTTTATACAAATGGTTAGCAACAAAAACGCATCGAGGCTATTTTTGAGGAAGCTGTTTTCTGTGGATTTTGGTAAATTAGAGTTGGGTAATAAATGCGTCCTTGGAGAGTTTCGTGGAGAATCTTAATGGCGTTCGTGTTCGTCATAAATTTTGAGTATCCGAAGTTCTCACGACTCGAGGTGGCTTGCAATCGATCGTGTCACACGGTTTGGGCCTCAAGGAAATCCTGCTGTATTGTCAAACGTGGAGAAAGTCGACCGCGACAACTTGCCCCACGCTTTTGGAAAAGTGCGCCAAGGGCGTACGGAGTGGCTGTCTCGATTTATAGACAATCTAATTGGTCAACACTGTCGCCTTTAGAGATTGCGGGGCCCGGGGCAAGCTCTACCCTGACAAAAAGACGACGGACGAAAAATTTATTATACTATATAATTCGTGAAAGAACGAATACGACGTAAAAGACGCAATCTGGCGGATCTACAGATTTTGTCTAACATATTTTGCGATGAGGTAGATAAATAATTTAAAAAATATTCGAGGAAAACGATTTTATGAGCATTTAATGAATTATTTTAATGATCTAAGGGCTTTGGGGCACGTTCTCCCGATATCCGATTGAGCTCAAACTTCGCACAGATTTTTTTGTTAATTATTTAGAAGATTCCTGGGGGTGCCGTAAAAGAAATTCAAAAGTCGAAAATAAGAGCCACCCTAGTGTGCAATCGCCATATACTTGGACCCAAATAAGAAGGTACTTGTTCTGCGCATGTTGTTGCGCGTCAGCCATGAAATTCATGGCGCCAGCCAATGATCGCGTGGTCGGCGTAGTACGAGTAGGGGGATTAGCCAATGATCGAGTTCCGTTAGAGTCATATGCGCAGTAGAGTCCTAAATTTGTCGGCTAGTAAGTACCTTCTTATTTACTTAAAAAAAATTAAATAAAGAAGTTATGGTAAATAATAGTCTTGGACATGCAATTAACGTTTAAGTTAGTAACAGTTATCCAAACAGCATATTTGAGTTGTGCCAGCCTAGCACAAGTCAGCACAACTGTCGATTTCCCTAGCACAGCGATATCAAGGGCACTTTACTCTTGTCCGATGCCCTTCACGCTTTGATTGAACACAAGAGTAAAGTGCACTTAACTCTTTGCACTCGGAGCAATTTTAATATGGCAATTAAACATTTCTTCATAGCTACAATATTTCCATTCCCTATGATTTTTGAAGTTTTATGGATATAAAATTGGTAACAATAGCTAAATGTTTAGTAATTGATTAGATACCGACGTGTTTAATAATGTACACAATATTTTGAATAATGGTACAGCAATTTTTAGTGGTGCCTCTCAGAGTCGCCATTTTAGTGCTAAGGGTAAATATCGTTGTGCTGCAGAAACTGGCAGTTGTGTGTTGACTTGTGCTAGACTAGCACAACTCAGATATATGATTATACATACACTATTTGGATAACTGCTACTAACTTAAACGTTAATTCCATGTACAAAACTATTATTTAGCATAACTTCTTTATTCATTACTTTTTAAGGTAATATTCTAGCACAATCTTAGCAGAATAGAGAATATTGAACAAAATGATAGGTGGGGGTTACTAAAAAATATCGTTTTCTTCCATTTTCTTCCATTACTTCAACCATCTTTTGATATGTTTCGTCGTTTGCAATTTATAGGCCCTTACGTAAAAGGATAGAAGAGTTGATTTCATCCTTAGAGAATTGTTAGGTGGGTCTAATAAACAAAAAGTGCAAAGTGTCGCCAGTCACCGAGGTTTCCTAGTTAGTACGAACGTGTCGAAGTAATTAATGTTGCAAAACTCATGCCTATCATTATCGGAAATGCGAATATCTTCTTTGTCTGTGGGTGTCGTAATACCCGTTTCGAACTTCTCGTTTCTTCTAGATACAAGGTCAATCGTACGCGACCCAATTTAAATGTATCGTGTGAGTAATTCCCGGCTCTTTTGTCGAGAAATTCTCATGCATTTATAATTTCATCACTTTCGCTCGTTTTCCCGCGCTCAGCAATAACGGTGCGGCGTGGCGCGGAGCGGCGACTCGTTCGAAGTCCGACAACGCCATTGTTCGAGGGGAATGGCTCACCATAGCACACTGTGCCGATTTTGTCGCGCGTGCGCAGGCAATTGCGAGACGGCTGCGAGCGGCGCCGCACATCGACAATTATTCATACAGTGAGAAGGTTGCATTGTCTGGTTATTGTTGTCTAGGAGCCGGCCACGTAACGGGGTCTTCGATCCCCTGGAAAATATTCCGGCAACATGTCCGACAATGGTTACGATTCAACCGATTAATCCCACGACGCACAGTGTAGACAAATGGCCAACATTCGGCACTTCTCTAAAGGTAACTAACTTAGGGGAGTTAATTCTTACAATTCGGGGCTAGTAGAGATAGCAAAACTCTAGTCCTAATTGAGATATTTAATATGAAACGGTAAAAATACAATTACGCCGCACAATGGGATAAATAATTAGCCCCATCAGATATGTCCCAGATAGCACAAAAACATCTTAACGTACGTCTAAAAGTTGCCTGATGCAAGACGTAACGTACGTCTTTAAGGCCTACGTTACGTCTGCGGCACATCGTTTTCACGTCTTTTTCACGTACTGTGTACGACTTTAACAAGATTTGTTACAAAACTGTGCGACTTAAAGTCGTCTCTCACAGGTCTTTTCGATGTCTTTAAGATGTACGTAAAGACGCAAAAAAAATTGCCTTTTTGGACATCTTTTATGCATCTTTTTTCAGACGTACAAAATCTTCAAATTTAAGAAAAAATTATTTAAAAAATTAGAATTTATATATATATATATTATATATTATATATATATATATTATATTATATGTATATTACTACTTTCATGTACTACTAAGTATTTACTAATTTCTAACTATTTAGAAATTTTTATGCAGCATATTGGGCGGGAATCGAACACGGAACCTACCGTTTAACTTCATGATGGCTTCCTCGCTGAGCCATGCGATCCTTTACTGTTAGATTCATTACTTTTTATTCTTATAGGCTCAAATCATATCAAATCATATATATTATTATATAAAAAATATTTTAACAGAAGTTTATCTCTTCTAATAATTATATAACCTAATTATTTAATTATTTACCTAAAATATTTTTTAGGTAAAAATTAAACTACTTTTTTTTAATGTAGCATAGTATCAGTATATTAACGATTAAGAGATATACATATTTTCGTAAGTACTTCAATCGTTTCTGCCGTGAAAACGGCGTCTCAAAAGAGGCAACTTTTACACGTCCATAAAGGCATCTCTGCTGGGACGATGTTTGTACGACAGAAATGAGATGTATAAAAGGCACCATCCTTCGTGCGTCAAAACGACGTCCCAGAAAAGATGCCTTTATGGACGTCTAAAAAGCGTCTTACTGAGACGTAAGACGTAAAGACGTAGAACGGACATGAAAACGGCGACTGTAAGTCATCCTGTGCTATCTGGGGTATGTCATCTCAACTGGGGTTTGTTGACTTATTACTCTCACTCACTCAAAATTTAATCTGCATACCCAAGTCAATATGCAAACTTTTGGTGTATAACAAGTCAGCAAAATACAAATGGTTCATTTGTAAAAATTAAATATGCTAAAAGTTAGTCAACTAGCCCCGGTCTCCCCTATACTTTCCCTTAATTTTAAATTTTATATGAATTACAATAAATTTACTAGTTTATATTTTTATTTAAAATTTCCCTCAATTTTTAATTTTATATAAGCCACAATAAATGTACAAATTTATATTTTAATTTAAAATTTTATAGGAATTACAATAAATTTACTAATTTATTATTATTTATAAATTTATTTATAATTTGTTTATAAATTTTTCTGTTCAGAAAGTTCCAGGACACTCTCGTTTACAATGCTACCATTACTGTCGTACTAAGACGTTACACTCGTAAGTAAACGCTAACGTCTTAGTACGGCAGTAATGGTGTTTTAGAGTTATTTAAATTGAAATATCTCCTGAACTATGTACTAACTTTTCGACATACATAGGTTAGTACTTTTTTATAACGAATGTCCAGCTGCATCGATTGATGTATTAAAAAATAGCTCATTCCATTTAAAAAAATGAAGTTGACCTTCACCTTACCTTGGAGTGTCCGAGGTAGAACCTTCACCTTACCTTGGAGTTACCGAGGACGAACCTGACACAAAATCAGGGCGTCTCTAGGAATGGAGTCTGGCGCAGACGAACCTGATGCGTATGTAATCAGGGAGCTGCTAGGAAGGTGAAACTTCGTGAACGAACCCAATGCGAAATTAAGGAGTCACTAGGAACGACGCGCAGACGAATCCGATGCGAAACCGGGGAGCTGCTAGTAGGTTGTAGAACACCGCGGATGAGCCTAATGCCAAATTGGGGAGCCGCTAGGAGGGTGAATGAGAGCACAGACGAATCTGATGCAAAATCAGGGAGCTGTTAGGATAAGGACGAACCTGATGCGTAATCAGGGAGCCACTAGGTTGGATAAATTCCTGTTTGGACAATTGGTATGTCGCGAACGCGAACTGGAAGTCAGTGCAGCTTGAACGGGGAAATCGAGGGGAATACATTTTACCCTCTCTCTGATGACCAGACCAGTCTACGGCCCGGGTACCGTGGTCTACGGTCTTAGTGGGGAATGTTGGATGTTGTGCTCATGGTGCTGGAATAGGATAGTGAAAAGGGGAAAGTAGGAGAGGGAATGGCATTCGTTTGGGTAGCTATCTGGCTGCGTTGCTGGAAGTTGACTCTACGAGATGCATCAAGACGTGACAGGATTCGTGACTACGATAGTACCAGCCCCCGAGAGCAAAAATGCAAGGGCTTATATACCCCAACAATGACGGGTGGTACTCGGCAGTACACCTGAGTCACATTCCCGTTTGTCATCGTCCAGTTGATCGTGCGTATGTTTTGGTTTTAACTGAACAGATATGTGGATTTATTTAGGGTGTTCCTGTGCGTTTATCCAGGACGGTTCCAACCAGAGATGATCTTGAACATCTGTTCGTCATCCGTAACACAATAGGCAATCGTACAGTGGACGACAAAGTTCGCCGTGTGCTCTTCATCGTTTACTGCGAATAAACAGCCGAAGTAAGGCGTCATTGTTCAATGACAAATACTCTGAGAGAGTATATGTATAACGGAGCATCATTGTTGAAAAAGGCGAGACAAGGCCGTGACTGATCATTGAGTAATTGGACAGCGGTATTTGCACCCGTACTGATATTCGTATTCATAGCCATGCTCTCTCATGCAATGCTCCTCATGGAATAATAGCTTGAAACGATTTCAAGCCCGAAGCTCCGCTCCCAGCAACAACACGTCATTAAATAGTGGGGCAATTTGAAAATGAGTCCGGTTTGTTTGCCGCTGTGCTGATAGCATGTTTATAAACTGATCATGGCTCGGAGTTATCAGGGAAAACTTCACTAACGAGATGAGCAGCTAACGAGAACTGAAGTTTATGCGAAATACATCGGATATTGATAAAACCATCCATGAAATTACTGTTCAGAAAATAATCCATAATACCTTTGCAATAATAAATTGGCTTCCGCAATATTTCATGGTAATAATTAGTCTGCGGATCTTTATGTATTTATGACAAAAATGGCCCGGTACAATTTAAAGCAGTGGACATGTTAAAAATATTTAAGGACATCAATGTATTAGTTTCAGTTTAATAGAATAAGTCAAAGAAGAACACAATTTTTATTTAGCTCCTGTGTACCACAATCAATATGAACATTTTTCATTTTGTGATTGTTTTCATGAACATACACACACATATGTAACATATTAACCCTTTGCACTCGGAGCTATTTTAACTCGAAAATTAAACATTTCTTCCGAGCTAGAATAATTCCATTCCCCATGATTTTTTAAATTTTATGGACATGAAATTGGTATAATACCTCATTCAATGCTTAAATGTTTAGTAATTGATTAGATACTTAGTCAATCTTTTTCTGTGTATTATATTGCAGCCGTGATTATAAAACGCATTCAGAAATAATAACGACATGACCCTGAAGTGACCTCAGGCTCAAAATTGAAATTGCATATGAAATTCAAGACACGGAAACAGATTTACTCACACGCAAAAAATTGGTATCCTTTAAATATTAAATATTTACTGTTTTAATACCAGCTATAATACGTGAGTGGAGAAATATATAATACATTTATATGCAAAAAAGCATCGAAAACCTTGAAAACTTCAGGAAAGATGGCCTTCGGAACCTTAATATTCTACATACATATACCATAGTGTATTCAACTTGTGATGCCAACAAAATTTCATGAAATATATTTTATACATCATTAGTAGACTGCGCATCTTTATGCGTGTACTTATAGTACGTGCACCTTTTTCAAGGGAGTAGACTCCTTTTTCCAGGATTGAAATTGTTCGGGATTCGCGTTCTCATTTATCGATAATACAAAAATGGGGGTTTTCAGTATACAAAAACACTAGATAAAGGATCGATGCAAATTACGCCTCGTAAACGAAAAAATAGGACTTTTGAGGGCGATAGCGTCTTAGATCGATCTTTTATCTAGGGTTTTTGAATACTCAAAAACCCCATTTTAGTGTTATCGAGAAATGAGAACGCGAATCCCACACAATTGCAATCCTGGAGAAACGAGTCTACCGCCTTAACAGTCTAGTAATTAGTATTCTTGTCTTAAAAAGAATCTCGAGATCCATAACTTGCATTTCCGCGAGTAGGAGGGCGCGAAATGCGCTTTAAATCATAATCTTAATTGCACGTAGTGTTATTTAACGAGAATCGCATTAGCTTGTCGGTAGGACTTTTCTGAGCTGGCTTCTTGGGCGGCTTTCAAATTATTCTGCATGTAGCGCAGCAGAGGAGAGCTTCCGCATTATTGGGCTTCCGCAAAAGCGAATCGTTCCAGAGTTTCGCCGATAAACTTCCCGAGTTCTTCGTATCCCTCTTGGTGGCTTTAATTAGAAAAGTACAAGATTAGATGAAGTTGCTACAAATCGAAGATAGGCAAATCATTGATTAAAAAAATGAATAAAATGAATCATTGTGTTTCATTTATTTATTTTACTTTTTCAGACGCTCTACGTACGATTGTTTATGAACAGAGCTTCCTCTTCTTTCTGAATACCGGAAATTATAAATAATATTATAATTGAAATGCAGAGGTTTATCAAGCTACAAATCTCTAGGCATTCGTTCCCAGAAGTTCGAATTTACATAGTAATAACCTAGTTTTGTTTCTAACGAAAAAGTTTTGTTGTATGGCAGAAATACGTGAAGTGTCTTTCATTGTTTTTGGGTGAATGTAACGCTCGCGTATTGATTGGAACGCGTGAGTATTGAAACAACATTCAGGAGGCGACGCGACGGAACGGTTTCGAAAATAATACGTAGTTCATCGTTGTTCGGGAGATCGTTTCCCAACGAAAAGAACGAGGATAATGGAAAATCGATTGATCTCCTCCAGTTCTTTCCTCATAGCAGTCGCGATCCTACTTGGAAACGGCTTTGTCGAGAGTTTTTCTTCCCGTCGCCAATCTCGTGAAAGAAGAAGATTCTTGAGTAAAGCTTGTACTGCTATTTCATTGAACGAGTGAAATCGTTTCAACTTTACACAATTATCCGTTTTTTCGAAAAATTTGTAACAACTTATAGTGATTCATACCTGTTAGCTAATTGTTTTAATGTGTTTATTACTAACTTTTCTAGCGAGGAAGGCCTGATCAAAATTGTTAATGTGATCAGTAGACTGCGGATCTTTAGGCATTTATGAAAAAATTAGCTGGGTGAAATATAATACAGTAATAGAGTAGAAGAATTCAAGAACACATATATTGTAATGTTGTTTTTAACGTAACAAAGTCATTAAGGGATGAAGTCAATTTTTATTTTATTCCTGCTTACCGTAAACATTCGCAGTCCAGTGATTAATGAAGAAATGACTTATACAATTGAAAAGTAAAACACTCTATTTATTTACATTATCGTCGCACGAGTACTCGAATATTTAGTGAAATTAAATCATAAAAAATTTCATTGTTGCCATATTAATTTATAATATAATTTATAATAATGTACTACGTTTCTTTAAATTTAAATTATAACTAGACTGTGGATTTCATGCATTTATGGCTTATGAGAATATTCAACAAAGGCTCGAATATAAAATTCGATAGAATTTCGTGCAATTTTAATTTGTTTCGGATGTACAAAGGCTGTTCCCATTAAAAATAAGATTCTATGTCATTCCACTTTCTTAAAATTTGTCGACAAAAATTGGAAAATGCATAAACATCCTCAGTCTAGTGATCAGTGAAGAAATGATTTATAAAATCGAAAAGTAAAATATCAATTTATGTACGTTATCATCCCATGGGTACTCGCGAATATTTGGCAAAATTAAAATAATTTTTTAAATAATGTGCACTTCTAAGAAAAACCACATATTAATAATCACATTTTTATACTCATATTTTTCTACATTTCTTTACTAGACAGTAAAACTAAAATCTCCGTAATTAATGGTTTTCGATATTAATAGGTTAATACCTTCTTGTAAAGAATATGAAGCTCGATCAATTGGTGCAAGAAAAAATATACGATCCAATTTTTAAAAAATGCTGCTAACCTTCGTATTTCTCCTATGCGTCCACCTGCAAAAAAGCTCACAACACCAAAGTATGCATCTCTCGATATCATTTAACCTTATATATACATTCTTCGCTACAAATAATAATAATGACGAAAATCGAGGTGGTAACTCAATAATATCTGGTGAGCCTGTAGAAGGCCTGAAAATAGTTTATAATTATCTCAAAAAATGTTCCGTACGGATATAAAACTAATGTAACACCTATGTAATATGTAATATAAGCTAAAAGTAACAATACTGTACTTGCTAAATAAACCAATCGGTTTAAAACAATAATAAATAAATGAATAAATAAAATAAAATAATATGATATTTTAAATAATATTTCAAAAGTGGCACGGACATGGAAGTAATTATAAAATAAAATATTACGTTTAAATTATGTATAAATATAATAAATGTTGTTTAAGAATAGCCCAAGTCTGTTCAGTAAGACGTTGTCTTCTCTAAACATATTTCTGTTTCTTCGCATGTCAGTCTTTGCATCATCTACTAATCACGTTTGAGTATCAAAGCATTCTTTGGAAATATCGGTTCAGAGAAAATACGCAAACTGCTGTCTGGATCTAATGATGGGTAATCAAATCGTTCGAGTCGGTTGGAGAGTCTACGATTGGCTTGAAATGATTAATGCTTATTTCAAACCGTTCGATCCGTTCGGTGCTCGCGTCGATTCAAGACGAATCGGTGTGAACAAAAAATGAAGCGACTTGATGCTTGAATAGCCTGGAGTTAAAATTGGCCAACTTGTAGGATTTTCAGATTGAACGTTTCCTGAATCGATAATCTTTTTTAACGAAGTGAAGATTAATGATAAAGATTTGTTGACCAATCTTCGTATTTTGTCTTTATCTGTCTGAGAATAACATCCATTGTTCAAGTTAACATTACATTTTGAAACTAACTTTTATGGTTTCTTATAATTCGAACTACGGTAAATCCTCAATAAACGCAATAAAGCCGTAAATATCTCCTCCACTGTAGTAATCTGATCGGATATATCGATGTGAACCACTACTAATGCGACGCGGAAAGTCGCAGTCATCGCCACAGTTCAAAGGCCCGTGCGTCCTCACCATGCAATACCAATATAAAATCTTTTTTATTATTACTTATTTTTTTATGAAACTTTCACCAATATATCTGCGGCATTTTTTCTGATTAAAATAAGACCAAACAATAATAAAAACAAACAATAACCAAACAATAGCAAAATTAATTGACGATAAACGTTTCGGGCGCTAAGAAGGACACCGTATGGGAAAGAAAGAGACACGGAGAGTCGCAGTCCTTCTCTACGTTCGGCTCGGCCTTTGAAGCTCAAAGATATAGTATCCGCCTACGAAAAATGCAAACGAACCTCCCCGAGGCTTTCGCGTTTATGGAGGATTTACTGTATTACTTAATGCATAACCACTCGGATGAACAAACTTCTTTATTTCGAAAAATTGTACTTTGGTCGGCTTTTAGGAATTTTTGCACACCTACCTGAGAAGGTTAACTCTGTCACACTCAAGCGGCTATGTTTATGTTTACTGCTTCGTCTCGTTGAGCAAGGTATACGTATATGTAGTCTAATCCCGTATTCAGACTGTCTGACTCGTAGCAAAGAAAACCTTAGCCGTCAATTCTAATTAACTTGCACTGCGCTTTACCCTGAAACAAAGGCTTCCTCAACTGCGGTCAAGGAAGTAAATAATTGCTACCTATCCCTTTCCTGTCAGCATGAAAACTAATTAGTGGGCAGAATTTAGAAATTCGTTGACAGACATTCCAAATTCTCTCGACGCGACGCACACTGATTTATATATCCCAAAACACACAAAATTTGTTAATAGACTGCGGGTTTTTATGCAAGAAAGTATTCTACTTCAATTGCTACAATCGTTCTTTTATGTAAGTCACAACTTACGCTATATGTTTTTAGACGGAATATAGATATAATAAACAATTCATAGATTTCCAAAGTAATTGAAAAATTACTTTAAAAGATTGGACATTTCATATAGGGTGGCAATTACATATAAGGCATTATAGACGAATATCTCCGAAAATATTGATTCTACGCAAAAATGTTTCAGATGAAAGTTGTTCAGTACCGAGGAGAACATCATGTGATGGGACTTTTATTTTTTCCGGTGAACACTCCAAGGTGAGGTGAAGGTCAACTTTCTTCTTTTAAACGGAATGAGCTATATTTATCCACCATCAAATAGTGTGTTTAGAGATGAATTCTGAATGACCTATGACTCAAGGTCATTCAAGGTCAAACTTGCAGGGAAATGCAAAAAAGGTGTATGATCGTTTTATTTGTACTTTAGTTTAGTATGTGTTCAAAATGATTATCTCTTACTTCAATGCACTTAACAATTCTTTGTTTAAATGATTCTCTAACATTGCTCAATATTTCAACATTTATTCATGTTTTTACGCGTCGTAGGAAAACGCTGTTCTAGTCTTTTATTTAAAATTTGCCATATGCGATTTTGATGATCGATCTGGATAGCGTAATTTTTCCTGCATTCTCCCAGTACCATAAACATATCAAACAATTTTGATACATTTCCATTTTCACCGCTTATTTAAGTACTATCGTTCAGCGAAGGATACCTTAGTACAAATAGTAATGAAACTAAGCTGACTATCTTGCAGAAGAGCACAGTAATACATAAATATGTTTGATTTCATTTCATTGATAATGACTTTGATGTTGTCCTGGGTAATGCTGATATTGAATACATGTTATTGTTTTGATGTGAAAGTTCGAAGGCACGAACTAAACGGTCACACCTTCTCTGCATTTCCCTACACGTTTGACCTTGAATTACCTTGAATCATAGGTCATTGAACTCATCTCAAAACGTACTATTTGATGGTGGAAAGAAAAACATATAATTGCATTTAAAAAAAGAAAGTTGACCGTCACCTCACCTTAGAGTGTCCACCGGGAAAAATAAAAGTCCCACCACATGATGCTCCCCTCGGTACTGAACAACTTTCATCGGAAACATTTTTGCGTAGAATCAATATTTTTGTATTTTTATATCTAATACTTTATATATTATACAATTTGTAGAGTTAATAAACTGTCTACATGTAAAACCTCATTGTAAGTTGCCATTATCAAGCAAAATTTCTAGGAGATCTACTCTGGTAACAAACACGAACGGTAATTTGAAAATACATTTCAAAATGGAGTTTCAAGCCTTTAAAAAGATCTTCCTAAATGATCATCTTTGCATCTCCCAAGGGAAATATCTCGGAAGAAATGAATGATATTATTTACTCGACCATGAGATAGTCTAGAAAATTGTATATCTCTATTCACATATCTCGGAAACGGCTGATACTAACATTATGTTCAGGCAGTGTTTCGTAAACGGCTCGATGCCAACAATATAAAAAATGGTTTTCAATTAAAACATTCAAAGTTGATTTTTATGGGCTTTTTTTTATCGTAATAAATAAATTACAGTGTCATTTATATTTTTTGAGATATTTGCCCTAGAAATTCAAAATGAGACACGCTTATTTTTGCTCATTCTTCATTAAAATTTTACAAAGTACATTGTGCTTTCTTTTTTACTCGGGAGTGTAGGTACATGGATAAATCTTGATTGCGAGTGCCTTAACACTAAAACTACCGACATAAAAAGTGACTGATGTGTATAGTATTATAAAAATAACCAGATTAAATTTATTTATATTTTGTGCGATTTTTACTATAATATACACTGGAGTAAAAAAATATATTCGATGAATTCCCACACACATGTAAAACACCTTTACAATTTCAATAATTGTCAAATAAAAAGACCTCTGCGTGAGTTATATACAGTTGAACGTAATTTACATTATGTTACAGTATATGGTTTGAATGACATTATTGTTTAACATAAAATGGTAAAATGCGCAAATTGCATTTCTTCAAAAAGAACAAAGGCTGCTCTTTGCTTTACCAGTCTCAAAATTTGTGCCTTTCTTCTATAAATTCTGATATATTTGGTATGTAATCCAGTAGATTTATACCCGGGGCGGCTGCAGATCGAAGTTTCGATCCTGTAATATCGATGGTTCAGGGGTTATGGTTGCTTTAAGTTGAACAATTTGCAGGTTTTGACAGGTAAGCGCGCCGCCATATTGGCTTGTAGTGACGATCGCGCGCCGCTTACCGAGCAGAAACGCTAGACGGCAGCACGGGCACGCGTTAATGCTGATAATATTGACGGGTATTGCGATTGTTGTTTAAATTTTGTAAGACATGGCTACAATGTTGCGTTTTAAGTTTTAACTTGTCCGGGTTAGGTTTCTGTAAATATTTTCCATGATATTTTCGTGTACTCGTATTGCCATCTAGCGGTTCTGCTTGGTAAGGGGTGCGCGATCGTCACTACAAATTAATATGGCGGCGCCCTTACCTGCCAGAAACACTGAAAAATGCTCAACATTAAGCAACCGTAACTCCTGAACCATTGACCTTACAGCATGGAAACTTCGATCTGCAGCCGCCTCGGGTAGAAATCTACTGGATTACATACTAAATACATCATTATTTATAGGAGAAAGGCGCAAAGTTGAAGTCCAGTAAAGTAAAGTTTACCCAGAACAAATATCTTACTTATACATATTAGTGTTAATCAAAGATTTAATGATTCCTCGGATTTGTTCTTTATGTGCTTTTTTTGGCATTTTCAATATACTTGTTTCGACAGGTCGTTTTTTCATGAAAAAGTATGAATCATTCTCAACACGAAATTTTCGTTTTCCTACGATCACGATACGTTTATATAATAAATCTTAAGGGAGAAAGTCGATATTGCAGTCACGTATAATCGCTTTTTCTATCATGACTGTGCATTATTACATCACAACGAATCCGTGCAACGACAGCAATCGGCCACTCCTGTTTATTTACAGGGTGTCCCAAAATTCCTTCAACAGCCGGAAATGGGAGGTTCCTGATATCATTTGAAGCGACATTTTCCTTAGCAAAAATGTTATCCGTGTCTTTGTTTAGGAGTTATTAACGAAAAACACGGACCAATCAGAGCGCGACCTAGACGCGAGTTGGCACAGTCGGCCAATAGACAGTTGGCGCACCGGGCCGACTATGCCAACTCGCGTCTAGGTCGCGCTCTGATTGGTCCGTGTTTTTCGTTAATAACTCCTAAACAAAGACACGGATAACATTTTCGCAAAGGAAAATGTTGCTTTAAATGATCTCAGGGACCTCCATTTCCGGCTGTTAAAGGAATTTTGGGACACCCTGTATAGTTCCGATTATATTTCGACGCATTGTGAAGCCTAATGCTGGTCTCGCTAACAAGGACGACTGATCACACGTGATTTTAGAGGTAATCGATTCAACCTGTCGTTAGCTAATTCTGCGATTATACGTTCAGTTTTCCATTTCAGCAATCTTCGCTGAATTTTTAATTTGGTAAATGAAACCTCAAGGATATACATATACCGATGTGTTTACATCATAGTATTATTTACTATTTATCAATAAAACTCTTCGATACGAGTGTTCAACATTGTTCATGTTTTGATCACGTTCTAACTATTCTTCATACGAATTCATATTCAGATTCATATGAATCGTCGCGAAAATACTAAAAGTCGTATTGTACAACTGTTGTATGTGGATCTATGTTGACAATTTAAGAAGTTTGTTTGTTGATCTGTATTAATTATATACATTATGAAAATATCATCAAAATGTATTGTACAACTGTTTTATGTGGGCCTTTATTGAAAATTTAAGGACTTTGTATTAATTATATACATTATGAAAATATCATTAAAATCTAAATTTAATATCTAATTAATCTAATTTTCCGCCTCCACCGATTTCAATGAAATTTTCAGAATAAATATACATAACTAACATACAGTCGGGGACTATATTGAGTGGACACTCTTAAAAATCGTAGAACTTTTTAAAAATTGATCGAAAGGACTTGATATTTTTTTAAGATGTTACACCGACTAGTTTGCTAAAAAATGAGCAAACAAAAATTTGTTTAGTTCGTAATTGGTAGGAATTATACAAAATTTTAAAAATGATGTTTTGCTAACCATTTTTATCTGAGAGCCTGTAACGATAATTTTATTATTTATGTCCACTGCTTTAAATTAAATCTGTCTATTTTTCTCATAAATGCATACAATCCACAGTCTATTCATCATTCAGTTTTTAATTCTTTGTTAGAATTCATGGAACACTTTGTCAATACATATTCATTTGTTTCGATCGAATGATTCGTATCCAAGCTGGTTTATGCAGAGAAATGTTTCGGCTGGTATTTTTATCGTGTAATCCCGCACTAATCAACATTAATCTGACACAGTCTGCGGACGTCTTCATGATAAAAGACGTCGGGAAAGTTGGTGGAGCATGTAGCCGGCAGTCCGTATCCGGCGAAATGCCATGTTACGAACAATTGCAGCTTCTGTCGTGCCGCGAACAACAATGGAACATGTGGTCACGAGCCGTTGATCTTTGTACCGCTGCTTTCAATGACAGAGACAAGACAGTGCAAGTGACTCAAATTTGCTTCAACATACCACTGAATCACTCGAAAAGTGCGTTTGTATGGGTTATGAAAATGGTATTTCATTTAACTGTAGAACTACCAACAGTTAAGACGAAGCTATTTCTACTAAAATCATTCAAAATGACCGTCTCTTTAAAAAAATACTTAATAATAGTATAGTTCTATATTTATTGATTTATTACTATTTTACAAATGGAATTCCATGTCATGGAATTATAACTATAATTGATATTCTAATTTAAAATTTCTCCTCAATTTTAAATTTTACAATAAATTTACTAATCTATATTTTAAATACTATATAATGACAACTATAATAATATAATAATAATAATAATAATAATAAATATTATACTATAAAATAACAAATACACTAATTTACTTTCCGAGGACTCCTGAACATTTTCTTCGCGTTATGGGACCACAAATGAAAGACTTTTTTCAATGTAATGCTGTAGATTTTGACGAGAAAATGCCAAAAATCTCCAAGTTTTAATATTAGGAATTTACGGGTTCAATAGTTCTGCGTATTTAACACTAAACCTACCGAGCCTTAAAAGTAAGTGGTATTTACACAGTGCCGTAACGAGGGTATGAAGCGCCTGTGGCAAGTGTCTTACTTGCGCCTCCCCGTAACCCAATAATGACAAAAAAATTAAAAATTTTAATGTAACAAGTTAAATTTTACTAAATGCAATATATTAAACACTATTAAGCTCATTAAAATGAGTTGCCCGTATATACAATAATGTATTTGTCAAGGTATTTGTATGAACAAATAATCTATAATCTAAATAAGAACAAACTTTTATTCATATTCAATGACGACAAAATAAAAGAAATACAAAACATAGGTATATGTTAAAATAATATAATAAAAACATAAAACAGTTCAGCATATTTTATAAAGTAATTTTTCTCGTTTTTTCACTTGCAGACACATCTATTATTTCGTCATAATTTAATGTTTTGGCAACATCTTTTTCAATTGATATTATAGACATGTTTGTTAATTGCTCTTGTCCAATAGAAGAACGAAGTTACGATTTTACAATTTTTAATATGCTAAACGAACGTTTGCAGGAAGCTGTTGTAACGGGCATTGTTATGAAAATCCTTAATTCTATGTCTAGATTTGGATACGTGTTTTGTAATGAGAGTTTGTAATTTTTTGCAAGATTTGAGCGACCCTCAACCGGATCGGTATTCTTTGTTTTGCGCCCCAAACCCAGTTGTTCTTTCGCCATGCCCTCGTTACGGCACTGGTGGTACATGTTCCCTTATAAAAATGGCAAGATTGATCTTATGACCGGTGGTGGTAAGTTTAATGTTAACACTAGAACTACTGACAGTTAAGACGAAGCTGTTACTACCAAAACTAGTCAAAATGACTAGTTGGTATGGTATGTAAAAGTGGTATATGTATAAATGGTATTTAAAAAGTATGTAATAGTAGAATATTGTATAGTAGAATATTGATTTATTACAATGTTACTAAAAAAATGTGGGATAGAATATGTCTGAAAATATTATGTAGTGGTAATCTTCCTGCAGTAAATCTTTCTTTTATTCTTTCCCAACTGGTTCTGTCTGCGGCAATTTCATTTCGATGACCTTGTGTATGTATTAGGGTGGTCCGTAGCTGTACCTGGTGAAATTTTTATTGCGTGATTTTTTCACGCCCCCCCCCCAAAAAAAAGTTGTGCCTTGGGTAAGAAAATAATTCCTGCAAAAAATGAAGTTGATCGGATAAGAGGAAGGCGTGCCACATTTGGATGGACTTCAGCTATACTTGGTGAAATTTTTTTTTGCGAGATTTTTTTCATCGTTAACGAAACGTGATTAAGTGCACGCGTACTCGGCGAAAATTCAAAGTCGATTCTCTCGAAAACAAAGACTCGCATGAAAAATTTTTCGCTTGTCCCACCAGTTATGGAACACCCTGTATAATTTAAATTTACGAGTGCAACTTCATTTGAAGTTCCTCTGCAGTGATTCTATAACCTTCTTTCTTCTTTTGGTTTCAGATCGCAGAAGATGATAAAAGAAAAAGTTGGTTTTGAAAAGGTCTGAACTCCCATGTTATTGCCGGAAATACAACGATGCACTTGCAGGATGCAATTGCACCCTTCCTCATCATTTCACACGTATGAGTACTAAGGTAAGGATAGACAATAGTGGCTCGCACAATTACCGTAACACGCAATCGATGTATAAATACGACTGCAGAAATTATTACTGGACACTTCATTAACACTACGTTTACGGGAACCGTCGAAATGACGGGTTCTAATATTCTTAATTTGCGATTACTAAGATTGTAAATATGCTTCGCTGAGGAATTATTTACCAAATTTATTTCTTTGGGTATATATTATCGGAAAAATGGCCAAAAATTTGGATAGACACGTTTTTATAATGTTCATAAAATAATGTGAAATAGTTATTTTTTGAGCTCCGTAAACCTAGTGTTAAACACATTATAATAACACATCAGTAAAAAAATTATTAAATGTTTATCTTTTTGAACGTATATTGTTTCATTATAAATTTTGTAAGGTGTCAAAAGTAGAGTCTCTACAGTTGTCGCATTCCTTGATGCAAAATCCTTGATTCACATACAGTCACTCCCACTAATATTATTTAAAACTAATATAATCTTAAAAAAACGATAACTTTTCCAATATTGGACAATTAGTTTACTACAAGATACGAAAATAATTTTGTTAAAAACTACAATTAATCGGAATTGTAGAGAAAATACTAAAAGTTGCATTTCACGACTTTTTTATGTGAGTCTATGTAGAAAATTTAAAAAATACGTTATGTATTTTGAAAGTTTCATCGAAATCGGTTGATGCGGCAAGAAAGGACAGACATTGAAAGATTATTATACTTTAATGCAAGTACGGTTTACGTAGCATATACAATACATGAACATATTAACATATTACATAATAGGTTATTGTGCATCTTAACATAACTCAAAACTACAGTTTATATAGCTTCCACTGTATTACACTACTTTAATGAAATTAAATTTTAATTCCACATCGTTTAATAAAATCGAAAATAATTGACAGACCTTTAATATTAATATCTGGCCTACATACAGTGAACCACAAAAGTATTTGAACGCACTTTAAAACAGTATAACTTTCTTATGATCGGACCAAACGACCTGACTTTTTTTGAGCAATTAGAAGAATTTATTTACCAAAGGACATGCAAAAAAGATTTTGAGAAAGTTGTAATTGCTAAGAAATACACGAAGAAAGTAAAAGAGGCACCATATATAACTTTTTTATTACAACCCGTAATGAAAATTTAAAATATGTGTTTTGTAGATTTATGTTAGTTACACACATGCTGAAAATTTTATCGAAATATATTTATCGAGAAACTATGATTTTCACCACATTTAACCACTTGTAACTCTTGGGTATGTTAATCGATTTTGATGACATTCTCAGCATGTGTATAACTAACATAGATCTACAATGCATATATTTTAAATGTTCATTAAGGGTCCAAATAAAAAAGTTAAAAAAAATGCTTTTTTATTGTTTCGTGCAACCTTGTAAATTGTAATTGTTGGAAAATCTTTTTTGCAGACCATTTAATAAACCGATACTTCTAATTGCTTACAAAATATCAGGTCGTTTGGTACAATTATAAAAAAGTTATACTGTTTTAAACTGCGTTCAAATACTTTCGTGGTTCACTGCAGTAGAGTCCAAGAATCTTGAAAACCTACAATTTTTACCATCATCAAACGATTGTAGCTGATTGCAACGCCAGCCGATTTTGACGAAATTTTCAGAGTATTCTTCGGAATATTCAAAATACAACTTTTAGTATTTTCTCTGCAATTCCGACAACTTGCAATTTTCCTCAAGAATTGTATTCACATTGTGTATAGCAAACCAGTTATTCTAACTTCTGAAAGAAGTTCAAATCGTATATGGCCCAATATTAGAAAAGTTATCATCTTTTTAAGAGAGTCCGAATATTAGTGGGAATCACCGTACATACATATACGTGATTAATATTTGAAAGTGATTCGCCCAAACGTACAGAGAAGATAATATTAAAAATGTATTGGTTTGAACAATTTTGCAGCTGTTAAGTACTCTTAAGACTTATCATAGAACTTCTTCTCAAGTGCATGAGGAAGCAGTATCAATTTACATTAACGGATTACCCTTCCCGATATTATTTTATCGAAGGCAATAAAGATGCAAAGTAAACGGTGCACCTGCTTTCAAGAAGTTTCTTTTCAACTTTTTAGAATTTGCAAGTTTCTTTGACGTTCGAGACGTTAAAAAATAAATGTTGAAAGATTTTGATAAGATGCGATAACATTACAAATATGTTTTTACTACATACATTATTTATCGAACATGCATACGACTATATTAAAGAACTTGTAAATAAATCCAAACATCTGAAAAATAAGACACGGATGAAATTAATATGTATTTAAATTTTAAATACACTCGACATTGTTCTCAAAGGTAAATTTATAAAAGTAATTTCAAGATTTTGATTGGAAACATAATTTAAGAAAGAAAATATTCAATGAAGAGATCACTATTATTTTTCACAGATGTATGTATCAGTAATTATGAAAATGGCGTGAGTAAATGATATTAAAAAATTGAATGTGTAGCAGATTTCGTATTAAATTGATTTATATTGAATAATATGTATATAATCATTTTTGCAAAATAGTAGGAAGCTGAGCCGTTTTGAATTAGTAATTGCATTGTTAATCATCATTTAAATAAATTTTGAGCGAAATCACTAAATGTTTTGAAACAGAAGATATATGGGTCTGATTACATTCATAAACATTCATACTTTAATACTTTCATTTGAAGTAATTAGTAATTAATTAGGAATATATTAACGTGAACGTTAAGTAAGGTTTGACATATTTTTGAAATTAAAGTAAGGTATTTCTGAAACTGTGTTTGCTTTACGAATAATAATTTTTTATAAAAGTTTTTCTTCACAATTTTTTCAGGTGTATATTTAATAAATTCTTATAGCTTTCAGTTCTTCACTTTGCAAGTTTTAATATTTTTTTTTATATTTCATATTTGTTAGTACATTTGCTTATTTTCGAATCGGTGGTTAGGATTTTTAAGCCTTTGCGTAGATTTTCTCTTCGAATTAACCACGAGAAAAATACATTGGCGTCTATTCTGATTATTCTTGATTGAAGCGACTCTAATTCAGCTCGAATGTATAGCAAATAAAACTATTTTTATACAGAGTGTACCAGATAAAGTGTAACAAGCTGTTTTCTCAGAATCTAATGAAGATATCAACTTAATTTTTGTTTTTAATTAAATGGATAAGGAGGGCTAATATTTTACAATAGTATGTATTACATTTTTTGGGGAAGAAAGGGGACCCTTAACATTTTTTTAAATTGAAAGTATTATTGACTTTCTGTTATTGTGATACCTCTCGTTAACCTCAATAGCATTTACTTGAACGTTTTTTTTTTTATTAATGTTGCATAAAAGTGCAGACAGTTACTTTTATGTTTATGTATGTACAATATATGCAATATGTGTACAGTTTTACAATATATCAATGTATTACTTAACAATTATAGGAAACGCAAATGACAATTTGAGAAACGTCTTACAAATCTAATAAATTTGACAAAAATGCGACGTAACTCGCAATTTTATCAGGTTATGGCTCTGAGACTTGCACGAAGAATAGTTAGGCTCTCCGTCAATCAAAAGCGATCACGAAAATCATAAATCTTAAAATGAGACTACATTTATTGTTGTACTATATTTTTCCAACGAAATTATCATGGTGTAAATATCAACGATTTTTCGCAAGTCGGAAATTTAGTGTCCGCCTATCTTTTGGATTTGGATTTACATAATTAAAAATGTGTATGAAATCCAAGAAATATGACTCATATTATATGAGATTCAAATAATGGAGAAAAATTCCGACCTTCCTTCCAAACGTACCTCGGAAGAAAACGCGTGAGAGTGAAAAGTGAGAAAAACCAGAAGAAAATTAGAGCTTTCTTTCCACTGTACGCATGTTTCTGTAAACATAGCGAATAAATGCATGGATACTCTGTTAAAACGCCGTACAGAAACCCCTTGGTCGAAGAGAAACAAATCTATAGGTCTGGCCTCTCGTAGTGCGTAAGGCCTCATAGCACATTAACGTGCACGACAACGCACATTAAAGCACGGTGGAGCATTTGCCTAATCTAACTGACTGCAGCGATTTCTGTTATTCAATTCGCTCAAAGTGCAGCTGCCGTCTAGTTTATAAATAGAAGTTGCAACGATTGCTATAAAAACATTACTCTGTTTTAAGAGGTTAGAAAATCGAAAATTTTTATATTTGTAGAAAAATTATATTCCTAAGCCTTAAACGCGTTTTTTCAGAGTTGCGTTTTCCAAAACGGTGTACGAGATATCTCGAGTTCTACCTAAGCAATTACATTAAAATTTTACAGTTATCTTCACTATGAGATCTTTTTCATTTTCCCATTATTTTGTTAAATATAAATAAAAAGTTAACAGATTTTCTATCGAAATTCAGTCATTAAATTTAAAATATCTGTCATTTTGTTAATTTTCACAAAAATTGAAATGTAGGATCGTCAATGTCTAGAGAATATATCACGGATTATGACATTTTTGGGATTTTTGATATAGTTAATTCGATTTGTAGGAATCCTGTACACCAGTTGGCCATCTGGAAGAAAAGATGTTCCGAGCAAAAACGACGAAAGTCATAAGAACCAATCATTTTTTAGATATTACAAGCATTTTTTTATAGTTCATAATATAGTGAACTGAAATACGTGCTCTTTACCGGACTCAAAATTTGTGCCCTTGTCCTACAAATTATGATGTATTTGGTATGTAAACCAGTAGATTGGTACTCAGGGCGGCTGCAGATCGAAGTTTCGAGCCTGTATGGTTCAGGAGTTATGCTTGCTTAAAGTTGAGCCATCTGCAGTGTTTTTGACTGGTAAGGGCGCCGCTTACCGAGCAGAATAATGAATTAGTTTGTTTGGTGATTAGGTGAGCGTTAAGAACCGGCGCGACGGTTCTGCTCGGTAGGCGAATCGCGGTCGTCATTACAAACCAATATGACGGCGCCTTACCTGTCAAAAACACTGCGGATTGCTCAACTTTAAGCAATCATAACTCCTGAACCATTGATCCTACAGGATCAAAACTTCGATCTGCAGCCGCCCCGGGTACAAATCTACTGGATTGCATACCAAATACGTCATACTTTATAGGAGAAAAGCACTAATTTTGAGTCTGGTAGGTAAAATTTATCCAAATCTTATATTAATCGATCAATCACATTTTTCTGTAGTGTTGTTTAAAAATCTTATATTTTCTCCATTTGTTAGTGTGTCCTAATCCCTTAAACGTTTTATAATTTTTGGCTAACAGGAAGGCAAAGACGCAGAAAACTATGTGTAACATGAATTTAATTTATTTAGAGAATACATCATTTGGTTATGTCTGTTCGTATCGATAAAATTCGCTTATGTGCATAATCGGGTTTGACTGAACAGAACGTATGTATAATGTATACAATCCACTGATTTCAGAAATAGTTCTATTTTTTTTCTTGATGTTGGTCCCATGCCAGTTTCAAGAGGATCCAATCTGAGGAGCATTTCATGAAAGATAAACATGCAAATTTTTTGAAAGAAAGATAATATGAAGGGGCACACACACAAAGCAATTTGGACAAATGCCAGAGTGCAGAAACTTCGTAACCGTCTTTACATTTATGATGAAGATACGGAATAAAGTAGATAATATAGAATAAAGAATATTTTTATTAAACAAATTTTCTATTTGTTCTGTATCAACCGAGCTTTTATATTATTATCAGAAGATTGCATAAATTCGTGCCCGATTTAAAAATATAATTCAATGGTTAAATTTTAAAGAATAATGACTTTATTAATCAATTATATAGTCACCATTCTATTCTGCCAAACATATACATATAATAAATAGTAACTACATCATTTTTTTACACTCCGCCGCGCCGTTCAGTACAATTTCTGACATCTATGAAAATCGGGCATGAACTTATGCAATCATCTAATACTTAAAAATCGTAATGCAAATAAATACCTACTGAATTCCTTGAATTTTTTACAGTGTTAGAAGTGGTATTGGTTGACCATGGGTTGTACATATACAGGGTGTTCCAAAATTTCTGTTACACGGGTTATCTCTTTGTCCACCGTACTTTGAAAAAAATACTTCGAATGATACGGTGTTCAAAGCTCTATTGAAAGGTGCATTTTTCAAATATTTTATTGTACGTGTTGAGGGTCATTTGAAGGTCAAGTTCACTATTTTAAATGGAAACACAATTTTTTTATTACACCAACTTATTCTATGAGCAAAAACAAGTAAGTTTTATTCGAAACGTTTTTTAATTCGACATCAGCTTTTTAAGTTATTGAATGATAAAGTCATGAGAAGTGCATAGTCTAATGGCGTCAAATCACGAGAGCGCGCTGACCTATTAGACACTTCTTCTGGTGTCTTTATCACAGAATAAATTAAAAAGTTATTGTCGAATTAAAAAACGTTTCGAATATAACTTACTTGTTTTTTCTCGTAGAATAAGATGGTGTGATAAAAAAATTATATTTCTATTTAAATAAGTGAACTTGACCTTGAAATGACATCCAATACGTCACAAAAAATATTTAAAAAATGCACTTTTCTATAGAGCTTTGAAAACCATACAAATTACATTGGAAGTATTTTTTTCCAGATATCTTCGAGATATCCCGTGTAACACAAATTTTGGGACACCCTGTACACATATATGTATATAAAGAAACATTGAAATAATATACTATTTGAAATTCCTATTATGTCAAATAAATCAATATTATTTTTATTTTCAAGTAACTGTATTGAAGTCAACTGTGCGAAATAAATTGTTTCAAACAGTTATTTCATATTTTCATTTCAAATAAAATTTGCTCAGGTCTTGTGCCTGAAGAATGAAGTGAATGTGATCGAAACTTCCAACCGAATTTACGAAAGTCTTGTCAAACATCTAAGGTTTCGTAGAACCTCTGGAACGGAGGACTCTCTTTAGTTCATCCACTAGATCTCGAATTTTATCTCTGGCTGCGAGAGATGAACGTCCGGAACACGGCTGATCTTGAAGATCACAATATCCTGTCGGTAAACGATCAAACCACTTTCCACGAGGACGGAGATATAGAATACCTTCGAATCGGTACAAATATTATTTTCAGCAACGGTGCTGTATTTCCTTCTCAGAACACATGTAATCTAAAATCTTGATAACAAATACGCTGCTCGCTGGCAACTCATTTCACTGACACTGTTTTCATCGACACGATTTTATCGATATTAAGTTTCGTCGACACTATGTTTTCCTCGATATGGTTAAATCGTCAACAAATATTTTCATCGACCATCGAACAATTTAACACAACCATCATGTATCAAAGCAGAAAATGTATAGAAGTATTGACACATATTATTATCACAAATTTGGATGTACTTATATAAATTATAGGTTTTGCACTCCAAATTCACCCTTTTGTAAATCAATTTCACCTTTTTATAAATCAATTTCACTCTTTTGCAAATCAAGTTTATCCATTACGAATATTTAAAATTAATTATTTATTTATTTAGATGAAATTATATGTATATGTACTTTCATTTTTTAAATGTACTCATCAGAAAATGCTTACAATGAATATAGGTTTTGCACTCGGAATTCATTCTTTTGCAAATCAAATTCAACCATTTACTAATACAGTATTTTTACACCTTTACATTTTTACATTTTTAAATTCAGTAAATTAATTGTTAAGAAATTCAAAATTTTACTTATTGCAAAGATGTATTTTCTGATCATTAAATTTTAAAAATGAATTGAGTACATAGTATTGAGTACATAAATAATAATTAATTTTAAGTAGGTGCACAGTGGCTCAGTGGGTGAAGCGCGTTCCTGCGGACTCCCCGATGCCGTCACACAGTGGGACCTTTCGTACAAATCGGAGACAAAATCAAAGAACTTTCGATAGAAATGAGGTAGAGCGATGAAATTTTTTTAAAATTAAAGCTGAAACTTGTTAGAATATGGGAAAAATAGGAAGATTATGGTACGAACGTTTTATAACCTTGAGAAAATTCGTTAAACAATTCGTTCACAAAAATCGATTTCTTGTAAAATCCTGAAGTCGTAGACAAATTTTGAGACCAGATTTAAAATCAACGTGAAAAAATCTACAGGAAATGATGTGCAGCATGTTAAAAAAAAATTTTTTCCGCCCGTGTTATTGAAAAAACCGCAATTTTCTTGAAATTGTGAGAGTTTAACGAATTTTCTCAAGTTTATAAAACGTTCGTACCATAATCTCCCTATTTTTCCCATATTCTGCCAAGTTTCAGCTATAATTTAAAAAAAATTGCATCGCTCTACCTCATTTCTATCGAAAGTTCTTTGATTTTGTCTCCGATTTGGACGAAAGGTTCCACTGTGCGGCACCTCTGGAAATATTGCATGTGTCTTTTTAAAAAATTGTGGTGACCCAAGGTGGTTCGGAACCCACCTTTATAAACTGTAGGCCACGCTGAAAAGGCGATAGCAGTGAAAGTGGAAAGATAGGGAGTTGGTAAATGGATTTGAAACCCTGAGGGGACCAAATAATTTATTCAAAAAAAATAATTAATTTTAAATATTCTTAATGGGTGAAATTGATTTGCAAAAGGTTGAATTTGATTTGCAAAAGGGTAAAATTGATTTGCAAGAGGATGAAATTGATTTATAAAAAGGTGAAGTTGATTTGCATAAGGTTGAATTTGACTTGTAGAAGGGAATTCGGAGTGCAAAACCAATTAATAGTATCATCTAAATTTTTGTCTTTTCAGGAAACACTTTTTTATTTGGGCTTCATGTAATGATAGACAGATATTTGTTCAAGATAAAAACAATTTCAATATTGGAAATAATTATACCATTTCCGCATATTTCATTTGAAAATAATTAAAATTTCCTAAAGATTTGCCCTTAACCTCACCCCATTGCATATTTATTTGTGAGGTAAGGGAAACCGTGGTCAAAAGCAACAATTTAAATGTAGATTGATTATGCAAAACTTAGTATGTTTACAACAAAAAATCTTACACAAATATTTGACATTGCTGTGAGTCACAGAAATTTCTGCGTTCAGCGCAATCGGCGAGGTCACAAAAAATACTAAATCTACACGATCTAAGAAACTACACTGGCCCGAGGGTTTTTCTTAGATCACGATTTTCTATAATAAGTTAACGATTGAAGTATGCTGGCAAATGAATAGGATACATCTTTAATAATGATAACTAGACTGTGAATCTTTATGCAAAATAAAAATGTTTTGCATTGGGTATGGAAAGCAGGAATAACAGAAAAATTGATTTCATCCCTTGACGACTTTGTTACATTAAAAATAACATTACAATATTCTTGAATTTTAAAAATCTTTTACTGTTCTATATTTCGCCAAACCAATTTCTTTATAAATGCATAAACATCCACAATCTAATGATAACATATGTTTTATTAACGTATTTGTTTATTTACTTATACCTTCTGGATAAAAACAAAATAATAATATCATTTTACATTAAGAAATAAACAAATACATTAGTAAAACATATTATCATTCGTTAATCCAAATATAATAACCATGTACTTTTTTTAATGTTGATCCTTACGTGTTTTTCATTACGATTCCTGACACACGCGAAATATTTCCCTAAAAGACTACTACATAACAATAGTATGTTGTTCAATCTGAGAAAGGGTGCGGCATCATTAAGGAAAATGGAATCACGAAATTTTTGTAAACTATTTTTATGACTTTTTCAACTTCAATAGAAACGAAATTATAAGTCAGCTCAATTGCAGGAATCACCTGGAACAATGATATTATACAATACTCGTTCTCTTCCCAAAGTAGACACACTTTGTACGATCTGACCTGAACGAAGTGTGTCGGAACATGGAATATCACGCGAGAGTAATAGAATAATTGTGTATGATTGAAGCAGCACAATATGTGCGTGTTTCTCTGGACAATGAAAATAACAAGGAGAGAGCGATAAAAGAGAAAGTTAGGATACGATCGAATGGACAGTTTGGTTTAATTGGAATTTCTAGCATATCTGTGCAAGATTAATGCGGTATTGTAGAAATTTCTTTTATTTGAGTAATATTAGGTCACTCCACTCGTTAAATCTACAGAATTGTAGACGGTTTAGGTATCCAAGCTTTAATTTAGATTATGGGGAACATCTTCACTTGAGGAAATATGTTAATAAGTTTTTACCTTGATCTAACAAAAACTCTCGGTTCCGAGTTGTTTATTTGTTAACGTGAACGGTAAATTGTGAACGGCGCACAGTGGGCTCGATTGGAAAAGTACGCGACATTTTTGAATAACTTAAACCACTGAAGATATTGCAATGAAATTTGAACTGAATATATTAAAAAATAATTCCTTCTCAATGATTTTTAACTTTATATATTTCACATTTGTTTAACCGTTTTTATTAATTTAAAACAGCTTTATAAATTATTTATTTTATAATGTATTTAATATTTTCGCTATTTAATGCAAATAGATACAATGTTTAAGTTTTACATTATTGAGAAAAATTTGTTAAGTCCGAAAATATTGAAAAATTGCAATTTTTTACCACTTTTGATCGTTTATAATTCGTAAACCAATTAATCAATTTCAATGAAATTTTCAGAGCGTGAATAATTTATACCAGTTAACAAAAGACATTTTTTAAATTTTCGTTATTGGCCCAGCTAAAAAAGATGTAAAAATCAATTTTTAGTATTGTTTTTCACAATTCCGACCAAATGCATTTTTTCAACTGATTTATTAGACGTCATTTACTAAACTAATTCTTCTAGCCTTACAGAGAAATTGAAGTCGTTTGGTCCGTTCATATAAAAGATATTCTGATTTAAAGTGTGTGGAATCAGTTGTGCTCTTTACTGTATATGAAGTTCTAAAAATAAAATATAATTGATATATATTAACTTACTTGATGTATTATATTAAATAATATGAACAGAAAACGTATAAAACTGAAAATAATATCGGAATCACAGTACTGCTCAGGCTGATAGTTCTGCTCTGATTGACAATAATTCTGTTTCAATCCACAATTTGCGTCGACAAAACAAAACATAAAGATTTGTCAAACGAAAAGAATTCGTCAAACTCAACGCAGTCAAAATATCAGAGATGAAAGACTGACTTATTTGCTGCAAAATATAAATTAATATTAAATAAAAACATAATATAAATATAAATATTCAACACGTATAATGAATTCGTCGCATAGCGCGCGTCCGAGCGCGGACAAGATGACGCGACGCAGATGTCTTCAGACGATAATATCTTGAAAAAGGACTCGAAGGAGGAAATCATTTTTGTCATTTTATCATTACAGAGAGGAAGGTTCACTGAAAACATCCTTACTTGTTAAAAACTGGGATCTCCTGGGACCTGAAAGATAGCACATGTCAAAGATACAACTTTTCAACGATTATTTTCATTTTGCTCAGTATTTTTTTAAAATATGTTATATATCATAATTGTCAATGAAAAGTATGATTTCTTATCAATAAAGTGTGCATTTTGATGTAGAAAAAATTCAGGACAAGAAGTTGATCACAGTTATCAGGACACTTTAAGAACTAGAACTACATATCACAACTAGAACTGCTATTGTATTTGATTAATTTTATCATTTTCGTGGTCGGTCGACATTTAGAAATCGATAGCAATTGAAAAAATATCAAAATTAGAAAGTTGATTTTTTCGCAAAATGTCGCGTACTTCTTCAATCGAGCCCACTGTGCGGCGCGGCTGAAAACTTACTGCATATCAATTATACCAGCAAATTATACAGTTTAAATTATGCGCAGGGCGTTTTAAAATTATATGTCGTGGCCACTACAGTTAGGAGCATAACTGATCACACACGCTTTAAATTAGAATAATTTTTTTATGAATGGACCAAACGACTTCAATTTCTCTCTAGAAGAATTAGTTTAGTAAATGACGTCTAAAAAATATGTTTAAAAAAAAGCATTTGGTCGGAATTGTGGAAAACAATAGTAAAAATTGATTTTTACCATTTTTTTAGCTGGGTCAACTCGTATAAATTATATACGTTCTGAAAATTTCATTGAAATTGGTTAATTGGTTTACGAGTTATTTACGATAAAAAGTGGTAAAAAGGCCGGAAATCATGAAAAATTGCAATTTTTTATGATTTTTTAATGATTGTCCGGCGCAAGGAAGGACAGCGTATGGGAAAGAAAGAGACGGAGAGCACAGTTCAAAGGCCCGCGTGTTCGCTGTCCTCCCTTGCGCTCGAAACTTCCATCATCGACTAAACCACTAAATGGAGTTGAAATTATGTATGTCGTACTTGATGTCATTTTAGTCAGAAAAATGACAGAAATAAGTTGGTGAAAGTCCCATAAAAAGATAATGAAAAATAAAGAAGATTTATAATTGGATTAGTAGTGGTTCACACCGATACGCTTCGGCTGCGCAATCCGTATTTATATCCTGTCTTTTTCTACGTTCGGCTTTGTCCGTACTCTCGGCGCGGTAGACACAGTCATAAATAAATAATGTCTCTACACGATATATCTCCGTGCAGAACACAGCCGTTGGAAAAATATCGCGACGCTACTGTACCATGCCCTTTGATTAAGTTGTTGGTGGATTTTCATAATTGGATTTTGAAGACGCTGAGAAAGTCGGTAAACGGAGTTTTGGTATCCAACGCGGACATTTCATTTGTCGCTTCATGAAAAAATTTATTGTATATGCTCGACTTATTTTCTCGTCTAGAATTATCCCCTCCACGTTTACACCATTTTAAGACACCCTGTAGACATATGGAATTAAATAGTTGGCGAATCTTTAAAGTCGTTATATTTAAGTCTTGAAGGTGTATACTTACAGAAAACGTAAATAAGAAATGGAGGACGTAAAATGAAGGATGCAGATTGCAAATTTAACAACGGGAGGAATATGAAGAAAAAGAAACAGGAAGTTCAATGGGAAGTTGCCGAGAAAAGCTGTTGAGAAATTGAACTACTGAAGAAAAGAAAGATGAAAGAAGTGAAAAAGTAAAAGGAAGGCAAAGCGTCGCTCTGAAATAAGGAAATATTGAAATTGGACGTAAAAGTGTAAAAAAATAATAAATGGAATGGAGATTGAAAGGAGAATACAGCGGGACGGCAGGAGATGAAGTTGAGTATTAGAGCGTTCCTAATTGCATTATTAACTTCCCGATTTTATAGGGAAGTTATTGTAATTACTTATTAATTGAATCGGTAATTAGTAGACACAACGGATTTTATACATTTATGACGAAAATGAGTACGTGCTGTTTAAAACAATAAAAACATTACAAGAATTTTAAAATACTATTATATTATTTCCAACATATTAAACATATTACAATAGAAAATAAATTCCTGTTTCACTCCAGTTTGTTGCGAGTTAGGTAAAAAATTTTTATTCTGCATAAAGACCCGCTGTCTAGTAATTAGAATCTGAAATTCATGAAGCCGCACACAAAAAAGTTTCCTGGAAAAAATAGTTTTGGTTTCACAAAAACCATTTTCCAAAAGAAAACACATTTAGCAAGATTTTCTTTTACACTCCTACAAATCTGTTTACTATTTACGGAAAGCTTTCAGAATTACACAATATGTTAAAAAAGTTAGTCTGCGAACTTTTTTAACATACTGTGTTAACACTCAATCTACAAACTTACGGTGGTACTATGTACTTTGAACTTCTCTTAGTGCCCTACAATTTTCTTGTAGCGCTATGTTCATTTGTTCTTTAGTGTTGCGTCGTAAGACGTAAGAAATTGCTTGACTTTATATATTATCACGATTACAACAATCACGATAAAAACCATGACAACGCAGCTGCACATTGGTTAGTCGTCGTTACACAATTTTTGGTAAAAATACTTTGTAGAACCCTCGTTGCTGTCTATTACATATTTGTCTGTAATAATGTCACAGAAGAGGGACGAAGATTTATATTTATCGCATGTCTACATTTACTTTAGTGCTGAAATCTTTATTACAAAAGCATAGAATTCTATTTCATTTGAAAAGAAAGGGACAATATTATTTAGAAGATTTTATTTGAAATGTTCCCAAAATAATTCTTTCTTTATTAGTTCAAGCACTTAAGGGAATATGTAATATGCTCACCTAAAATTGTCCAGAGATATTCAATGGACACTTGAGGTTTCAAATTCTTTTTTCTTTAAATAAATATGAAAACAGACAAATCAACAAAAGAAGTTCTATGTAGTGTAGTGTGACGAGGATGACCCAGATTAGATGAATGTTACTTATAGTCAGCGGATCTTTAAGCAAAATCAAAATTTTCTACCCGAATTATATCAAATTGGAGTAAAATAAACATTTATTTTCTTGTGTAATATATTTAATCCTTTGCACTTGGAGCTATTTTAACTCGAAAATTAAACATTTCTTCCGACCTAGAATTCGATTCCATATGATTTTTTTTCATTTTATTAATTCTAATTGATTAGATTCCAACGTATTCAATAATGTAAACAATATTTTGAATAATGGTGCAGCAATTTTTAGTGGCGACTCTGTCACTACTCGAGTGCTAAGGGTTAATAGGTTGAAAATACGTAGTATAACAGTATTTTTAAATTCATCTAATGTTCTTACAGTTTTCCGTCACACCTACTTATTTTTGTGATAACGTACATAAAATCCGCTGTCTAGTTATCGACATTTGAGAAACCCAAAAACTGGTACTAAAGTTATTAATATACTCATATACAGGAATCTTCATTTTTAAACTTTCTTTTGTCTACCACTGTATTTTTCGTTTACCACGTGCCTTCTCTTTTTACACACTATTGCAGAGTTATAGGTTATGAATACAAATGAAAGTCAGGATTGTCTTGGAATTGCTTAGCAGCTTTGGTGTCGGTATTGCAATTACGTGTCTATTGTGTGTAGAAATTTTTAATAATAGAGAGAATCTTGTTTAAAAAACACCTAGTCATAGAGGAACTAGCTCGGGGGGAGTTGACTTTCCAAGCCACCTGCGCTCAATGTTCGTTGTTCGTGACGATGAATGACTCATCGTTGCTCATAAGGTTTGCTCTTTCATCCACTCTCATCCTGCCACTACATATACGCCGTAGACCGAACTCACGTCTCCCGTCCATATCACGAATTTTCTGATATCTACATCTTTCTATTTTTCTTTGGTTCCGTCCCAAAGGACGGTTGCATCCTTTGTACAGCTGGCAGATATACATACAGTGTGTCCGGTTTAAAGCGAAACGTTGAAATTTTTCGACAAACATCAGGTCATTAAATATGAAACTTGACAAATAAGACACAAATTTCAAACACATTTTTAATACCCAGATAGCACCCGACGTCTTTAAGACGTCTATTTCAGGTCTGAAAGTCTTACGTCCTAAAAAGACGTCTTTAAGACCATAAACAGTGTTGTGGTTTTTATATACCCATAATCTAGCAGTATTAGCATTGGTATTATTTGTTCGAGTTAGTGTTTTTGTTTCAATATCAATTTCAACTCCTCGATTTCAACTTCAATTTCAACCCTTCAATTTCAACTTTTCAATTCCAACTTCAATTTTTCAATCTCAACTTCAACTTCCATTTTTCAATTTCAACTTCAATTTCAACTTCAACTTCAATTTCAACTCGCCAATTTCAACCCTGCAATTTCAACTTCAATTTTTATTATTTTTATAGTGATTTTAATTGCAATTGTTATTTTTATTACATTTTTTATGACAATTCCACATGCGTTCTTCTGATAAAGCTAGGTTTAACTTTAAGCTGGTTTTTGTCGAAATCTATTTTTACTCTTCACTTCTATTAATTTAATTAACATTTATGGACCTGTAAGACTTCTTAGGGACGTCTTAAAGACCTCCCGAATGACCCGTGAAAGTCTTTTAGACGTCAAACAGGCGTCTTCAAGATGTATCGTTTTCTAACACAAGACGTTCAGGAGACGTTCGAAAGACGTTCGTAGGACATTCGGGACCTCTTTAAGACGTCATTAAGACATCTTTGTCTTACGGACAACCTGATACAAATTGTACCATAAGATGGTTCAAATGCTTTGTACATTTTGTAGGTTTTCACAAGAACATAAAGTGTCTTACTTATTTGACCCTTCAATGATCTTGAGATTTCTTTGGTTCCGTCCCAAACGACGATTGCATCCTCAGTACAGCTGGCAGATATACGTATAACGTGTCCGGTTTAACCCTTTCGGTCACGAATTATTTATTCCTGGAAAAGAATCATGGTTTTGCTAAGCAGTTCTTTGAAAATATAAATCTTTAGTATAACTCAAATTTAGTACGTCCTTATATGAAGACGCCATTGACCGAAGGGGTTAAAGCGAAAAGTTGAAATTTTTCGAAAAATACAAATTGTACCATAAGATGGTTCAAATGAATGAGGTCATAGGCTTTCACAAGAACGGTGCAACTCTCTAAATTAGTTCACCCTTGAATGATCATGAGATTTTTTGGTTTCGTCCCACAAGGCGGTTACATCCTTTGTACAGCTGGCAGATATGCATATAGTGTATACGGTTTAAAGCGGAACGTTCAAATTTTTCGAAAAATATAAATTGTAAACTATCCGAGTATCTCATGAGATCTCACAACTGGTTACAACGTTACAAGAGCTATTATTACCTAACCCATCGCGTCCTAAAAACGCACGAACTGCTTTGTAAGCATTAAGAAAATCTACTATAAATTATTTCATGTAATAATTTCGTGTAATAATAAAAACTATCTCATATACTCGGGTATTTCATGAGTATACAGGGGATTGTATGCATTTATGGCACAAATGATTTGGTGCAATTTAAAACAATAAAGAGATTAAAAGAATCTAAGAACGTTGATATATTAATGTAAATTTATTAAAATCGTTCAAGAAAATAAGTAATCGTAATAGGTCGTGGTCATAAAAAAGTGATCGTGGCCTAGATTGATCTTTTATCTAGCATTTTTGACTGTTAAAAACCCCATCTTTGCATCACCGAGAAATTAGAAGGCGTATCTCACACCCTTGCAATCCTAGAAACGAGTTTACCCCCTTAACTTACTAGGTCATTCAGAAAGTTCGTAGCCTAACCATGAAATTACATGAACGAATGAGTCAAAATACATTTATTCTTCAGTATATTCTCCCTTAAGCTTAATATTTTTCTTCCAGCGATTTAATAATTCATTTACCCCATCTCGGAAACGATTTTCCTTGAGATCTCTAAAATACTCATCCACGGCTGCTATAACTTCTTCATTTCATGAAAAACGCCTGCCACGTAGGAATTTTTTGAGGTTTGGAAACAAATGGAAGTTAGAGGGGCCAGGTATGGTGAATATGGTGGACGCAGCGTCCACAATTCATAGCGTAACTCCTTCTATTTGGCCATTGCAAGAACACCTTTGTGAGCCAGTGCATTGTCCTGGTGAAAAATGACTTTTTTCTTCACTAAGCCAGGTCATTTCTCCAGAATTTGTGCATCCAGTTTATCCAAAAGGTTTCAGTAATACTCTCCTATTATTCTTTTCCTGATTTAAAGGTAATCAATTAAGAAAATTCCTTTTGCATCCCAAAAAACGGATGCCATGGCATTCTTTATCGATTTTGACCACTTTGGCTACTTTGGAGCTGAACAAACGGGCTCAGTCAACTCTGCGGTTTGTTGTCGCAATGCAGGATCATATTGGGAAACCATCCATGGTTAGGTTAGGTTAGGTTATCTCATCCATAGTTAGAAATCGACGCACAAAGTCAGTTTTATTCTTTTGAAAATGATCCAAATGTTGTTGAGAAGAACGTTGCGAAATGTTGTTTCTGATCCGGATTTAACGAATGCGGCGCCCATCTTGTCAATAGCTTTCTCATATCTAATTCATTAGTTAAGATCTCATGAACTGATCCAGTTGAGATGCCTGTGGCCTCAGCTAAATCAACTTAATCGGCGATCTTCCAAAACCAAATCATGATCAAAACATGATCAATCATTTCTGAAGTGGTTGCAGCTCTTGGAGGTCCTGAACGTGGATCATCATTAATACCTGTGCGATTATGTTTAAATACAGCAACCCTTTATACCATTGCATATGAAGGAGCACTGCCCCCTAACACATTCACCATATCATCAAAAATTTCCTTCCCGCTTAATCCTTTGTTATATAAATACTCAATGGCTGCACGATTTTTCAAGTTTTTCATTTTTCTAACCAAAGCAAACACGTTTACTTTAATCAGCTGCCTGAAGCAAGCTATTTAACATACCGATTTGGAATGTATAGTATGTTCACATCAAGGACGGATGTTTTCAACAACGATATGTTTTGCTGCTATCAATATCATCTATGTGTCAGGCTACGAACTTTCTGAATGACCTGGTATATTCCTGATTGGTTCCACATGCCAACATCAGTACATAAGATTTTGATGCATGGACGGACCTTCAGTAGTTAAAAACTGTACTTTACCGATTGGTGCCTATTCAGGAGAAGTGCGGGGAGCGTCACACAATTTATTTAAAAAATATAGAACAGAATACAGTCGAAAGAGCTTACGGATAAAACCTATGAGGAAATATTTCACAGGAGGATAGTACATTCCGATTCATATATTTCTCAGAGTAATATTCAACCTAAAATATCTGAGAAATGAACACCATCTGAAGTTTTACCACTACAAACGGATGTATCAATAGGAAATTGTTACCGATTTTCAGGATGAAACATAGTTCAAATAAACGTATTAAGAAAATTATATATCATTTGTGTTAATATTGTTATATTTTTTTATACACTTTACCATTATAAAAATATGAACATTTCATTAATGGATGAACATTTGTTTGAAACCGTGATGTTTCAATTTGATGTTCGAACAAATGTTCATGGATAGAAAAACGTTTATATTCTCATGTAAATATATAAAATAACATTTTTAACATTAAATTCGTGATCAGCGACCCCAAAAACCGTAGTACACGGTATTTTTAGAATGGTTTTTAGTGTTCCTGTATTGTTTTTAAGGGGGCCGGCGCGGTCGTGCAAGATTGTGCAGGCACACGCATACATCGTTAAATTCGCATATACGTATATGCAATTACAAGGTTTACGAGAATGCAAAATGACCCTTCAACATTGCAATGAGGAGTTCAGAAGTGGTTAATTGTGATTCCTAAAAGTCAAATATATAATGCTACGGTACCAAATATGCATATTTTTACGTTATAGAGGAATAATTTGTAACATTCGGTAGACACCGCCTGTCACAAATAATAATACAGCACCTCGAGGTTTCGAAATTTTGCACTTGTAGCACCACTGTCTCGTTCCTAAGATGCACGTTACAAATGTTATAATAAAATACGGCTGATAATGCACGTCGATATTATATTGTCCATCGATAATACAGTGTCCATCGTCCATGCAAACACTAAATTTATTGAACAAAAACACTGGTACGCGAAGCGGCTATCTTCTGACGTCTTGCTTACTTCGGTTGCCTCGTGACAGGCCAATAGCAGCGGTGTTGGACAGGCAATATCTGCCGAATATTATAAATTACTCTAATAACGGTATAACGGTATAACGGTATAACGTACGACCTGCATTATCAGCCGTATTTTATTATAACATTTGTAACGTGAAACCTCGAGGTGCTGTATTATTATTTGTGACAGGCGGTGTCTGCCGAATGTTACAAATTATTCCTCTATAACGTGAAAATATGCATTTTGGGCACCGTAGCACTATACAGGGTGAATTCGATAAAGCAGGACACGTAAATATCTCCGTTACTTTTCGTTGTAAAAAAAAACTTCGTAGGACAAAGTTACACTGTTTGAAGGACCACATATAACGGTGTAAGGGAAAAAAATTGCAAGGTCATTTTTATGAGATTTCAAGGTTATCGATGTTTTTTTAAATGGAATGAGGTATTTTTTAATACATCAATCGATGCAGCTGGGCATTCGTTATAAAAAAGTACTCCTATGTATGTCGAAAAGTTAGTAGTTCAGGAGATATTTCAATTTAAATAACTCTAAAATACCATTACTGTCGTACTAAGACGTTAGTGTTTACTTACTTGTGTAACATCTTAGCACGACAGTAATGGTATTTATTTATATCTGACTTTTAGGAATCACAATTGACCACTTCTGAACTCCTCATTGCAATGTTGAAGCGTCATTTTGCATTCTCGTAAACCTTGTAATTGCATATACGTATATGCGAATTTAGCAGTGTATGCGTGTGCCCGCACACTCTTGCACGGCCGCGCCGGCCGCCGGCCAACTTCTGGGCGATTTTGCACACTGTAGTGCGCACTTTGGTACGTAAGTACTTTACTTACTCGCCTCGGTGGACGAGGTATAATCACACAATGGTGTTCAGATTTTCATTTATTTATAGATTTCATTTATTTAAATAATATTTAAGAGTACATCTTTGGAGATACTTGTAGTCATTCTTGTATACATTTCAGTCATAAACGAAATGAGTAATTACTAAATTGCGGATTTTATGCATTTATAACAAAATTGATTGGATTTAATGCAAAACGGGGTAAAAGCAGGTAAAGAATTTAAAAATATTGTTGAATTATTTCCAACTGTCTAAAATTATTATGGAAACAAATAATTAAATTTGTATGTAGCTCCTGTACCTCGAAATTAATGCAGACAATTCTTATTTTGCATTGAAATCCGCAGTGTAGTAATTACTTTTAGGCATCTCGTACAGTGCAAATTTCAGAAAGCAAATATACATATTGTAACAATAATTGTTTCAAAAAATATGCTTACTCAAGGCCAATTCTCAAAAATGTTTCTCTGACAAAAATTAACCTGATATTAAAAAATATAATAATAATTTTTTTATGAATGAATATTTGTATGAAACATTGATGTTTCGTCAAATGTTCCTGAATTGAAAAACATTTATATTCTCGTATAAGCATATAAAATAACTTTTAAACTGAAAATTTAATTTTTTCTTCACGAACAGTTACCATTAAAATTTTTTTATTGTTACAGTAATGAATTAAAATATGAATCTAATATTTTTTTTATTTAAGCTTACCCAGAATATTGAATTCTCAAATTCTAATTCTATGATTAGCGACCTCAAAAACCCTAGTACACGGTATTTTTAGAAAGGTTTTTAGTGTTTTTCTAGTGTTTTCAATGCTTGATCAGCTTTTGGTCGTTTTTGCACACTGTGCGGCGTTTGTTCCTACGTGCCAGTGTAGTTATCAACGAGATAGTTTTAAAACACTACTTATTTGTGTTTTCTGCACACTCTTTACTTACAATTAGATATAATCTTCCAAATTTGACATTTTGCTGCTAGCAGCGTTACTTAATATACAGTGGTGGACAAAAGTATTCCTTTAAAAAGAAATAATTTTTTAAAATTGAACATCTTTGGCTTTCTGAGATATTATGGTTAGTTTACAATGTGTATAATGTAGAAAAACATTATTTAAAATAAAGCTCACGATATTGAACTTTTTGATCTAACAATAAGCCAAGGTACGAGTTACCGGATATTTAATGACGACTTGGAAGTTTTTTGCTAATTTGCAGGTATTCTGTAATTTATTTTGCGTTATTTCATTACGTGCACAGTATCGTCATATCTTCTGGACTATTTTGTTGAAAAGAGAAAAAGTATTAACAAAATTTTGATCCGATCTTTTATAACCACTTTCCGTACCCAATTACCGAACACTTCAACCATATTACCGTACCATGCTTCATATGGATGCAACTAAGAAATTTTACTCATTTCCTGTAAAATCAATCGAATCAAATCAAATTTCGGTAAAATTGAAAATCGATAAGTTCCACCGAACAAGTAAACTTGTTATTTTCTTGATATTTTACTTACCTAGTTACACTTTCTTCGCTGGTTTTTATGTAGAAAGTATGTTATATTCGCTGTCAAACGCATGTATTTTCCGGTTTTAAAAGTTTGGGCCCATTTTCCGGATTTGTTTTAATTTAGAAAATAACGAAATCCAGATTCAGAGTCACGGTCTCAATTATTTTTATTTTCACAAAACAGAGAAGTAGACGACCTTTTTCCTTTATGGAAAAAGAAACAAATGATAGGAGTCATACAAACGTTGCAGAATTAAAATTATTTCAATATTTGAGCGATAGTTATACACAAATTTAAAGTATTACAAAATACAAATGCAGGAACCCGAATTAATATTCGGACGCTCTAAAAAGACAATAACTTCTTTAATATTGTACTATACGATTTGAACTTTTTTGGGAAGCTATAAAATTAATTCTCATACTAATTTAATGCTATTTTAAGATATTATTAAATTCTCTATAAAATTAATTCATGTATGTAATCGTATATTATTCCTCCCAATAACATTTTCATACAAAATTAATTTCCCCCAATCTTTTACCCTCAAAAAAGCTTCCTCATTTTTTTTTATTATTTAGTGTTTTCCATGCACCAAATAAATTATTATTATTACTTCGAACGATAATTTTCCCTTGAGTAAAAATTCTTTAATTTTTAATTCCATTAAATAAATACAAATTCTATATAAATTTTTCAATCAAAATTAAAATTCCTAATCTATTTAAAATGAGACCTTAATTGGGATTAATTCGGATCACTGCATATGAGAACATTATTTTACAGTGTCTTCTCGATAATTGTTTGAAACATGGGTTCGGCCAGGGACAATTATCTGCCTGAACTATCAACAAATGTGTACAGTGTACTTGTTAATATTATAACTAGATTACGGATCTTTGTACAGATAAACATCGTCGACGTCATTTATACAAAACCAGAAGTTAAATAAAAATACGTTTTCTCTTTTAATAATTTGAATAAGTCATTTTTCTAATGTCTATACAATTTTGTATTTGACTAATCCATTGTTGTCATAAGTGCACAAAATCCGCAGTCTCATTATAATGAAACAATGCAAAAGACTTTAATGTCTGCTGCACCTGTCGAACGAAATGGATTGTTAACGCATTATATGAAAACAGACTTTAAAGGGGTCTTGAAAGTTAATTTTATTTACAGAGCTTCTTGTCTTCAAACAGTTTTGATTCTAATTTTTTGTGATCCATATATGGAACATGGGTCTGTAAAATAAGTCTCACAAGATGTTATTGAATGATCAAATAGATAAGAGTATGACAAGCGCAATTTCCCTTTTCCATTGTACAAAATAATTTTTCGTTTTATTTATATTTATAATACACCTTTCGAGACATTTCAACGGTCTGCTTCGAACGGGACACACAGTGTGTAAATGAATGTAGTGTACACTCTGTGACGAAATGGAAGGACATCCATCAAACTTCAATGGTCCCAGAAGGAGTACAATATACAGGGTGTTTATAAATTTACTAGCCAGTGATCTTTTCATAAATGTTAAGCGCAAGGAAAATATATTCTAATAAATTGTACAATAATAAACCGAAAATAATACATTGACATTTTTAAATTCTTTTAATCTTCCCACTGCTTTAAATTACGTCTATTCAATTTTGTCGCAAATGTATAAAATCCGCAGTAATCAATAGTAATGAGTCAATAAAAGTCAAAAGAAGAAAATAAAAATTCTTTTCAACTGTCTCTCAATTGCTTTGCAGAAGACATTAAAATAAGACATCCGACAAAGTCTTAATTCTGCATTCGACACGCTAATACTGCCGCAGATGTCACCTAATTAGAATAATCCATCGTTATGGCTTAAAATTGTAAACAGTGTGATAATATTATACAATAAAATAAGACGCAGCTATTTCGGTACATGCAGTTTTATTAAGAAGGCATAAAAAGATAACTAAAAGAGGGTATAGGTTTGTCCCGTAAGTCTGCTTTGTTTGAAATAAAATATGAAAATAAGAATTTGCATAATTTATCTTGATCTTTATGCAAAATAAAAATTGTCTGCATCGAGTGCAAGAAATAGAAACCAAATTGAATGTTATTTCTTCCCTCAATGATTTCAACAGAGGAGAAATCATATGAACCGCTCACTTGCCAAATCAATTAACTCCATAAAACAGAAAGTGGAGAAATGTGATGAAATAATATACATTGTTTTTCAATATTCCCTTTAAAATAAAAATCGAAATGAACATTGTATAATGGATTAATACAGCTGTAGCTTTCATGTAAAGACCTGTAGAATAATCGTGATTAATATCACAACTTTTGAGTGACTAATTGTAAGGCAGTTAATCGATTTGACATGTGAAAAAGAAGTAATAACATCAAAATCAGTCTTCAAATTATATTTTTTATTCCGGTTAAAGTTCATTAACCGCTAATAAATCTCTAATTTCAATCATTCAGATATATATGTATATGGAACGGCTCATATTTCATATAATTCCAGGCCAAATCGATTAACTCCACTTCTTAAAATATTTTAAGCATTTGGTTCAGTCATAACTTTTTTATTTCTAATAAATTTCCTAAATAATACAGCGCGTTCAAAAAATTTCGTCGTTTAATGGTATTAATCTGTATTATTTGGGAAATTTATTATAAATAAAAAAGTTATGACTGAACCAAGTGATTTGACACTGACATTTTAAATATTTCAAAAAGTGGAGTTAATCGATTTGGCCTGTGAACAGCTCATATAATAACATCTTCAATTTTGAAAATTTTTCAACAATTTTCAACTCCGTTTATTCAATTTTGCTATAAATGCATAAAGATTCGCAGTCTACAAATGCATAAAATCAGCTGTCTACTAATGGACGGTCGGTACTTAAAATTCAGACATGCCCTATCGTTTTGTCAGGAAGTGTACATTCGTAGAAACCGGTACATTGTTTTAGAAGCTATACAGCACAGCGAGGAGCAATTAACACAAGTATTGGTTGCGATGTGCCGTTAGGTGCATGAAATCCCTTCATTAGGTCAAACTGTACTATGTCCGATCAATCCTAGCGGAATCACCGTCTCTACTTCCAGTTCAACGCCCAGACAGTGCTCCATGAATACTTTGAATTATTGCATAACATTCTCTGTGAATGTTTATTTCAGCAAACGAAAACACGATGCGAATCGTCGAGCGTTTCGATATACGAATGGCATTACTTTCTTAACCTATTCAGCCATTTGTTTAGCACCGGAGTCTAGCTCGCCACTTTGGCTAAGTGGGTTAACGTTGAAAGAAAGAATAATGTTCACTACTCCTGTCACTTGAGAGATAGAATTTAATATACGTATAGCTTTCCACAAATATGTCTAGAATTGAATGTATTACTTGAACTTTTCGCGAAACAAATCGTAGAAATCGTCAAAGGCTCGTATTCCGTTTTTAGTTGCGTTTCTGAGAAACATCAGTATGTTGCACGAAATTGAAAAAACTGTAGATGACTCCATTCTCCATATTACAAGTTAATTTCACGATTCAAACTAGTTTCCTAGCTACTGCGTACATCAGACTTGGGCATGTCTGGAATAACATTATTTAATACATGGTTGAAATTTATACAAATAAAATAGTTGGTCACGAGAGTATTTCGGTAACGTTAGGTATTAAACGAATTTGACGAAGAATTGTAGATTTGCAAATAAAAAGAAACTCAACATCTATTATACTGTTGATAAATAGTTACTAGTTTATTTCACTATAGTTATATGTTATAAAATTATTATTGTTACACATTATATATTATACTATTACTACAATTACACAGGGTGTACCACGTAACACTCTTCACGATTTTTCAATTAACTGCTTGCTATAATCTGACAAAAAAATATTTTAAACAAAAGTTGATCAGTTTTCGAATGGCTATACATTGCAATAAAAAGAGTTGGAAAATTTTCTTTTTAATTATTGCGAAGGTCACCTTCATTTTTTTAAATGGTACTTCAAGGTCATCCGAAGGTCATGGTATACTAGTTCGTTGAATTCGTCTTGATACGGGCTATAATACTGTTGAGTTAGAAATACCAAGTGCCATTTAAGAAAATAAAGATGGCCTTGACAATGCTAAAACAAAAGAAATTTTGAACTTTTTTTATTGCAATGTATAGCTAATCGAAAACTGATCAACTTTTGTTTAAAATATTCTTTTGTCAGATTATCGCAAGTACTTGAAAAATCGTGAAAACTGTTACGTGGAACACCCTGTATACATATTATAAAATCAACTGATTTCATCAAAAATAGATTTTGATTTACTTGTTAATTTTCGAACCCGTAATTCTACACGAAAGGAGTTGTTGCGGATAGAATTAGGAGCGTTTATTGTTTGTAGCGCTAAGGCGGCGATAAATGGATGTCGGCGAGATTATTGTGGCGAGGTACCGTATATTGTAAAAATGTTGTAATTCTCCGTAAAAATAAATTTATGTGAGCGACATCTAAGAAGAGCGGCGGGGCTGATTCGAGGGGGGCGGGAATGGTATTGAGCTATTGGAATAATGATGCGTGCCAACTCTTAACGGTGTAGCCCATTGTGCGGGGGAAGACGGGCGGGGTCATCCCTAGGACGCGGTCGCCAGACCACGCAGGGCTAGGTACCTGAGATTAGGATGGTGGGATCATGCACGGGAAGACACAAGGTCTTCCAGAGCCAATTGGCTACCGGCGAAACCGAGAGAGTTAGTATCGCGATTGAAAACAAAACAAACCTCGAGAAGGGACAGGATTTTGGAAAAAGTCCTGACCAAGTCAGTCTCGAAGCAGCGCTCGTCGTGGACGGACAAATAGAACCACCGAGACCAAGCGATCGCGTTTTTGAATTCCACCTACCCATTGTCGATCAAGTTACAGGGGTCGAATATTTTTGTAATGAACTGTATATGAACGTATGGCTGAACATGTTGAAGGAATACATATACGCGGGCACGGAGATGGTGCGCGGAGTTTCGGCTTGAAGGTTTCGACGGCTCGGCGAAACGGAAGGGTTGAACGGTGGAGTCTTCGGCGGCTCCGCGAAATGGCGCGGCGCGGCGCGACGGTTCGGTACAGGTATTCACCAGGGTGGTGGTAGCGCCGCGGCGGCTTCCTGGTGATTGCTTAGAAGGCTCGTCTTAGCGGGTCTCAGGACAGGAGTCTAGGAAGAATCCTAGACAGGAATACGGTAATTTGTCATGTTTGCCGGGCCTTTTCTACCGTCGACATTGTGGTGAGGGTTGGTGGTGCGGTAGAGGGTTTGTCGTGTTTTCGGTATGTTTCGGTTGTGTTCGCTTTTGTTTGAGGCCGAATACGAATTGAATCGTTCAGTGACAGATCTGCCCGGTGCAGATCTGTTACACCTTCAATATAAGTTGCTTGTGATACCGCGAAGTGAGAACATGGCTGACCCACCGAGCTCTCCTTCTAGTGATCAGGGTTCCGTTCGGGATCGGGATTTCACAACCCTGCTTATAGCGGCATATCGTGATTATCCGGAACTGTGGCGTGTCAAGTCAAACAATTATTTTAACGAAAACAAAAAAGTAATTGCAATGCAAAAAACTGTTGATGCATTGAAACAATGTAAACCAGACTTTACGATTGAACAATTAAGAAAGAGAATGGAACAGCTCCGACCATGCAGCACGAATATTTTTGCCAGAATGGTGAGAATAAAAAAAAAATTGGTGAGAATATTGATGCTTTTAGATTGAACTATATTGATGCGTGCTTCAATATAGAGCGTCAATATTGAAGCGAATATTAACAATATTATCGATCATCTAGGGGCCACTTATGGGCTAAACATTATTCTTAAAAAAATCGAAAATAAGACGCTCATACGTCATTCGTGCTGTCATTTCTGTTCGCATTTGTGTAAATATTAGTAGGATTATAGAATAGAAACATTTTATACTAAACTAAACAGTTCAAGTTTACCTAAAAGTAGGTGCTCATAAATGTTCCGGTATAAACTTTGTTAAGTTAGAAGTTATTCTGATTTCTTTATCCGTGCAAAACTAATACTGTTCATGATTACGAAAGTTCCAGGTGCACTGTTCATACAACTCTACTCTTATCATGCTCGCCTACATGAATCATTCTCTATCAGTATCGATATCCATCAATGCAAGATATCTTAACCTTTCCGGCTAATTCGAGATAGTATTCTACTGAAAATATACAGTGAACCACGAAAGTATTTGAACACAGCTTAAAACGGTGTAACTTTTTTTATGATAGGACCAAACGACCTGACTTTTTTAAGCAATTAGAAGAATTGATTTACCAAATGACATGCAAAAAAGATTTTGAAAAATCTGTAATAGCTAAGAACTACATGAGAAAGCAAAAAAGGCACCATTTATAACATTTTTATTAGAGCCGCTACTGAAAATTTAAAATATGCGTTTTGTAGATGTATGTTAGTTATACGCATGTTAAAAATTTCATCGAAATCGGTTGAAGCAGAAAAAAATGACACACATCGGAAGATGTAAGAATATGTAGATTTTAAGCAGAAACTGACCAATAGTTGCGAAAAACTATAATTTTCACCACATTTAACCACTTGTACCTCTTTTTATGAAACTATGAAACTGTCAGCATGTGTATAACTAACATAGATCTACAAAACATATATTTTAAATTTTCATTAAGGGCCCAAATAAAAAAGTTAAAAAAAATCCTTTTTGTATTTTTGCATGCAACCTTGTAAATTGTAATTTTTGGAAAATCTTTTTTGCAGATCGTTTATTAAACTAATGCTTCTAATTGCTTACAAAATATCAGGTCGTTTGGCACAATTATAAAAAAGTGATACTGTTTTAATGTGCGTCCAAATACTTTCGTGGTACACTGTGTCTATAGTAGAATAAATATAATTTATTAGGCTGTTACATATTACTATTACATATTAAAGAAATATGTGATTTTACTCTGCGTTAATGAATTAACAGATTGTTGATCAATGGTATTTTCAACGGTAACCAAAACAGAGAATACATTATCTTCAATATCATCGCATGTTTCTAGGAAACTTCGTAAAACATTCACCGCTGTTTTGGCCTGTTTAGCTTCCACACTTGTCGAAAATAATTCGAGTCAAGGGAAGTTTTATTTCGATTTATGGTGGTTTCTAAAGTGCATTTTCGTCTTACAGGGGTTTTCGAGTTAAGAAGGTTCGAGTTATCGAGGTTTGACTGTAATATGAACCGCACGAAGTTCAAATAAATTTAATTTTGTTATTTTTATAAGGCAACATGTACCGGCTGTTTGTATAGCTCGGTAGATGCAGTGTTAACACTTGTGGTATAAATGAAAACTGCAAATATGCATGAAACACGGACGAGACACCGAGATGAGTCATTTGAAACTTGAAACGGGAGGAATACGTGTCCCAAGATGTAAACATTTGTTAGACACGTACTTTAAATGCGCAGTACAGATAGGTATACGTTAATACGTATACTCATACGTTAATACGTATACTCATCCTGTATACGGATAATCAGTCATTCGGACAATCGAAATATGAATAATATACCGTAAACACATTGTTGATAAAATGATTATTTCCTTTAGCGATTCCTGACCGACTTCAATGACTTTAAAATATGTTGTTAAGGTCATCATTCTAAACAACTTTTTCCATTAAATATTACCGCCGTCATACCATATGATTTTCTACTAATTGTGAGATCTACAGAATTCAACAAAATTAAAGTCAAGATATCTTTTAGATTAATAATTTTCCTACATTGTATATAGGCTAATATATTTTTATAGAGAATGACGAGCTGCATCGAATATATAAATATATACATACATTTGTATTTAATAATATATGATAATAATCTTGTGAAATCTCCGATACTCTTTCATTTAGAAAGAAATTGTTGTTGCATCTTCATAACGTATCTGTAATCTATACATCAATTCTTCACATAACGTATCTACAGGGTGTCCCAAAATTCCTGAACTTCCCGGAAATGGGAGGTTCCTGAAACCATTTGAAGCGATATTTTCCTATGTCATTCCGTTATTAGAACTTTCTGAATGACCTGGTATTTCCGTAAAAAATAGATACTAGCCATATGAAGTAATAGTCTAGACCGTAAGAATATGTACATATTTGGGCTTGTATTTTGAAGACCATCTAAACGCGTGGCGACCATATACTTACGTACACTTTATATTAGAACTTTAATGCTTCGTGTATTTTTTGAAAGATCGGTAATGACTTTTTATATATTATTTTTAAAAGATACCCGGATGTATACAGAGTGTCCCAAAATTCCTGAACTTCCCGGAAATGGGAGGTTCCTGAGACCATTTGAAGCGATATGTTCCTTTGCAAAAATGTTATCCGCGGCTTTGTTTATGAGTCATTAACGAAAAACACGGACCAATCAGAGCTCGACCTAGACGCGTGTTGGTACAGTCGGCCCGGCGCGCCAACTGTCGATTGGCCGACTGTGCTAACTCGCGTCTAGGTCGAGCTCTGATTGGTCCGTGTTTTTCGTTAATAACTCATAAACAAAGCCGCGGATAACATTTTTGCAAAGGAACATATCGCTTCAAATGGTCTCAGGAACCTCCCATTTCCGGGAAGTTCAGGAATTTTGGGACACTCTGTATACATCCGGGTACCTATCTTTTAAAAATAATATATAAGAAGTCATTACCGATCTTTCAAAAAATACACGAAGCATTAAAGTTCTAATATAAAGTGTACGTAAGTATATGGTCGCCACGCGTTTAAATGGTCTTCAAAATACAAGCCCAAATATGTACATATTCTTACGGTCTAGACTATTACTTCATATGGCTAGCATCTATTTTTTACGGAATTACCAGGTCATTCAGAAAGTTCGTAGCCTAATAATGAAATGACATAAAATAATGAGACAAAATACATTTATTCTTCTCAGTTTATTCTTCCTTAAGCTCAATACATTTTTTCCAGCGATGTTCTAATTCATTTACCCCATCTCTGAAATTATTTTCCTTGAGATCTCTAAAATACTCATCCACGGCTGCTATAACTTCTTCATTTGATGAAAAACGTCAGCCACGTAGGAATTTTTTAAGATTTGGGAACAAGTGGAAGTCAGAGGGGGCCAGGTCTGGTGAATATAGTGGACGCTGCAACAACTCATAGCGTAACTCCTTCAATTTGGCCATTGCAAGAACACCTCTGTGCGCCGGTGGATTGTCCTGGTGAAAAATTACTTTTTTCTTCGCTAAGCCAGGTCATTTCTCCAGAATTTGTGCATCCAGTTGATCTAAAAGGTTTCAATAATACTCTCCTGTTATTATTTTCCTGGTTTGAAGGTAATCAATTAACAAAATTCCTTTTGCATCCCAAAAGACGGATGCCATGACATTCTTTATCGATTTTGACCACTTTGGCTGCTTTGGAGATGAACAACCGGGCTCAGTCAACTCTGCGGTTTGTTGTCGCAATGCAGGATCATAGTGGTCAATCCAAGTCTCATCCATGATTACAAATCGACGCACAAAGTCAGTTTTAGTTGTTTGCAAACGATCAAAATGTTGAGAACATTTCATGCGAATGCGTTTTTGTCAATAGCTTTCTCATCTCTAATTCATTAGTTAAGAACTCAGGAATTCAAGATCTCATGAACTGATCCAGTTGAGATGCCTGTGGTCTCAGCTAAATTAACCATAGTTAATCGGCGATTTTTGAAAACCAAATCATGATCAAAACATGATCAATCATTTCTGAAGTGGTTGCAGTTCTCGGATGTACTGAACGTGGATCATCATTAATGCCTGTGCGATCATGTTTAAATAGAGCAACCCATTTTTTTACCATTGAATATCAACACATTCACCATATCATCAAAAATTTCTTTTCTGCTTAATCCTTTTTTATATAAATATTCAATGGCTGCACGATTTTTCAAGTTTTCCATTTTTCTAACCAAAGCAAACACGCCCACTTTAATCAGCTGCCTGAAGCAAGCTATTTGACATTTGGTGTGTATGGCTATTTGGTGTGTATGGTATGTTCACATCAAGGACGGATGTTTTCAACAACGATATGTTTTTGCTGCTAGCAATATCATCTATGTGTCAGGCTACGGACTTTCTGAATGACCTAGTACGTTATGAGTAGACTGAGGATGTTTATGCATTTATGAAGAAATTGGTTGGTTGAAATATAGAACAGTAAAAGATTTTAAAAATTCAAGAATGTTGTAATGTTGCTCTTAATGCAACGAAATCGTTAAGGGATGAAATCAATTTTTATGTTATTCTTGCTTCCCATAATCGATGCAAAACATTTTTGCATCATGTCATTTTGGGAATAACAGTGTGAAGATTGGAGAACAGATGTGAAGTAAGACAAAATCTATTCAAAAGAAACAAGATGTACTAAATTGATGTGAACAAAATGATTGAACAAATGGACGGTGTGATTATACGAGGTTGGTGGTTGATCACTGCCAGTACAAGCGATGTACAAAATCGAAGAGAGTATTTAGAGAGTATTTAAATTTGTCGGATTATCGAAATAAAGTAGAAAGGTTTTTAAATACACAGCTAATTAGCATTGATCGCAAGCCTTGTGCGCTGCTGCTCGAATAACGGATCGCTCGAATATTAGAGTATTTGAATAAGGAAGGCAGTGCTGTATGTACTTGAAACCTAAATAACTAATGGACCGGTGGCGGAGAGCACGAGCCGGGATCGCCCGTTGGACAAATCGTGAAATATTTGCGAGTGACCTGAGCCCTCAGCCCATCGCATCGCATCGCATCGCATCGACGCGCCGCGAAACCGGGCGAAAGTGTGCTCTCGGAATGCAGGAAAATTTACACGCTCGGGTTGCGCAAGCTCGCTCTTCCATGTGCAACAATGGGCCTTTAATTATCCGCGATTCATCTGCGCCTCTATTACCATGCAAATTAAGGAAGTCGAGCAACGCGATCCGACAGCCGACAGTAGTAGCACTCGGGACGCGGAAAGGGGATATGGGGAGGTAGCATACAGCAATGAACAAAATTATAAGCCCGCGCGCTTTTTTCGGTTCTTTTATTGTTTCAATTAGATCTATTGTTATTTTCTTCTATAGAATTACGTAGGAGAGTTCTCCTAGCGCTGGACGCTTAACGTTTCTCTTATCCCCTTGCCGTATGTTATGGGTTTTGCACTCCAAATTCACCCTTTTGCAAATCAATTTCATCCTTCTGCAAGTCAAATTCACCCTTTCGCAAATAAAGTATTTTAAGAAAGTTTTTGTAAAAGAAATCAAATCAAATGTAAATTAATTTTTAAGAAATTCAACATTTTATTGAATATTGCAAAGATTTACATCAAATTCTTATTTAAAAGTAATTACCATTTCATTCACTTTGCAACGTATCAATGTATGAACACTGTGTGTAGCTAATGTATATTCATAGTAGCCATTTTCTGATTAATAAAATTTTAAAAATAAGTATTGGGTATTGAGTCTTATGTTTTCCTCGCAGTAATCTAAAGTAATAAATAGTGTTCAAGTAATTGGATCCTCCTCGATAACTGTTATCGATGAGAGACGTTCATTTCGATCGCTCATAACAGTTATCAACGAGAGAAATGTATTTCTATCGCTCAAAACAGTTATCAATGAGAGAAATTTATTTCTATCGCTCATAACAATTATCGATGATCGAATTTCTTTTCACTTGTTCATAATAATTATTGATGAGAAAATTCATTTGGGTTGCTTATTTAATTATTGAATTATTATTACTATTACATTATTGAGTTATTGGGTTACTCTTTTTTGGATGGAGCAAGCCTGTGAAATTCATTGAGAATAAAAAATGTATGAAATAATTGATTGTGTACCATTTGAAAGTTGTACAATTTAATAATAACTATTACAAATTTCCTTCATCAATAACTGATATGAGCGATTGGAATGAACTTCTCCCATCAATAACTGTTATGAGCGATCGAAATAAATTTCTTTCATTGATAACTGTTATAAGTGATCGAAATGAATTTCTCTCAACAATAACACTTACCAACAAGAGAAAAAATTTTCGGTTACTTATAATCCTTTTTTGTAACAAATACGATTTTAGTCGATGAAATGCTTGTTATTCTTTGACTTTCTTTCTTTTTGGTTATAACAGTTATGGTCCATGCTTTTGAACGCTGTATCTCTCATCACAGAATTATCTAAAATGAATAATATTGTGGATTCGGGAGCTCAGCAAGGTTGTCAGTTTATAGCCAAAAAAATTTTTTCAATACATTAAAGTCGAAAAATTGAATTTTAACCACGACAAGTGGGTTCCTGGACCACTGTGCACTGTGCAGCGTTGGGGAAACTTCCCTTATAACTCGGACGATGGAACGAAAAATGGAGGAGTATGATGTACGTGGGAGGCAGAAAGTCAGTGAAGAAGAAAGGGAAACGAGGTGGAATAATGAGGAAGATCAGGAAGTCGAGGCAGAAAACGGAGCAGCGAATCAGAGGAGAAATTATTAGATTCGCAGTGAAATGGAAAGAGAGATAGTGAAAGCGCGGGAGAATGGGAAGAACCAACAAGTTGAAGCGAACATATTGAAAGCATAATGTGTTGTGATGTAACACGCGAGATCGGGAACAAACCTAAATCTGAACGACTGAATTGTTATAGTAAAACCAATAATTAAGAGATTAAATAATTATTGTATATATTCGGAGGCCTTAGCTACAAGCATGTGTGAATATTATTTGATTAATTGTAAGACATAATCCGGACATGTGTTTCCGACTAAAATCGGCTCGTTGTTTTTACACTTAAATGGCAAATTATTTAACAAAATGTCCGTATAATTGGTCTTCTACTAGCTTGTAAAAAGAGAGAAACAGAATTAAAAAAGAAAAAGAACAAGAAATCAATAAAGATTTACACGAAAATAAAAGATATAACTATACAACAAATTAAAGATATTCAGTTAAAAATCAATTATATAAATCTAAAAAAATAAGGTCTAAAGCAACTACTGAAATTAAAGATGAAATTAAAGAAAAGAAAGCGAAATTATATGCACACAATTAGAAAATATGGAGGAAGAAGTATTATCTCTTGAAATGCTTCCTTTACAACAAAAAATGAAAATTAAACAAGATAGAATTGAATATAACAATATTTTTTTTGATATGTAAATCGTTAAAGATTTAATAAAGTTCGATGTTATAGATATACATATTTATATTGTCCTGGTATAGGCTTTACTTCTGACCAGCTTAGATTCGATTTAATATGTCCAACTATAGGTTAGAATTATTCTTGTTAATATTATTAAAATATTAATCTAAAAAATGATTTTGGGGATTTTAAATTACTTTACAAAATCTGAATATTATGTTAAAACTCTTAAAAATGATTTTTGTTTATCTAAACTGATAAAATGAAAGGTAGCAAAAATGCTGTCCAGGCTTAGGGCCTCATATTACACCACCTTACATACGTGAATAATTCTTTCGTCGTAACTCGCCGGTGCTCGTTGGCGAATTAATACCGCAACGGTTGTTCAAACGGACACGATTTAACTGTGATTTAGATTGATGCGATGTATATACGTCTCTCTGTAACAATGCGTATAATTGAATAACAGCTATGTGTTTTAAAGTGATGTATGTCGGTGCGTATGAAATATTGGATTCGCTGATTGCAGCATTCGATTATATTTTTATGAACGAAAATTATTATCACCGATCACCGGCTGCCAGTTGAATTGGAGCTGTTCGTTTCGACAATGAAATTAAAGCAAGTGATAGATTGAGATGAAACTCATTTGAAATAGTTCCGTACGGTGGATCAAAAATCTGTTAAAACACTAAAATTCCGATACTCGCGAAATCGTTAATATTTAAACTATGATCATTTTGTTCGAAAGAATAGCACAATAATAAATGTGAATCGGTTTTAAAGCTTAAAGTCTCTTGTTTTATATTCCATCATTTATATTATTGAAACTTCAAATCAAGTTCAAATAATTCTTCAATTCATCTTTCATTTGATCAAATAATTCGTTCTCTCCAAAATTTTTATTAATTCGTGTACTAAAGAACAATTTTAACTTTTAACACTACCGTACCGCGGCCGGTCAAATGACCGCTTTCACATTGTTTATTTTTTAATTGTTCAAATTATTATATAAATTTCTTTATTTGAGCACGTATTTTTATAAAAATTGTGAACAATCTAAATAAATTCAGTCTAGTAGTTTTCATAAAACAATATAAAGTGAGGAGCAAAAGTGAAGACACAAACGATATTTTTAGAAAAATGTATTTTTATTTAATGTTTGCATATAGAATAAGTTTAAGAACAAGTTTTTCGAAATTTGTTTTCACGTGATGTATTAGGCTTGGTACAGACTGGAACATTTCGACGAACTGCGCCGCGAACCGCGCATTTCCACGAACATTTCGACGAACGGTGCCACGAACGTCGCCGCGCGCATTTCGGCGTGCATTTCGGCGCGCATTCGTGCGAACGGTCGATCCATCAGCTCTGGGAACGCCGCGGCGCGCATTTCGGCGCGCATTTCGACGCGCACGAACGCGAACGGGTAGCACTTACAAATCTGTTTGCAGGATAGATAACAGATCCTAAATATTCATAATAAATGTCAAGAAATAGACAGAAATTTATAAACAAAGACATCGGTGATTTAAATTATCTGAAAAAATTACATTTCTACTTCATAATTTGTCTCAAATTATTAAAGCTATGAAAACATTGCATTTTCTCCCGGATATTTTACGAGAATTCTGAACATTTTCGGGAATCTCGTACACCCCTGTAGAAATCCCGAAAAAATTCACGGGAAACCCGAACACCTCCGGGAATCCCGAATATTCTCGGGAAAAACTCAGGATTTTTGGGATCCCGTCCCGACATGAGACGAGGCTTCCCATCCCGTTCCCGGCATCGGGATTCAGGAATTCCCGGGTTTTTAGCGGGGTTGCCTCCAACTTTTTGTATAAGAACCCTATATCTCTCGATATTTAAGAAAATGTATGTCTCTTGACAGTAGCAGCAAATACTAGAGGTGTGCGGGACGGGACGGGAATTCTCGAATCCCGATGCCGGGAACGGGATGGGAAGCCTCGTATCATGTCGGGACGGGATCCCAAAAATCCTGCGTTTTTCCCAAGAATATTCAGGATTCCCGGTGGTGTTCGGGTTTCCCGTGAATTTTTTCGGGATTTCTGCAGGGGTGTACGAGATTCCCGAAAATGTTCAGAATTCTCGTAAAATATCCGGGAGAAAATGCAATGTTTTCATAGCTTTAATAATTTGAGACAAATTATGAAGTAGAAATGTAATTTTTTCGGATAATTTAAATCACCGACGTCTTTGTTTATAAATTTCTGTCTATTTCTTGACATTTATTATGATTATTTAGGATCTGCTATCTATCCTGCAAACAGATTTGTAAGTGCCACCCGTTCGCGTTCGTGGCACCGTTCGTCGAAATGTTCGTCGAAATGCGCGGTTCGCAGCGCAGTTCGCGGCGCGGTTCGTCGAAATGTTCTAGTCTGTACGAGGCCTTAATTAATTCGAAGCACTGATATTAAATTATTTATAACTCTGGTTTGAATGACAATCATTGCCCGCCAGTTTGTAACGTTTAAGTACCAACACTTACCGTTATGAAACATTTTACATCTAGTCAAAACAAAAACTATTAGTAAGCAAGATGGCACTGTATACTTTTTGCCTTTGAATTAAAGAAAAATACTTCCGAAGCCGCTGAGATGATTTGTTCTGCTTTAGGTGAAGGAGCAGTAACAGTTAAACCTGTAAAAAGTGGTGTCAAAGATTTCGAAGCGGCGACTTTAATTGAATTGATGAATTGAAAATTGGAAGACGAAGAACTTGAGCAGCTGGTCTCCTACAATTCCGCACAAACACAACACGACCTAGCACTGCAACTGGGGGTGTCACAGAAAGCAATTTCCCATCGACTGAATAAGTTAGGATTCATTCTAATCTATAGGATTGATAAATAAATACTACATTTGTTTTAAAAAGGCACCGAATTAATTTCTACACCTAATATCAAACCAATTGTCTTAACTTCTCGAAAAAGTTTTCGGATTCACCTCGAAAACCTTGTTATTAAATAAAAGAAGATTACTGAAAGATTACTGAATAAAAGAAACTAATATACGAATGTGTAATAGTAAAAGTTTATTTAACATACAGAGTGGTCTAGTACATATGTATTAGCACATCATTAACATGTAATAACACTCGACGGCTGGGAGGACTGCCAGCGATTTTATTTGTGGTGTGAGGCTAGAACAGCAACTTAATACTACGATCTATTTTCTAATGTGGGTTAATACAAACGGTGTAACGCGGAAACGGTTACGGCGCAGGAACGATCGCCGTTAACACGAACATAGACGGCGGCGGAAGAACTACGACTTAAATACTAACGCTGGCGGACATTGACGGCGGAGAAACGGTTTCGGCTTAAACATTAACGCTAATGGCGACTTAGGTCCTACGGCGGAGCATTTCCGGTTCCACGGTTTATCGGCGCGGCGATCGCATTTACACAGCGGTTTGCGATTGACGATTGGGGCGCGAGACTTTCCCCTGCTGTATTGTCGGTTTATCAACTTAACCTAACTTAATCCTAACTGCACAAACGCTCTTAACCTGCCTTACAACTGTACAACTTAGCCTAACTTAATTTACTCGCTATGGGCGTGTGTTCTGTACCGGAGGTACAGTACTCCTCCCCGGTTCATCCTTAGCACAATGTGGCCTCCGGTGACTGGGAGGCGATACGCGTGCCGGTACTGCATGCGGTCGAGGCGGACCAGGTACGAATCCGGGGCGTCGCCGTGCATCATCGGTGCGGCTAGGGTCCTGTGGTGGGGTGGGGCTGATGATGGCGGGGCGGGTGGCCTTGATGGTGGCAGGTCCTCTCCCGGCGCTGGCCCTGGTTGCGTGGTCCTCGGTGTCGGCGACGGCAGCGTTGATGTGGCCCCTGGCCACGTCGGTAGCGGTGGTGGTGGCGTTCCCTGGAGCGTGGCGAACTTCGGTATTTCGGTGGCCAGGGGTTCCTCGAGTTGTTGTTCCTGCTCCTCTCTCGTGTCAGCTTCTTCCTGGAGAGTCCACGTTTGTGACCCGACGGTGACGGATGTTCCCAGGCCTTTCACTGCATCTGCTCCTATCAGCATGGCGTATGGCAATTTGGGTAGCACTGCGCATGTGAGTGCTAGTGTGTCCCCGCAGAGGTCGGCAATGATCTCCACCTCGCTGTTTAGTTTGACCATTGAGCCGTCTGCGAGACGAGCGGTCGTCTCGTTCGGTATGGTCCTGGCTCCTCCTTGCTGTTGGCACCAATCGGCTACATCCTGGCGGATATAGGAGCGTGTGGCTCCTGTGTCGAGCAGAGCCTGGAAGCAGCGATCGTAGGCCGTTACTGGCACGAAGATCCGTTTGTCTGGGCCTAATTCCGTTGGAGGCGTTTCGTTGTTTAGTGGGACGGTGCCTCGGTCGCTTACACTGCTTTCGTTTCCCGCCAGGGAGTTGCAGGTGCATCCGATCGTGGTTCTTCCGGTGGTGCCACAGTAGGAGCAAAAGAGCTTCAGTGCTCTGCGGTCATAGGTGTTGCTGATCTCGACCGCACTGCTTGATTGCGTTGCACTCTTGGTTGGCTGGGTCGGCCGTTGGCGTTGCTCTTCCGCCATAATGTCCTAGGTAAAACCACTACGGCTTAAGTCTTAAATACTAATCGCGAACAGCGACGACGAAGGCGGAACAACTACGGCTTAAATACTAACGCTGACGGACATTGACGGCGCGGAGAAACGGTTTCGGCTTAAACATTAACTCGACCGGCGGACTTAGGTCCTACGGTGGCGTCACGAGCCAAGAACAGGTGTGGAGGAGAGCCCGAGCCGAAACCGAGAGAAATGCGAGCAGCGGGACCTCGGACTTCAACGGCTTCAAAAAAAAAAAAGGTCCTACGGCGGCGCACGGCGGAACGTTTGCGATTATCGGCGACGGTGTGAAGTGCGTCGGGATAGAGGTTGCTCGCAGCTTGCGCGGCTTGAGCGTACTGGATTCCCGGTGTCGTGTAACACTTCGGGCTGGTGGGTTCCCGGATGCTTGCGCGTCTCGGAGAAGGATGCTCGGGAGCTTGCGCAGCTCGAGCGTGCGGAGACTTCCGTCTCTCGCAGGAAGGGTCTCCCGGTATCTTTCGACACTTGGGCCTTGGAAGGGTTCTGTGAACAGGTGTGGACAGTACAGAACTGTAGCGGCGACATTCGGGGATTACACCTCTAGTAGTCGTGCTCTCAGCCCGGACAACGTTTCTCAGCTTCCGATGGCCGTATTTATGCACGCACTAGTGACACTTTACTTGCGAGTACCTGCGCCGTGGCGTGGCCACCTAGCGGTCGCCGCGCAAGTAGTGCTCTGCGGTGTCGCGCCGCACAGTGGGCCAGATCGACGCGCTATTCATCCCTATTTCACCATTATTTCAAAACATAAAGACCACATTAAAAAGGTCGTTGGATTCGTCTTAGCGTCAGCTATAACATTATTGAATAAAAAATATATAGTTATGAATAAATAATGAAGGTGACCACCATTTTTTATTAAAAAAAACAAATTATTGAAATTTTTTGTATTGAGTTTTGTAGAAGACTGTATACTGATTACTTTTTGTACGAAACATTTTTTTGTCATACCACCGAAAATGTCCGAAAAATCGTGTGAATAATGAATAATAATTGAAAACTGGCTATTCAGGCATTCAAACAAGAGTAATCCATAATTTTTGAATGAATGAAGTTTATTACGTTTAATGAAATTACAAAAGTGTTATTACTGTCTTATTTAATGAATTACAAATATTCAAACAAGAATAAGTATTATATTTTACAAAGTTACTGACTATAATCACTTGATCATACGGATTTTCTGCTTATAACTGTATTTATCTATTAGAAACAACAATCTATACTATAATTCTCTTAACAAAGGTAAGATATACAGGTTTTCAATATGGAACAACTGCTGTGATCCTATACTACAACGGTGTTACTATGATCTCTCAAATACAAATGATTCAACTAATTGTAAGCTATCAAGAAGTTCGAATGTTTATCACTGGTCTCATAATCTGAGAAATTCATAAGGTTGGTTTGGGTTAGGTCTTTACACTCTTAAGAGTCGCGAAGGAATTGCGTGTCACGCGACGCTTTAAACTATCATTACTTCGCGGTTGATTTGAGTTAGGATGTGTACTTTGCAGGGTCTTTTAGAGGAGATGTTGCTGAAAATGTTCCATTTTGTTAGAGCCTAGAGCACACGAATGTATTTACACGAATCTCAACTTGATTATAAAAAAAATTGGGCACATAATGTTCAGTAGGTTTTCCAGGACATCATTATGAAGAAAAGGAATTTTTTCGGAGATAAATGGTATATGTAAAAGTTTGATTTTTGAACGCTTATTATAACGAAAATTTTTAATAACTTTAATTAATATTATCGTTTTCGAATGTAATGGACATTTAAGAAACGTTATACATTCGTTAAAAATTGAAATGAGGACTTTTTAGCCCATGAACAGCTAGCGCATCGCTTTGGCCCACTGTGTGCCGCGCCGTACAGTGGGCCAGATCGGCGCGCTAGCTGTTCACGCATATTTCACCATTATTTCAAAACATAAAGACCACACTAAATATATCGTCGGATTCGTCTCGGCATCAGCTATAATATTATTGAATAAAAAATATATAGTTATAAATAAATAATGAAGGTAAACACAATTTTTTATTAAAAAAAGAAATTATTGAAATTTTTTGTATTGAGATTTGTAGAAGACTGAGTACTGATTACTTTTTGTAGGAAACATTTTTTTGTTACACCACCGGAAATGTCTGTAAACTCGTGTGAATAATGAATAATATTTGAATACTGGTTATTCAGGCATTCAAACAAGAGTAATTCATAATTATTGAATGAATGAAGTTTATTATATTTAATGAAATAACAAAAATGTGTTATTACTGTCTTATTTAAAAAATTACAAAAATTCAAACAAGATTAAGTATTATATTTTACAAAGTTATTGACTATATTCGATTGGTCATACGGATTTTCTGCTTATAACTCTGTTTATCTATAAATAAATAAAAATCTATATTATAATTCCTCTTAACAAAGGTAAAATACAGGTCTTTAATATGGAAAAACTGCTCTGATGCTATACTACGATGCTGTTACTATAATCTTTCAAATACAAATGATTCAACTGTGAGCTAGTAATAAGTTCGAATGCTTATCAATTGTTGTATAATCTAAAAAATTCATAAGATAGGTCTGGGTTAGGTCTTTACACTCTTAAGAGCTGCTGAGTGGTCGTCAATGCGTCTCGCGCAACGCGATTCGCCGCGGAATTGCGTGACACGCGACGCTTTAAACCATCATAATTTCCAAGCTTGGATCGATTTGGGTGTGAAATTTGTAGGATCTTTCAGAGGAGACGTTGCTGAAAATGTTCCACTTTGTTAGAGCACGACACTATATAACACTTTTAACTTATCCCTTGTCAAAGGTGAAAAACTTTGACGGTATTCCTTAGTTGACTAAGTATTTTTTTTTATAACAAATTATGAACATTAATGTTTAGTTCCTGGTGCGTTCTCAACATAGATATACATTCTTCATACAAAAAAGATTGGGCACTTAATCTTTAGTAGGTTTTCCAGGACATCTTTATGAAAAAAAGGAATTTTTTCGGTGATAAATCGTATCTGAAAAAGTTTAATCTTTGAACGCTTATTATAACGAGAGTTTTTAATAACTTTAATTAATATTATCGTTTTTGAATGTAATGGACATTTAAGAAACATCGTACATACGTTAAAAATTGATATGAGGACTTCGATTTTTTAGCTCATGAACAGCTAGGGCGTCGATGTGGGCCACTGTGCGCCGCGCCGTGTTCGCGCGCGACGTTCAGGGGGAAATTGTCAAGCGTCTCGCGACAAATGTAATCGTCACAAACTTCACTGTTTTTGAAAATATGATAAAACTTTCTAACCAAAATTTTTCAATATCAAGAGAACTACAATAAGGCAATAACAATTTCTTTTTATGTGGAAGAGTTTCGGAGATTTCAAGATCATTATCATATTTTTAAATACGAACATATATTTTTCTATGCACTATTCGATGCAGCTCTTCATTCTCTATAAAAATATTATTGTTTAATTCTCCTCCTGGAAGAAAAAGAATCTTCAAGGGATTTAATCAAATTTCATGCGATCTGCTTTATACAGTATTGGAGAATTTATCTGATTATGAGCAGTGATTTATTAGTAGACCGCGAATTTAATGCATTTATACTGTAACAAAAATTATTATTTACTGCATAATTACGCATTTCACTAGGGATTGGACCTAAAACATATATTTGATTTTTTATTTATATTTTTCTGAACAATATACATTTTTTGGGCACTAAAACTGGAACACTTGTACTTTAAGACTATTTGTTTACATCTACGAAAGGCTTAGTTCCATATAACCAATTGCAGTTGTTCTAAAAAAAATTCGTAAAAATCACTTCTTCACTGAAAAGTTACACAAGCCTGCTTATAAAATACGTTCCTAAACATTTTCAGTGGTACGCATACCTTAACTATTTACTATTTCAAATTCTATTTTACGCAACTCCGTGAACAATAAATATCGTCTAATAACAATCAAATAGTACACAAATTTCAACGACGAGTGTCCACATACTTTTAAGCGGTAGGGACCATACCTAAAGCGATCATATTGGACCATACGACTTGGATTTTTTGAGAAGTTAGAAAAAGTTGCAATTGGTCGGATTTACAGAGAAAGACTAGAAGTTATTGTTTACAACTTTGTTATGACGGCCTATATCGAAAATTTAAAAAATACATTTTGTAGATCTGTGTCAATTGGACATATTCTGAAAATTTCATCATAATCGGTCAACGTTGCGATAAGCTACGAACGTTTGAAGATGGTGAAAATTGCTGTTTTTCACGATTTTCAGCCTATTACCGAAATAAATCTAAGGATTTTTGCATCTTTCAATATCCGTAGCTCTTTTCCGCATCTACCGATTTTTATGAAATTTTCAGAATATGTATAATCGACACAGATTCACAAAATGTATTTCTTAAATTTTCAATATTGGCCCACATAAAATAGTTGTACATAACAACTTTTACTATTTTCCTTGTAATTCGAACCAATTGCAATTTTTTTAAAATTTCTTTTCTTGTCATGTAGTAAATTAATTGTTCTAACTTCTCAAAAACATCCGAGTCCTATGGTCCAATATTAAAAAAGATATCGTCCGTTTAAAGGTGTTCGAATATTACTGTGGTTCACTATGTGTTCATGTGAAAGAAAAATTCAAATAAACCAACTATGGTCATGTAGACAAAACTCCCGTTCTGGCAATCAGAAATCGGATTTCAGAGTTCGGAATTCGTTTTCTGACTCGCTCATAAGAATCCGCGTAAAAGGAATGCGCGTAAGTCGAGGACTCACTGCAGCTTGGTAAACAATTAAATAACTTCTCGAAGATATGTAAGTTCAAGTCTGTGAGAAAGGAGATATTCTGTTTAACATTATAAAAGGAAAACAAGTTGCACAATTTAAAATTCCCTATACAATAATTAGGACGCACAAAGAATTTCATGTGAATTGCTTTAAAATTAATTGAATCTAGTGCTCAGTTTCAAAAATGTTCTCTCAGAAATGCGATCTATTTAAGCACTGTTTTAAAAGCAGAACTTTTAAAGGAGATATTCTGTTTAACATTATAAAAGGAAAACAAGTTACACAATTTAAAATTCCCTATACAATAATTAGAACGCACAAAGAATTGAATCTAGCGCTCAGTTTCAAAAATGTTCTCTCACAAATGCGATTTATTTAAGCACTGTTTTAAAAGCAGAACTTTTAAAAACCTTGTAAATTGTTATTATTTGGAAAATCTTTTTTGCATATCAGTTGGTAAACCAATCAAACATTTACAAAAAAGTTATTCTATTTTAAAGGGCATACGAATATTTTTTACACTCACTGTATGTATACATATATCACAGAGATAGTTTGTTCTAATGCTGAAGGATTATTTTGGTTTTCCTTTTTTTATGCGAATTTGATTATTTCGATATGTTTTCAGAAACTCTCGTCTGAATAAAAAAGTAATCCGTAATATTTTGTTTGACCTCTATCAAAAATTTAACAATGCAAATATTATGGATTCCCTGAATTCTATGAATATATATATATATATATAGACAATAATAACCATGAAATACTATCGGTTGGAGAGACTCGTAATTCTTGTAGCAATATTGACCTAGGATCACGAGATTTAGGAGAAATACATTCTGTACGTCCGAATATGGCAAGGAAAATACAAGAAATGGTAATAGAAATGAAAATCGATAGACGAATGTAAATATTCGAAATGCAGAAATCTTAACATTGATTGCATTTAGTGTATACATATTTACAGTAGTGTTCATTGTATTCGGAAGCCTCTTCTGAAAACCGTATGCTGTATAAAACACAAAAGAGTTTACATTACAAATGCAATTGTGAAATGTTGTAAAAGATTTATTCACTTAAAATGTAATATATAAAAAAATTATTTGTTACTGTACTCAGGATTTATTTAAATTAATGCCTATATATGTAGTTTGTTTCTGTACGCTCGTACATTGTTGAATTCTAATCCGCTGTAATGTGTACGCAGTAATTGGTACACTGCTCTTTTTCGCCCACAGTAATACGTACAAAATGTTCTCGATTTTATTTTTCAATATGTCCTTATGTTATATTAGGTTTTGAGTACGATCGAAACATGATATCGCAGTAATTGGTACAGTTACCCCATCTGTTTTATTTTGTTAACGTACACAGATAACTACTTTGTGAATCAATTAATCTGAACTACTTATTTTCCTATTATTTATTGGACTTGTGTAGGGGTGTAGGACTTGTTGAGGTGTGTAGTTTATTTACTTTACAATTTATTAGGTTGGCAACTAAGTTCGCGACCTCCGCATATTCTCAAAAAAAGTTATTCATATATATTTTTTAAGCACAAATATTTTATACAAAATTAATCGCAAAATTCATAGCTTTCAATACAATAAAAGAATTACGAAACAAAAGGTCGCGAATTTAGTTGTCAACCTAATATATGTATATAGCTACAATTAGCCATTTATTTATGTTTTTTATTTTTTTAAATTAGGTTTCTAATAACTGAATCTGATTTTTTCATAATTTTAACGTACGGAGATAAATACACTTGTGAATCAATTTGCCTGAACTACTCATTTTGCTATTATTTCTTAAACATGTGTAGTTTATTTAATTTACAATTTATATACAGCTAAAATTGGCCATATCTAGACCGTGGATCTTTATACAAAATAAAAGTTGATTGCATCAATTGGAAGAAGACAGGAGCCAAATAGGAATGTGTTTCTTCCTGTAATCATTTTAAAAAGTTGAAAATAGTCTATTTCTAATGTTTCATATCTCATCTACTGTTTTTTGTCATAAATGCAATAATCAGCAGTCTAGTAACAACTCAACATTTCATGCATTTGTAAAGTTTAGGAAAATCTTGTCGGACACCTCCTATGTATGTAGAAATTGCATGAGAGAGATGGAGTGCAAAATGATATTCCGTGTTTCTATGGGAAACTGTAGATCGACGTATTGTGCATATCGACCCGTCATCTCGACTATGAATGCATCTTTCCCTGGCACATCGCGGAACCGATGCAGAGCGAATGCCACATTTCACTCGGCCCCAGAACACAATTTCGAAATCTATTTCGTATTGACAGAAACATGAAGCAGTGCACGTAATCATGCCCGGGGATGCATAGAAGTTCTGGATGAGCAAATATAATAGTATTTTAGAACGAAATACAGTACTGTAGTCAGTACGTTACTACTGTACACTCCGCGACAAAAAGGTAGCACATTATACAGATAAAAGGTTTTTAAGCTTTCCAAGTAGTATATTACATTGTTTGTGACCTGGATACTGGGTAATAAGAATAAAAAATGATTTCAATATGGTTATATGCATTTACTACGAGAAGAAACAATTTTATTGGAGAATATGCAACATTAAACGAAAAATCGGTGCGTCAAAAAGATAGCAGACATTTCTTCAATTAACTAAAAAATAAAGTGTATGTATGAAAAAATAATATCTTAATATTTTGTAACTCCGCTTTTGGTTTGTATAACTTGGAATAAACGTTTCGGTATAAATTTATATAATTTTTTAACCACGTTCTGCTTAACGATACCCAGTTTCGTTCAATACAGGATTTTAATTCGTCGGGGGTTCGAAATTGTCTTCCGCCGGCATATACCGTTTTGGCTAAATGGGCACAGCAATTTTCTATAATATTTCAATCTGGAGACATGACTGGCCACTCCATAATTTGAATATTTTCCTGTGTAAAATATTCTTTTACAATCTTCACGGTATGAACACTTGCATTATCTTGCTGATAAATAAAGTTTTTGCCCGCAATTTTTACAGTATGTTTCTTCAATTGTTCGTCGATTAATCCAATGCGTTTTGCACTATTCATTTTTCCACTTATAAACATAATTTTCATGTTTCCATGATACCCAATTCCCGCCCATACCACCACTCCACCACCACCGAATTGTCAACTGCATACAATTTTTTGTTCTTTACGCAAATCATGGAAATAACAACGGTAGCCATCCGGTCCATCTAACGTAAATCTCTTCTCATCACTAAATATAACATTTCGCCATTTTTCCTTTCAATGAACATACTTCTCAGAAAATTATAAACGAGCTTCTTTATAGTGTTTAGTTAATTTTTGGCGTATTATGTATTTACATTCTTTTATAATACGTTGTACATTACGTATCTTACTTACAATTAGTATTTAATCCAGCTTCTGCTGCAATTTCTCTTGCTGTAGCAGCAGAGTTTGATGCAGTTCTTAAAATTGCACCCCGTTGACGATCAGTTGTCACTCTTGGCCGACCTGCGCTATTTTTTTCCATGTTCATCTACATTTTTTAAGAAATTGTAAATAACTTTATGACGACGATTCAACAGTTTTGCAATTTTAGCAATGGAACAATTTTATTTACACAGATTTTGAATTGTTACTATTTCAGGACCAGTCAATCTTTTACCGCGACACAATGTTGAAAAATTCACAACATTTCAATTCTAGAGCACGCGCAATATTAAATACCTGTCGACCTGAACACTTTGACGTCTTCACGCTTACTGGAAACATACAAATTTGACTTTGTGCTAACATTTTGACGCAGCAGTCAAAACTACTGTTTACGTTTTCGACTTAACCGTAAACCTATAGACAGAAAACAAGCATTTACCCTGCACAGATACAACCTACTACTAACTGAGCAATAATATAGAATACGAGAACTGCAGTTATTCAACTATGTATATTTGCGAAAATTATCAAAATTGGATAGTGTGCTGTAGTACGTTACTAATGGGTAGCTAAGATATTAAAAATCATCAGAGAGGTACAGGGTGTAAAGAAATTATATGTCGCGGCTACCATAAAATGATTCTACAGTCTCGATTTGGTTGAAATTGAACTAACGAAGTTTTGCCTTACCTTCAAAGGGTCAACATTTTCTTTTAATTGCATCGTATTTTACTCGTCGCGTGGGTCAAAAGTGCAAAAGGAACCATGGGTCGCAACTCAACCGCGACGAATAAAATATTTGATTATGTCTGTTATTAGCAATATTTATAAGGTGGAGTGGGGTAAGTCCGCCCTAGTTTTTGCAAAGTTGGACTTCAAACTATGTATTTTCAATCTGGCATGTAAAAACTTAACGTTCTTGGTATCAAACTCTTGCCACAGTTATTAGTATTATGTAGGATTCTAATTTTGCTTGAAAATTATCATTTTGATACGATATTGTACAAAGGACGCACTTGCCCTGAAAATGGGGCAAGTATGTCTCTGAGAGATAAAAATTGTTTCGAACCTTGTTTATTGCATTGAATATATTGTTTATTAGTTTTATAGTTACCCATTCAGTACGGAATTACCCCACCGTGATAGTACGGACTTGCCCCGTGTATCAATATTTGCGGGGCAAGATCATCTTAGTGTTTCTCTCAATAAATTTCAAAAAATACAATAAAAACGGTTAATTTAATGTAAACCTACATCAATATTTGTTGTACTTGCCTAAAATAACAACACAGAATATATTAATAACTTGTAAACTGTTGCACGTTCAGGGTAACCACAAACTTGTACGTGTAAATCGCACGTGACTGTTCCGTATTGGTAGATTTAAGCGAGGAAACACATTTATTCTTGCGCGATATCTATACAGAATAGTTAATACTAACTTATACTACATTAATAAATACAAGCTAGAGAAATTTCGTTGATATTGTAATACAAATAACCAATTAACGGACTCCACCTTATCACAGAATTTAGTGCGTTATTAAAGTATGTAGAAAATCTCGATATATTATATATAATTGAACATTTAATTAAAGAGGAAAAATCAGTTAAAATCATATGACCGTGATCGTGATTCGACCTGCGATCACTGTGATAAATCACGGTTAGTGATTTTGCACGCCATCGCCATCACTAATGGTGACGTATAGAGTATAGAGAATTACGCGAGACGTTCGGTTACAGTCAATTGCTTTGCGAAAGAACTATTCGACTCTTGATGGAACGATTTCAGGAAACTGGATCGATGGCAGAAAGTCCAAGATCCGGGTGTCCTCGAAAACATGTTACTTCCACCATCCTCATACTTCTCATGACACAATCAGTTTCCTAACGATGATCTTCCTCCGTTTCACCAAACCGTGACATTATTGCCCACAAAGATTATCCAATTTAACCGTGTTAGACGTTATTCTCAAGTTTATTTAAAGGACAAGGTTGAAGTAAGTAAACCGCAAACGATTGAGCACTCGAACTATTACTGAATACTAGTTAATAGAAGACTGGAATTAACCCTGCACTCCGAATTATTTTTCAATTTCGTTGCCAACAACTCCCTACTATGTCAAGTATTTCATTTGATACTTACAGTGAACCACGGAAGTATTTGATCGCAGTTTAAAACAGTATAACTTTTTTATGATCGGACCAAACGACCTGACTTTTTTTGAGCAATTAGAAGAATTGATTTACCAAATGATATGCAAACAAGATTTTGGAAAAGTTGCAAATTGCTAAGAATTACATGAGAAAGTAAAAGAGGCACCGTTTATAACTTTTTTATTAGAGCACGTAATGAAAATTTAAAATATGCGATTTGTAGATGTATGTTAGTTATACACATGCTGAAAATTTCATCGAAATCGGTTGACACAGAAAAAAGACGACACGCATCGAATGATGTAAGAATCTGTGGATTTTAAGCAAAAACTGACCAAAAGTCGCGGAAAACTATGATTTTCACCACATTTATCCACTTGTAGCTCTCGGGTATGTTTAATCGATTTTGATGAAATGTTCAGCATGTGTTAAATTTTCATTAAGGGCCCAAATAAAAAATTAAAAAAACATGCTTTTTTTATTTTTGCATGCAACCTTGTAAATTGTAATTTTTGGAAAATCTTTTTTGCAAATCATTCAGTAAACCAATGCTTCTAGTTGCTTACAAAACATCAGGTCCTTTGTTGCAATTATAAAAAAGTTATTCTGTTTTAAAGGACGTTCGAATAGTCTCTGGCTCACTATACTTCAAAGAACAGTCTCTTGACTGCTATTTATTTTAAACAATTTTGTTTACTAATTGTATTAAATACAGCTCCCAAACTTTGTTGTAATTTATATTTCTGGAACTTATGTCTGTTTCTAACTAACAAATAAGAAATTAAATAAATAAAGGAATAACCAAATACATAAAAACCCGTTTCATTTACATTTTTCTTTCTGTGATGTCGAGTCACACTCGAGAAAGGAGTGCAAAGGATTAAAAAAGGTACCATTTTCCATAAATTCATGCCAATGCATTGAAATAAAGCTGAAAGTGTCCTGATGATTGGTTAGTTTGTTATTCCTTTTTCAATAAAACAACAACTGGACTTTCGTTCTTTCAATTTTTCTGATGTTCTAATCTTTTTCCTCACATTGCTATTTTGTTCTCTTTTTCAAAGTTATATATTGTTTCAAGTTGTATTAACAACAAATTGTAATTTTTTTAAGTGTCCCTGAAACAGATTGCATTCTCACAAGTTTTACATGCATTTTCCTTGATATTTTCATTTTGGCACTTACAGCCTTTTTTAATTCCAGTTAATACCTTGATTAATTTAATTTATCAGTAGACTGCGGATCTCTTTCGACCTGAACTGCAACGAGTTGGTGTGAATTAAATATTTAATTTTTTGCTTGATATGTTCACTAGGTTGAAAAATGTTATATATATGTTATTTTCATCAAAATCGGTCGACGTTGCAATGAGTTACAAACTTTAAAGAAGGTCAAAATTGCAGATTTTCACGATTTTTTTCGTCACGATTCTTGCATCTTTCAATGTCTGTAGTTTTTCCCCGAACCAACCGATTTCGATGAAACATTCACAATGAATATTGATTGACAAATCAAAAATCGTATTTTACAAATTTTTAATATAGGCCCACATTAAAAAGACTTAAAATTGCAACTTTTAGTATTTTCTCTATAATCCCGACCAATTTAAATTCTTGAAAAAATTTCTTTCACATCCTGTAGTGAACTAATTGCTCTAGTTTTCAAACAAGTTCAAAAATATATCATTTTTTTAGAGATGTTCGAATATTAATGGGAATCACTGTATATCATGTTTAGTGTCATTTTAATAAGAAAAATGCCACAAATAAGGTGGTCAAAGTCCCATAAAAAATAATGAAAAATACAAAAGTTTTCTAATTGGATTGGTAGATGTTTACACTTTACCCTGCACGGAGTCTAAAACAGGTTAAACTTCTCGGCCCCTCGCGGGGTATGCCCCGCAGTGGAGGGGATACGCAAATTTCTTAAATCCGAGAGCTCCCGTTTTCTTAGATCAATACTTCGCTGTAAATCTAAAGATTCTTACATATTTCTATATCTGTCGTTTCTCCCCGCATCGCGCGATTTCGATGAAACATTCACAATGCATATAATTGACACAGATCAACAAAACGTATTTTAAAAATTTTGTCTACAATTCCGATCAATTGCAATTTTTGAAAAAATTTCGTTCCACATCATACAATAAACCACTTGCTCTAATTTCTAAAAACAAACTAAAATCGTATAGTTCAATATTTAAAAAGTTATCGGATTTTTTAGAACGTCCGAATATTGATGGGAGTCACTGTACCTTTGAGACTAAATTAACATACCTTTAGACATATTACGATCCATTATTTTAAAAATTTTCAAGGTGCGCTTGCTGTTCTCTATAATTTTCTATACTGCTATTAACTTTCTATACTTCGATCATTAGGTGTTCATGTCGATGCCATGATCATTTCCTCGCGTTAATTTTGCGTGTGGTTTTATGAAAGTGCTAATTTCTTTCCTGAATATTATCTTAATGTTCATCCATATCGATTGTATATAACTATAAGACGTAAACTTTGATTATCATCGTTTTAGAGGAGTTTCTACCATCTCCGAAGATTTATGTTTTAGTTATCCCCTGCCGAAACTTTTCCAAAGACGAGTAGACTCGAGATTACTGTTTGATTGTATCGGTGCATAGTTCACCTGACGGGAGAGAGAGAGAGAGAGAGAGAGAGAGAGAGAGAGAGAGAGAGAGAGAGAGAGAGTGTCTGGTTCCATACCAGGTGAACTGAAGTAAACTGGTTTATTAGAACGAGCAACTTTCTGTGGAAAAGTGTGTGTAAAAACGGCATCACGGTTATTAATCTATTACTCATACAAGAAACATGCAAGCCTGTAATTTAGTTTCAGTTCTATAACAACGTTTCTAATTGTAAGTCAATATCGATCGCCATTCATATACATTTGTGGAAGCTTTCGTGTCAAAATCATTCGTTTACCGAAATAAAATCTTCTTCAGCCTGAGTACCATACGCATGACAATAATAAGAAAGTTATGCATACTTCTATGTACATATATGAGTCGAAAAAGTTATTTAATCATCGATGGAAAATATCTTTTTTAAATTCGTTTCTTTTATTCTTTTTTATTATTTTATTTTATTAGATTTTCTGATATTTTGCGACATGCAGCGATAATACGGTGCTTCATATCAGCCACCGCGGTTTGAGCTTCAGCATAAACTTGATTCTTTACGTGGCCCCACAAAACATTTACATTTTTCAACGTTACCGGATACAACCGATCCTTATTGTTACGCGCTATCGCTGGTCAGTAAAGACAAAACGTCTATTAGCGACAGTAATGGTGACTTAGAATGATTTAACACTAGAACTACCACATCAGTTAAAATGACTGGTTTTACAATTTCATTTTAAAATTCTTACTTCATGTTACATTTTTGTCCCGCAATGATGTGATGACTTTTGCAGCGATGACTTGTAAAATGAATTTTATTTTTGTGTCTTCATTATTTAGAAAATAAAATAAGTAAGATTATCTTCGACACGTGAAATAAAACAAATGTGACGACTGGCAGATAAAGCACGAAATTGGACTTACACACCACTTTCATAATCAATCGCTACGCAATTTCTATTATTGGCCAATTTTAAATTGAACAAAACATTGGCATTTTTTAAGATATTAAATATTACCTAGTTATAAATAAAAGGTTTACACTAAATTAATCACAAATTATGCGATATCTCATTTTTTAATGGATTTACCCCTCAAAATGGCAAAACGATTGAAAAACTCTGAACTGTTGCAAAAGGTGAACAATATACCAATGGAATGCTCTGAAATCGTGGATGGCGAATTGTATGAGCACGAAGAAAGTGAATCAGAAGAAAATGAAATTGAACTTTGTAGTAATAATAGTGATAACGAGATTTTATAGACAAAGAAAACGTTCAGGGGTCCTCGGAAAGTGAACCAGTTGGGAAAAAATAAAAAAAGGTTCTACTGCTGGAAGATTACCACTACATAATATTTTCAAAGACATATTCGGCCGCATATTCCTCTTGTAAGATAGTAATAAATCAACAAATATAAATATATTTAATTGAAATATCTCCTAAACCATTCACTTTTCGACATAAGTAAGTCAATACTTTTTTACAACTAATGTCGAGGTGCATCCATTGATCGATTAAAAAATACATCGTTCCACATAAAAAAGAAAAACAAACGACATTGACCATCACGCGTCGACTCACGAAAAAACTAATAACACCAAAATATGCTCCACGCGCGATACCATTCAAATCTCCTCTGAAACATTTTCCACTACGTGTAATAATTAATAATAGCGAGAGAATCAAGATGTGAAAATCGGGTGAGACACCCTGTATATGAATAAAAAAGGCAAGCAAGACTGCTGGCAACGCGACGTGGCTCTTTTCGTAGAATTTCAGGGAAATAAATGAAACGCTGGCCCAATTCACTGAGGAAAAAAAGCGTATACAAAACGCAATGAGTTTTTCTATCGCCGTGAGAAGAACGGTCCAATCAATGGGAACAAAGAGCTCGAAAGTGAAAGGGTGGCGGCGTAAAATGCACTTTTTAGTGCACTGTTTCAAGCGGAGAGTTCTCACAGTCGCGCGACGATTGAACTGTTATCTAATACAGTGATTGCTGTTGCGTAACCGCTGCGCTGCTCGCGAGATGAAAAGTGTGTGGGAGGTGAACGAAGATCGCCGACTATTCTTTTTACCTGTTGCGTACGTAATTATTCGAGCGAGTCTAAACGTCCAGGAAAACAAGAACAATATGGTTCGAAACATTATAAATTCACAAATTATCATTATGTAGACTGCGGATCTTTATGCATTATGCATTTACAGTGACTCCCTTTAATATCACTGTCCAACACCAAATTTCTTCAACAATTATTCTAGTGTGTTTCTTATAGATTTTGCCCTGATTCCGAATCTGCCCTTAATGTTTTGCACTAGACGCACAGTTTTTGAAAAACACATATTTTTCAACTTCAACTGTTCCATTTCAACTTCAACTCTTCAATTTCAATTTTTCAATTTCAACTTTAACTCTTCAATTTCAACTTCAACTCTTCAATATCAAATTCAACTCGGCAATTTCAATTTTTCAATTTCAACTTCAACTTCAATTTCAAGTTTAACTCTTCCATTTAAACTTCAATTTCAATTTTAACTCTTCAATTTCAACTTGAATTTCAATTTTAACTCTTCAATTTCAACTTCAATTGTTATTGTAATTGTAATTTTTATTATTTTTATTGTGATTTTAATTGCAATGGTTATTTTTGTTACACTTTTTATGTCAATTCCACAGGCGTTTCTCTAATAAAGCTGGGTTTAACTTTAAACTCGTTTTTGCGTAAATCTATTTTTACTTTTCCCTTCTTTTAATTTAATAAACATTTACGCACCTTTAAGACTTCTTAGGGACGTCTTAAAGATCTTCCGAATGGCTCACGAACGTCTCCTGAGGGTCTTTTAGACGTCAAACAGACGTCTTCAAGACGTATCGTTTTGTAACACAAAACATTCAGGAGACGTTCGGAAGACGTTCGTAGGATATTCGTCACATCTTTAAATCGTCTGAATGTTCAACTGCAGACGTCTTTTAGTTATCTGCGATGCACTGTGAAAGTTTTATCGAAATCGGTTGATGCGGGGAGAAACGACAGACATTGAAAGATGTAAGAATTCTTAGATTTATTGCAGTTAGAGGCCGAAAATCGCGGAAATATCCAATTTTTACCAATTTTAACAGTAAACCTACCGCAAGGGGTCAACTGACCCATTTTAGATTGTTGATTTGACAATTATTGAAATTATAAAGGTGTTTTCATGGGAATTTATTGAATATATTTTTTGACTCCAGTATACAAGGTGTTCCACGCAAACTTGTTCACCCTCAATAACTTCTGAAGTATGCATTATATAATATGATAAAACTTTTTCTAGAAAAGTTGTCTGGTTTGAAGGGATACATTATGTAATTCATATACTTTTTTTGTAAGTGGAGGCGTTTCGGAGATTTAGATGTCAACTTCGTTTTTTTAAATGGAATGCTGTATTTTTTATGCCACAATATCGAAGAGGGGTAGACTTTACCTTACTGGGCTCAAAATTTGTGCCTTTCTCCTATAAATTATGATGTATTTGGTATGTAATCCAGTAGATGTGTATCCGGGGCGGCTCCAGATCAAAGTTTCGATCCTGTAGGATCAATCGGGAGTTATGCTTGCTTAAAGTTGAGCAATCTGCAGTGCTTTTGCCTATTCTGTTCACGATTCGCTATTGAAGTTATCGTCAACGTTTATATGTGACTATCTCAGTAAGATAACAAAAATGAAGGCTGCTCTTTACTTTACGGGATCAAACATTTTTGCCTTTCCCCTATAAATAATTATCCATTTGTTGTGTAATCCTACTGGATTTGAACGAGGAGAGCTGAAGAAGAATGAAGGAGTCCTACGGAAATCTTTGCTGGTATTGAATCTCCTACTTGATATCATGCACAGACCCTTTTCAAGAAACAAAGTGAAATTATTCGTTAACTAATAGGTTTACAGCTTATAAAAATCAATACTTCTTTACTAAAAAATATATCGCTCTTCTCGATTTTATAAAATAAGTAGGTGTAATTTAAAACAGACCATATATAAAATAAGTAGGTGTAATTTAAAACAGACCATATATAAAATAAGTAGGTGTAATTTAAAACAGACCATAAGAAAAATTTAAAAATACTGTTGTATCATTTTCAACCTATTAAACATATTAGGAGACAAAATACGTTTCCATATCGTTTCAGTCCGTTGCAATTCAGGCAGAAAATTTTTTTTTAAAAAAAGATCCGCTGTCTAGTAATGGATAATTATAATGAATATAATATAATATAAATAAATATATATGAATATAGAAATAATAATGAATAAAAATCCGACAGATTTTGATATTTTTCTTTATACTTAAAGTAATACAAGTTACTACAGTAATTTCAATTTAAAAAACGCTAAACCTAATGTAAGTAATGTACACATGTGTGTCAGTGTCTTTGAAGATGTATGTAGGTGTTCAGAATCAATATTCATACAATTATGAGGAATTACAGTCTAATTGTCAAACTTTCAGGAATATCATATTGGAGCATTACGAATTATGTTCATTAGTCTCGTGGATACAATTGCTCTAATACCATTAAGTTCATTAAAATTCTACACAGACAACAAGATTAACCAGATACAAGCGAGCCTTCTGGAAACGTAAAACAGGAAACCCGATGACAGAGTGCGCTTTCACGAAGCTTGAATCGTTAATTAAAACAAAGTTTACTCACAGGCAAAGTGCAGCCTTTTGTCATTGCAAACAATGAGCATGCTAATAACAGTTCTGCTCCGTGTAATAATGGAAAATTGATTCGAACAAGAAACTTTCCAAAAATCTCAGATTTAGGCCACTGCTATTAATGATACTGTGCTTTAGTGAATAGCTGACTGTGAAACTGAGCTCAAAGCTTGGTTTCACTTTTTCTTCTGAAAAAAAAAACGATATTTAATGTATATTTTTGTAACGTGTTCTCTTTTATAGGTTGCGTAGGAAACTGACTGAAATAGTAATTCAATTTTTCAACTTTAACTTCAATTTCAATTTTAACTATTCAATTTCAATTTCAACTTCAACTTCAATTTCAATCTTAACTATTCAATTTCAACTCTTTAATTTCATCTTCAACTCTTCAATTTCAACTTCAACTTCAACTCTGCAATTTCAAGTTTTCAATTTCAACTTCAACTCCTCAATTTCAACTTCAACTCTTTAATTTCAATTTCAACTTCAATTTTTATTGTAATTTGTAATTTTTATTATTTTTATTCTGCTATTAGTATCTGCTATTAATGATACTGTGCTTTAGTGGATAGCTGACTGTGAAACTGAGGTCAAAGCTTGGTTTCACTTTTTCTTCTGAAAAAAACCGATATTTCATGTATATTTTTGTAACGTGTTCTCTTTTAGAGGTTGCGCAGAAAACTGACTGAAAAAGTAATATTGTTGAGTTCACAGGTTGTATCATATCTACATATGGTATATGATAAGTAGACTGCGGATTTTATGCATTTATGACAATAATGGGTACGTACAATTTAAAACAGTGGAGGTATTAAAAAGACTTAAGGCCACCAGTGTATTAGTCTCACCTAAATAAGATAATTAAAAGAAGAATGAATTTGTTATTTGTTTCCTGTGTCTTGCAATCAATGCAAACATTTTTTATTTTGCATAAAGATCCGCAGTCTAATAATAACATTAAATACTAATAGTAAAATACGTAATGTACAACGTATTATAACAGAATGTAAATACATAAAACGCCAAAAATTAATGTGCAAACCACCGCTAAGTAATCCACATAAAGAAGCTCGTTTACAATTTCTTGACAAGTATATTCATTGGAAGGAAAAATGGCGAAAAGTTATCTTTAGTGGTGAGAAGAGATTTACGTTAGATAGATCGGATGGCTGCCGTTATTATCTCCATGATTTGTGTAAAGAACCAAAAATTTGATACAGTCGACAATTCGGTGGTGGTAGAGTAGTGGTGTGACGGGAATTGGGTACCATGGAAACACGGAAATTAAATTTATAAGTGGAAAAATGGATAGTGCAAACTACATTAGTTTAATCGAAGAACAATTGAAGAGACGTGCTGTAAAAATTGAGGGCACAAACTTTATTTATCAGCAAAATAATGCAAGTGTTGATACCGCGAAGATTGTAAAAGAATATTTTACACGGGAAAATATTCAAATTATGGAGTGGCCAGTCATGTCTCCAGATTGAAATATTATAGAAAATTGCTGAGCCCATTTATCCAAGTCGGTATATGCCGGCAAAAGACAATTTCGAACCCTCGACGAATTAAAAACCTGTATTGAACTAACCCGGGTATCGTTAAGCAGAAACGTGGTTAAAAAATTATATAAATCTATACCGAAACGTTTATTCCAAGTTATACAAACAAAAGGCGGAGTTACAAAATATTAAGACTTTATTCTTTTATACATATACTTTATTTTTTAGTTATTTTAACTTCTCTTCTCGTAGTAAATGCATAGAACTATATAATAATTTTTTATTCTTATTACCCAGTATCCAGGTCACAAACAATGTAATGTACTACTTGAAAAGTTTAAAAACCTTTTATCTGTATAATGAGCTATCCTCTTGTCGTGGAGTGTACAATCCGCTGTCTAGTTATCATGCATTATTAAAATCATTTGAGTGTGGCGTCACATATGTATATTAAAGGAACATTCTCGCAGCTCACACTATTTCCTTCAAATGTTCTACTTAAATGGAAAATTTATTAAAGATATACACAATATAATGTCGTTAAAAGCAACTGAAATTCGCCTTGAAACATAGCGAAATCACTTTCAAGGGGAACATGTTTAAAAATGGAACAAGACGTTTAGGAGAATCTTTCCTTAGCGTGACGTTAACTTCCAAGGCAAAACATAGTAAAAACAGTGACCAACAAGAAACGAGTCTTCCAGTGAAACGAACTTCACCTGAGATAGTTTCTCGAGTTAACAGGGCATGCAACCAGAGAACTTGTTTATTGTTCTATATTCGGTGCTCCGAGTCTTGTGTAAATTAATTGTTCCATTTATATTCAAGGAGAAGTGAAATGATAAAGTGCAGACTTCAAGATGACGTGTAACCACTTATTTCGAATTTGTTCGAATTAACCCATCCCACAGCTCATAACCGCATGACGGATTTTTATATAAAATCCTGGAGGAGTTGGTAGAAAGAGGAGATCGACAGAAAATTTCTTGTGTTAATAATACGAATAAGTTAAAGATAATATGACAGCATTTTTAAAAGCAAAAGATTTTACTTTTTCTGGTAAATTTTAGGTGTTCGACTTTTATAACAAGTCACTTTATAATTTTATTAAAGTTTTGAACCGATATTTACGATATCATTCCATTATACATGCAAGAACACTTTTCATTAGCTAACTGCAATAAGTCTAAGGATTCTTACATCTTTCAATGTCCGTCGTTTTTCCCGCATCAACCAATTTCGATGAAACTTTCACAGTGCATACAACTGATATAGATTTACAAAACGATTTTTTAAAAATTTTCATATTCAATCAGACCCACATAAAAAAGTTGTTAATGTAACTTTTAGTATTTTCTTTATAAATCCGACCAATTGCAATTTTAGAGAAAATGTCTGTTCCCGTTATGTAGTAAACTAATTGCTCCAACTTCTCAAAGAAGTTCAAATCGTATAGTTCAATATTTAAAAAGTTCTCATTGTTTTTGGAGTGTCCGAATATTAATGGTAGTCACTGTATGTTTCAGAAAACATTTTATGAGTACTTGGTGAGCTACATGTTCGCATATTCTTGAATCTCAAAATATGTTTTTTATATAAATAGATTATTGTATATAATTATTTATATTTCATATAAATATAAATAAATCATGTAAATCTGTAATTTTATGTATAAAACTTTTGTGGCGATATTTAAGATATCATTCCAACGTAAATATAAGAACATTTCTTATTAACAAAATGAGTTCTTTGCAGATCTCTTCTTTAGAAAAATGGAAACAGCTTAGTCAAATTTTCAACATCTATTTCACTTTAGCATACATATTCAACTTCTAATAATACTATAGAAAGATACTATATAGTTTGTTGCTTAACGAAATGTTTCAAAAATAAAAATACACTTAGTACCCTTACTGTTTAAATAAGTAAGTACCAGGTCATTCAGAAAGTCCGTAGCCTAACAATGAAATGACATGAAATAGTGAGTCAAAATATATTTATTCTTCAGTATATTCTCCCTTAAGCTCAATACATCTTTTCCAGCGATTTTCTAATTCATTTAGCCCATCTTTGAAATGATTTTCCTCGAGACCTCTAAAATACACATCTATGGCTGCTATAACTTCTTCATGAAAAACGCCTGCCACGTAGGAATTTTTTGAGGATTGGGAACAAGTGGAAGTCAGAGGGGACCAGGTCTGGTGAACATGGTGGATGCTGCAACAACTCATAGCGTAACGCCTTCAATTTGGCCATTGCAAGAACACCTTTGTGAGCCGATGCATTGTCCTGGTGAAAAATGACTTTTTCTTCGCTAAGCCAGTTGATCCAAAAGGTTTCAGTAATACTCTCCTATTATTATATTCCTGGTTTGAAGGTAATCAATTAACAAAATTCCTTTTGCATCCGAAAAAACGGATGCCATGACATTCTTTATCGATTTTGATCACTTTGGCTGCTTTGGAGCTGAACAGCCGGGTTCAGTCAACTCTGCGAGAGTCCAAGTCTCTTCTATGATTACAAATCGACGCACGAAGTCAGTTTTAGTTTTTTGCAAACGATCCAAATGTTGTTGAGAACATTTCGCGCAAATGCGTGAAATTGCGGATCAACAGATCCGAATTTAACGAATGCGGCACCCATCTTGTCAATAGCTATCTCATACCTAATTCATTAGTTATAATCTCTTGTACTGATCCAGTTGAGATGCCTGTGGCCTCAGCCAAATCAACCACAGTTAATCGGCGATCTTCCAAAACTAAATCATGGACATGATCAATAATTTCTGAAGTGGTTGCAGTTTTTGGACGTCTTGAACGTGGATGAAGGAGCACATGAAGGAGCACTGTCCCCTAACACATTCACCATATCATCAAAAATTTCCTTTTGTGACTGCACGATTTCTCAAGTTTTCCATTTTTCTAGCCAAAGCAAACACGTCCACTTTAATCAGCTGCCTGAAGCAAGCTATTTGACAGGTCGACTTTTTACTGCTACCAATATCATCTATGTGTCAGGCTACGAACTTTCTGAATTACAATTATAAGGATTCTTTCTATTAGTATTATATTGTTCCGTGTACTTACAGTAAGTCTAAGAAATATTCGTACGCCATTTAAAATAAAATAACTTTTTATAATTGTACCAAACGACCTGATTTTTTATAATCAATTAGAAGCATTGGTATATGAAATGATATGCATAAAAGATTTTCTAAAAATTATAATTTACAAGGTTACATGCAAAAATAAAAGGCATTTTTTAAAACTTTTTTATTTGGACCTTTAATGAAATTTAAAATATATGTTTTGCCTGATAAAAATTTCATCGGAATCAGTTGACGCAGGAAAAAACGACACGCATCAAAAGACGTACGATTCTGTGGATTTTAAGCAGAACCTGATCAAAAATTGTGTAAAACTACGATTTTCACCATTTTTAACCGCTTGTAGCTCGTGTGTATGTTAATCGATTTCGATGAAATCTTCAGCATGTATGTAACTACTATAGATCTAAAAAGCATATATTTTAAATTTTCTTTAAGAGCCCAAATAAAAAAGTTATAAAAAATGCCTTTTTTATTTTTACATGTAACCTTGTAAATTATAATTTTTGGAAAATCTTTTTTGTATATAATTTCGTAAACCAATGCTTCTAATTGATTATAAAAAATCAGATCGTTAGGTACAGTTATAAAAAGGTAGTTTTGTTTTAAAGTAAGTACGAATACTTTTTACACTCGCTGTATATGCAGACTTTTATCATGTGACCGTATGTTTCAATGTAATAGTAGTAAAACTGTAGCTGGGCGGGCTTACTCATTGAATGGAAGGCATTGGTTGACCTTGGCTAACCTTGACAAATGTGTGTCATTGCCTTCACCGTTTACAAAGCACAGTGCCACGTAATCAAATTTACACAACTCCAATTTCGGCTGTACAAGTTCAGAAACTGAAAGTGAATACTAATCGCGATGCAAGATAGTCATCGGTAGATTGCACATGTTCATGCAATTGTATTCAAATGTGACTATGAAAGGTAATACGAATGTATTTGTTTACATATTTATAGATTTATCTTCAATATCAAACTATTAAGCTTGTTCATAGAGAAAATGAATTTGTTTAATTTTAAATTTTGTTCATTATATTGTAACATTTTAAGTACAGTCCTTAATATATGAATCAATTGTTCTACATTTAGGAAGGTATACATATCAGATGATTTATGACCAGGGTATAACCATAACAGTTATAACCAAAAAGGAAAAAAGTTATATAATAACAAGTATTTCATCGACTAAAATCGTATTGGTTGCAAATAAGGGTTATAAGTAACCGAAAATTTTTTCTCTTGTTTGTTAAATGATATCGTTGAGAGAAATTCATTTCGATCACTTATAACAGTTATCAATGTGAGAAATTTATTTCGTTCGCTCATAACAGTTATCAATGGAAGAAGTTTATTTCGGTCACTCATAATAATTGTCGATGAGAGAAATTTATTTCGATCGTTTATAACAAGTTATCGATAAAAGAAATTTATTTCGATCGCTCATAACAGTTATTGATGAAGGTTTGTAATAGTTATTATTAAATAGTACAACTTTTAAATGGTAGACAATTTATTATTTCATAAATTTTTTATTCATAAAATTAATTGCTACAATCAAAATTGAATGTGACATACACACAGATTTTGTGTTGTTCTTATGGTCTGTTGATTCGTCTTGTTGAACGAAACCTTCTCAATGAATTTCACAGGCTTGCTCCATCCGAAAAAGAGTAGACAACTCAATAAATAAGCAACCAAAATGAATTTTCTCATCACTATTTATTATGAACAAGTCAAAAGAAATTCGATCATCGGTAACTGTTATGAGCGATCGAAATAAATATCTCTCATCGATAACTGTTATGAGCGATAGAAATAAATTTCTCTCATTGATAACTGTTATGAATGATCAAAATGAACTTCTCCCATCGATAACTGCTTTGAGCTATCGAAACAGTCTTTCTTCGTCGATAACAGTTATCGAGGAGGATCCAATTTTTTGGATAGTAATAACTGTTATTCGTAACCAAAAAGTATAGAAATCGATACTTTTTAATAATTTTGTTCTTCGAATTTTTTTTCTATATATGTTGTGTACATTATCCTAAATTTCAATAATAATCAACTTTTTATTCATGATTTTGAAAATGAAGATAAAAATTGTATAATAACTGTTATTTTTGGTCCCTGATTGTGACGAATGTGAAATTAATTTAATTTTTAACATTAACTATTTCGTCTGGAATATGAGAGAAGGAACAATGTTGTTTGTATATGTTCAATATTATGCCTTTTATTTCGATTATGTAAATTGAAATACTGTAAGTTTAGTATTGTTGCAGAACTGATATTGTACAATAAAATTGTCTTTATTTGAAATAGTAAGGAAATTGAAAGAATTCAGTAACTTTAGGTGTTATCTTCGCCTTGCTAAAATTATTAAAGAAAGAAAGAATTGTTTACTTGGCTCCTGTTGTATACAATTGAGCCCCTTAGTGGACAAGTGGCATAAGTCGAAAATTACGAAAAATTGAGTTTTTATAGAAATAGTAAGTTTAAGAATACTTGTTTTATTTAACAGATTAACTTGTGTATACTTTGTTTTATGTTAATACAAAATAAGAGTCAATTTTACATTATAAATGAAGCGACTGTACAAATATCTTGAATAATGGCGTAAGTCCAATCTCTTGAACTCACTCCATTTTTTCACGGAACATATGGACTTACTCTACTGTTGCATTTGATTAAAGGCAACTGGTATATGTACAGTGGGTGTAAAAAGTATTCGTACACCTTTTAAAAACTAATAACTTTTTTATAATTGTACCAAACGACCTGATTTTTTATAATCAATTAGAAGCATTAGTTAACAAACTGATATGCAAAAAAGATTTTCCAAAAATTATAATTTACAAGGTTGCAGGTAAAAATAAAAAAGGCATTTTTTAAAACTTTTTTATTTGGGCCCTTAATGAAAATTTAGAACATATGTTTCCTAAATCCATGTTCTTTATACACATGTTGGAAATTTCATCGAAATCGATTGACGCAGGAAAAAACAACAGGCGTCGAAAGATGTACGATTCTGTGGATTTTAAGCAGAAACTGATCAAAAATTGTGGAAAACTACGATTCTCACCATTTTTAACCGCATGTAGCTCGTGTGTATGTTAATCGATTTCAATGAAATTATATAAATACATAGATCTACAAAACATACATTTTAAATTTTCATTAAGGACCCAAATAAAAAAGTTTAAAAAAATGCCTTTTTTATTTTTGCATTTAACCTTGTAAATTATAATTTTTGGAAAATCTTTTTTGTATATAATTTCGTAAACTTCTAATTGATTATAAAAAATCAGGTTGTTTGGTACAATTATAAAAATGTTATTAGGTTTTAAAAAGTGTACGAATACTTTGTACACCCACTGTACATACGTATAGGCAGATGGTAAATCTATTGGAAATTACGATAGAGGTGAAGCTCCAAATCCGCGTAAACTCAGCGAGGATACTATTAAAAATGTTTATGATCGTATTCAAAGTTTTCCTGCTAGTGTATCTCATGACACGCGTGAACACAAAAATCTCAATATTCGGAAAATGTATATGTTGTATAAAGAAAAATGCTCTGAATTAAACATATACTACCAGTAAAAGAGCACATGCATCGTCATGTATTTAATACGCGTTTTAATCTTCATTTTAAAGCACCACGGAAAGATACATGCAAGAGATGTGATGAATATAAAATAAAATTAACTAGTTGCAGACAGTAGTGATCAAGATGTTATTACAAAAAACTTGAAGATGAACACGAGTTACATTTACGAAAAGCAGATGTAGCGCGTAATTCTATGAAAGGGAATATAGAAAATGCAAAGTGTTCAAATAATATTTATGTATGTAGTATCGATTTAGAGATATTAACAGTTTCTGATGCGTATTATAAGAGAAATATGAATTGTCATGTTTGGTTTGGGATGAAACTGTTATGTTATAAATTGTTATGTTTGGTTTATGAATAAAGTGCATAAAGTAAACATAAAGTAAACATAAAGTACATAAAGTAAAGTTCTCTCTCTTATATTCACTCTATACATCACTCTTACTTCACACTCTCGTACGCGCTCCGCAGTCACTCTCTCGATCCTCTATCCTTCCGCGTATCCCTCTCACGCTCTTGCCTTCTCTCTCTCTCTCTCTCTCTCTCTCTCTCTCTCTCTCTCTCTCTCTCTCTCTCTCTCTCTCACACGCACACGCACACGCACACGCACACGCACACGCACACGCACACGCACACGCGCACGCACACGCGCACGCACACGCGCACGCACACGCGCACGCACACGCGCACGCACACGCGCACGCACACGCGCACGCACACGCGCACGCACACGCGCACGCACACGCGCACGCACACGCGCACGCACACGCGCACGCACACGCGCACGCACACGCGCACGCACACGCGCACGCACACGCGCACGCACACGCGCACGCACACGCACACGCACACGCACACGCACACGCACACGCACACGCACACGCACACGCACACGCACACGCACACGCACACGCACACGCACACGCACACGCACACGCACACGCACACGCACACACGCACGCACACACACACACGCACGCACACACACACACACACACTTTCATTCCTTCTAGATCTTTCCTTACACACACATCTTGTACTCTGGACAAAATCGTAATGTAAAAATAGCTTTGTCTCTGTTAAAATCAGTGCAAAGGTGATGATATTGCAGCGGAGGTTATAGAACAGAAGTTCTTTATATCAGGACATTTGTTTTTTTACCGAATGATTCAAATTTTGGATGTGTTGAATCTGCAGCACGCCATACATCCATTTACATCCATGAAGATTGGTATCGCTGTATGAAAACTGCTCGACATTCCAACAAGTTTGTGGTTTATGAAGTGAAAAAAAACGAATTTTTTAACTAAACAGCTAGAACGACCAATAATAAAGCATAGGAAAAATACATTACTACAAACTGCAAATTGGCTCAGCATTCAGTGGTTACACTATGACCGCGGAAAACGGTTTGATATTTTTGATGTTGATTATTTTTTATTAAGTTTGATGTTGAGTTTGAAATATTAAATGTTCAGCGTGCTCGGCGTGGCAGGTCATTGCAGTTGAAAAATATAATGCAGAAAAATTTATATCCATCTGTGCCTCCTGTTTCTGCGGCCAAAAACAAGGACATGTTAGATTTGTTAAAATTTATCCCTCCAATTCAGCATGCATTTTTTAAAGCATTAAAGACCAGTACGATTGAAGAAACTGGTGAAGAATCCAGCAACGAATAAAGTTTCTTTAATACATAGTATACAGCAAACTTGTAGTGCATCAAACATAACATTTGTGTAACTTACGATTATTAATAAATTAATAGCCATGTGGCGTGCGTCACTCTCTCACAAAAAGGTGGTATCACAATTCAGTGCAATAATGGCACTTCATGATTCGTTACGTTACTGTCTGTTTACCATTGAAAAAAATATGGATTTCATTTCAAGGTGTAATGACATAATTAAAAGTTACATTATTAAAGTTACATTGTGTATTTAATTTGTCGTACGATAGTTACACGGAAGTCCAATTTCTACAACATTAAGAAAAGGGACTTAATTCACTTGCCAACTAATTGTAAGGGGCTGAATTGGCGCACAACATTTGCATTTTGCAGAGAGATCCGCAGTCTAGCCATGGCGTATTCACAAAATTGATTTTAAGTTTGTGCTTACAGTAAGTAACTTAAGTACTTAAGTACTTCTAACTTACCTCGTAAACGATTGATGGCCGCAGTTTATGTCCGTAGGTTTGCATCATAAAGTCGAGAAAATTTATTCGCAGTGTAACACGAGTCGGAAAATTCCAGAAACATTTTCCATGCAGGTGGCCGCATTCTACAACTGTTATCATAATATTTCCTCGTGAATGCATAATATAAATATTGAAATGGGGAAAGGGAAATCGCGAAATCGTTTTCTAGAATTCCGCTTGGCATCCACAATCGCGAATCCGCGCGCAAAATATTCGTGCAAATCACATTCACCGACCAACTTGGCAGCGCAACGGAAAAAATTCACAACTGGTAGGATCGTTGAATGCACTGAACGAAGTAACAGATCCAGTAAAATGTACGAAATCTAGTGTCGAGATGTATTTCTGGCCATGTTGCAAAGCTAAACACAAAATAGTAGTTTGAATCCAAGAAATGTAAAATCTCCAACAATTATATTCGGTTGGAAGGAAAGTTCGTAGCGTTCTTAAATTAAGAATCGAAGATAAAATTAAGGTATTTATTCATATGTTTATTCAATGACACGAGAAGTTACCTCGAAAATGGCAAAAAGTAATAGAAAAAGATTGGAAAATGTGTTATTGAATAAATCTATGAATAAATATCTGAATTTTAGCTTTCAATTTTAATTTACAAACGCTACGAACTTTCTTTCCAACCCAATTAACCCATTTAAACTATTTCAAGTTTTTTGATTGTTTATTCTTTCTTTCACTATATCTAATCTGCAATTTAGTCAACATATTTCATTCGTATGTATGCAATTGCATCCCATAAGCAATTGCGAATTTCCTTCGGTATCTCTTGGAAGCATAATATACAAATATAACACTGTCCAGCAGCCAAAAAATATTTCGATTCCCACTCTGCGATTCTTATAGAGTTTTTCGCACTAATTCCAAATCTGTCCTTAATTTTTCTACTAGACGTACAGTTTTAGAGTAAATTGAGTTTAAAAAAAGACATATTTTTCAACTTTGAACAAATACTGTGATGTTATTTTAAAAGATATTGAATTGTTCTTTACAGCAAAAGATTCTGTAAACTTTCCCGGATGCAGTGCTATCCAATATTAATACATTATGATTGTTTAAACATATGTAAACAATTATTAAAGACGGAGAGACACCACTTTTGCACCAATTTTTGCGGATATTTTTGAATTTACAGAAGAATTTATAGAACGACGCGTGGTCGACGTTTTTTTTCGAACCAGAAAGCAAAATTCTTTGTCCGACATGAGTTACCGCCAGTGGCGCTCACCACTAGAACGGGCGTTCGCCGCGCCGCGCCGCGCCGTATCCCATGGAACACCTGTTCTAGTGGTAAGCGCCACTTGCGGTAACTCATGTCGGACAAAGAATTTTGCTTTCTGGTTCGAAAAAAACGTCGACCATGCAAACTTGGCAGGGTGGTTCCTCAAGATAAAAGTCTGTTCTATCGCGTGGTATAGTTCGCATTTCCGCTGGACCCTTATTTTTTTAGGTAAATTCAAAAATATCTGCAAAAATTGGTGCAAAAGTGGTGTCTCTCCGTCTTTAATAATTGTTTACATATGTTTAAACAATCATAATGTATTAATATTGGATATCACTGTATTCGGGAAAGTCCACAGAATCTTTTGCCGTAAAGAACAATTCAATATCTTTTATAATAACATCACAGTATTTGTTCAAAGTTGAAAAATAGGTCTTTTTTTAAAACTCCATTTACTCAAAAACTGTACGTCTAGTAGAAAAATTAAGGACAGATCTGGAATCAGTGCGAAAAACTCTATAAGAATCGCATAGTGGGAATCGAAATACAATAAAAAAGTTGCAATTCGTTGGACAATGTAATTTGAGCCTCAAGAGTATTTATTTCATCTCTCTCTCATTTATTTTCTCTCGCTTTCTGTAACTTATTGAAACGATAGAAGACTACAGTCGGGGTCATGTTTTTTAATTTCACGTTTCAAATTACAAAATTGTCTGTAACTATGCGCAATAAAAAAATATTCAAGTGAATGCTATCGAATTTAATCAGAGGTATCACAATAACAAAAAATCAATAATACTTTAAGGGCCCAAATAAAAAAGTTTTAACAAATGCCTTTTTTATTTTTGCATGTAACCGTGTAAATTATCATTTTTGGAAAATCTTTTCTGCATATCATTTCATAAACCAATGCTTCTAATTGATAAGAAATCAGGTCGTGTGGTACAATTATAATAAAATTATTTGCATAACTTCATAGCATAAATGCATAAAGATCCGCAGTCTAGCTACAACTTTTTATCTATGAAATTTTATAGCTGAAAAACAGAACGTGTCCCAACGTTCACGAGTCGTCGACAACCCCTTGCCTACATCACGCATTTTATGCTATTAAAAGTACATTCATCGTGAACAATGTTTTATTATTCTCTCTTTTATAGCAATCATGAAAAAGATCAACTGTTATTTTGTCAAAGTACAATCACGATAAATTTAGGGGAATTATGAAACGGTATGATTTTTGTTGCAGACTTTGCGAGGAGGTCTAACGGACGTTGAGATGACTCGAGGAAGAAGATCATCTCTCGCGTTAGGAGCATGCATAGGTAAGAATACATTACGATACAATATTTACCGATTGATTTGCATAATTCATTGAATCGCAAATACATAATGTATATCTGTGAACACCTCGATGGTTCAAGTTACCAAGTGGTACCATAAATAGGTGATGCGACGTAGGAAATGAACCGATAACTCGATTCACTTAATTTTTATTGATATTAATTCTATTATTCCATTGGGATAAACACGTGAATTTTCTGTCAAAATCAAAGAACTTTCGATAGAAATGAGATAGAGCGATGATTTTTTATTTAAATTAAAGATGAAATATTGCCGAAACTGGAGAAAGTAGAGAGATTAAGGTCTGAACGTTTTTTAATCTTGAAAATCTATGTTGACCTTGCAGAATGTCAAGAAAGTTGGGGTTTATCCAATACAACGTACAATAGATTTTTTCTTGACATGCTACATATAATTTCCCGTAGATTTTGTCACGCTGATTTCAAATCTGATCGGAAAATTTATCTCCGGCCAAGAATTTTACAAAAAATTTATTTTTGTGAAAAAAGCTAATGAAATTATTTTTTTTGTTGAAATGATTTGATAACCCACTAGTTTGAAGGTATATTGCATAGGTGGGGAACATACGGCCTATTTTTATATATACATATTTTGAAAGTTTATTTTAAAAGTGGCCTAAGTCCATTAAAGTGTAAATTGAGATATTTAAGAATTTTCGTTTCAATGAAATTAAAAATATACGTATAGGATACCAATGTATTACACTCCTTAAGTGTATCTAACAATAAGGGAGTTAAATTTACAATTCCTATCAAAATAATAGCAATTATTAAGTGAATATTTGTGTCTTCTTACCAAGAATGGACTTAAGCCACTTTCAAAATTAACAATTAGATTTGTCATAAAATTTGAAACAGCCCAAGTCCATTTGATATAATTTAAAATGCTACAAATTGAAAAAACGATATTCAATTTATTTTATATTACATTACAAAACTTGAAAACACCATTTATGCAATTCAGGAGATCCTCTACATAACTGTATAAATTATATAACAATTTACTCCTCGTTTACATTTCGTGTATGCGGGAGCGATTTGAAGAAGTCATGGTGCTCTGGTGGTATATCTGTGGTTGTCAGGAAGAACGCCGCATGTCACATAATTTCACTTTCGAGATATTGCCGTTTAAAGTTTTGGTCACTAATGCTTCGCCATAGGATACCGATTCATGTTTATGTTTTTAAGCCTTTCGAATTTAATTTTCATGACTTTTTTTCTGATAAAGATGTAAATCCTATACTATAGTTGTTGAAAATTGAAATTGAAACTGAAATTGTTTGAAAATTTGACATGCGGTGTTTTTCCTGGCGACCACAGATATATCTATGCTTAAACAAATAAAAATGCCAACAGTGAAATACAAAAAATTATAGCGGCCTGCTTTATTACGGCCTAATTTAAATGTGGCCTCTAATGGTAAAATGGTTCCCCACCTCTGGTATATGGAACACCAAACATATACCTCTGGTATATGTTCTCATATATGGAACACCAAAATTACTTGTAAGCTACTTGGCATATGAAGAAATGGTTGAAACGAAAGTTGTATGACTTCAAAAGCGTAATACTCGGACAGTGTAATAATTGGTTTTTTCTATTTTGCTTCTTTATCGAGATATGAAAGTCACCTAGAGTTTCTTTACTGTAAGGATAAATTTTTATCTCATTTTCTATGGAAGATCTGCTTCTCGTAATTAAATGCAGAGTTAATGAAATCATTTAAACACCTTTTTAACGCTGTGTAAAACAACGTTAAACGTTTCGCAGAGATGAACAAAATGATAAAAGCAATTTTCTGTATTCAACAGAAATAGTACAGTATGTAATAATATTTACATGATGGAGCACGCATCCTTCATGCTTCAAATGCCGGAGATTAGTGCCTCCTACGATTTCATCGTTTATACATTCCCCTTATACCGTGTGCATGGAACAAAATATGTTGATAAAATTAGAGTTTTTAATGCCTATCATCGAATATTAGAAAAGGATGAAGGTGCATCTCATTCGGCAAGAGATGGAAAGTCTATGATTACTATAATTAGGGATAATGAATCAAAGCTTACAATTTTGGAATAAAAGCAACATTTGTATCGCAGGCGGTTCTGAAGTAGTAAATAGTAATAAATTAAATTCAGTATTGATGGAGGGATAAGTGCTACAATGGAAGAAACTGATATGTAATGAACTAAACAGATCGTGAATGGAAAATGTTCTAATCATTCACTAGCTAAAAAATGTATTAAATTGTTCATTCCTTATGGTCATTTTTACATGATTTGTCACTGCATATTCGACAAATAATGTGGCTTCAACAGGATGGTTGTGCTGCACATTACGAAAGAATAACAAGAAATGCATTAAATCAAATATTTCCGAATCGTTGGATAGGACGAGGTGATCCCATTCATTTTGATTTAACATCCCCCGACTTTTTCATATGGGATTACTTGAAAAATAAAGTATACGCTGAGGCTCCGACTACAATTGCTGATATGAAAGACCGTATCATCACTAAATGCAATAACGTACCACCAGTTTTATTACATGATGTAAAACAATCATTACTTTTTCAATTCAGAAAGTGTCGCCTTTTTTTCATTGTACCTTTTCTGTGAATGAAATCATTACAACATTATTAAGGGAGTCGTGATTTCATAACATCACTAAAATGAAAGCATCTCCAAAATAAAATATTTTTTAAGCACAAGCATTTTATATCAAATTGTAACGATCATGTTTGTCGCGAGACAATTCCCCTCTGACTGAGACCGCGAGACGAGATTTCCCGCGGCAACCGCGAGGTGGCTACCGCGACGGCGCGGATTCTCACAAGAAAGGGTACGCGCACAGTGAATCCGTTTTCGTCCTACATCAGACATCAGCCCACACAGACGAGTATTCGGGAAGGATGTGTTGGTGTCTTTTCGCCAGATTTCGTCCGGCAAGGTGCTCACAGTGGGCCAGACACCGGACGAAATGGTCAAAGTCAACGGGGAGCCGAACCTTTTTCGAGTGTTTCGAAAAGGGTAACAATGGACAAACCCCATGGGGCCTCAACGCCGGACGATGTAGGAGGAAAATCAAATGATTTTGTTTTTCGTCCGGCGTAGGACGGTGCAGCGTTCACTTCAAATAATTTTCCAGTCGCCAATTTTGAAGTATCCGTATTTTTAAAAACGGGTCCTTAAAGAGGACACTTGGGGCTGTATTATCATAATTTTTATTGTTTCAATTTTCTGGTGCTATGATAGCAATGGACCTGTTTAGAACAATTGCAAAATAAACTATGAAAACAAATATTTTTACAACTGAAATCATTTTTATTAAATACTCTTATGGTTACACTATGATATAATTTAATGAAAAACTTGTGACTTTGGGTATTCGGATAGTGTTTTCATTTTCTTAGTTTTAAAAATCTTTAGCTTTATAAATATGGACTCGAAAATATCGTTTATCTCGCACTTTCTAAAACCATTGTGACCTTATTTGCAGAAAAGTAACAAAAAATCGCAAATTTTTTTATTATAACCAAATAAAAATCGGTGGGACCCAAAGGGTCTCAGTAATATGTATACAAAAAAAATTAATAATTAGCTTTGCATTTTTTATAATTAAAAGTATTGTACTCACCGCACTGAATAATACTTACACTATGAAACTTTTGAAAATCAAGAAGTGCATATACACAAAAACAACAAAGAAATGAGAAAAAATTTTTTCCTTCAATAGTGTATGTCACAGTTGTTCGCAATGTCAGTGTTTGTGCTTAGGTTCTATTATAATCTACGATCGATGCATTAATACTGTAACGTATTAATACTGCAATGTACTTTAATACACATAGATTTTTTAAAATGACATTACCATAATAAACGAATTATTGCCACGTCTTGGGGATTTTGCACTACTGTGCGATGTACGATAGCGTAGCGGCTATCGGCACGTGCAATAAAACATTGGCCATGCAAATGGACGGGTCATTTTATTGGAAGATCTACAGTGAAGCTATTTTTCAGAAAGCTGTTTTTAGCGCGTCCAATTCATAATTTTTTACTGTAAAGCAATTTAAAAATTACTTTACAGTCAACACGCGTTGTCCGAAAAAGTGTCGACTTCCAGCTCAATAGTAATGACCTGTCATAAACCTCTCCATAGAGAACAGCCCCGGGAACGGCCAGCAAATGCTGGTACAATAAACTCCGAGTTTCCAAAACGAGGGCCGTCCTGTCGGTCGATGAAGGACGAAACTAGATGGGTCTCACAGACGGGCCTACCTGGGCCTACCCACACATTTGAAATGTCTGCCAGACGGCTCTGACGTCACCAGGTCTGTCTGACGTCGGACCCACTGTGCGCGTACCCTAAGTGGTGCGCGGGACCAGTATAAATAGGGCTGCGACAGCCCAGTAAAGACAGTTCTGGCTCCGAGCACCGGCGACTAGAGGTGTACATACATCTCGAATGCTACAGCTAGAAGCTACGAACTCTCTCCTCACCTATCCAACGTACCACTCCAAGGCCCCAAGTATCATATGATGCGGGGAGACCCAACCCGCGAAGAGGCACACGCTTCCGCAGCTCGAAGCCGCGCACGCAACCGAGCATTCTTCCTCGAAGACGCACATGCGTCCGGGATCATACCGCTCCAAGTATCACACGATACGGGGCCTCCACGACGCTCAAGCCGCATACGCGGCGAGCAACCCGCTCCCGACCCGTCACTTGGCCGAATTCGCCGGGAATTGTAAGCGCCTGCGAGGCGCCGCGCCGTAACGTTTATCGAGTCGGACATGGTCCAGTAGTAATCGACGAAAGAGAACCGCACCGTAGCCAGTAAGACCGCCGCTAGAATTAAGCTGCCGTAGCCACCATTTAGATCGCCGTTAGAATTAAGTCGCCGTGGTCACTAGGACCCAGTGATGCCAGATTGAGGTTGAAACGAACCTCATTCCCTCTCCAGGCTCTCCACCTTTATCCCTTTCCACTATCCTATTCCACCGTTTAGTCTCTATCGCGCACATGCAACGTGTCTCCCATTCGCCTGACTCTATTCTAGTCGCGCAGTCGCGCAACGTGTCACATATTACTCTGGTCATCAGAGAGGGGGTACTTGTATTCCCTTCGATTCCTTTTCGATTACCCCTGTCTAGGAACACTGTCTTTTCCAACGGACGACACTCGCGCGTGAACACTCACACACCGCTCGACCACGTATACGTACTACGTACACGAGGATTGCAAGGGTCCCGGATTCTACTTCTGATTTGTCGATAATGCAAAGACGGGGTTTTTTAGTAGTCAAAACCGTTAGATGAAAGATCAATCTAGCCCGCTGTTTGCTTCAAAAGTCCTTCTTTTACGTTTCCGAGCAATGGTTTTGCAATATTTGGCTGGATGTTGTCCGTCGCCAGTTGCCCGTCAGATGACACTGCAGTCACTCCGGCGTACTAGCCTCTCTGTCGGGCAACATGCAGCCGAATATTGCAAAACCATTTCTGGGAAATGTAAAAGAAGGACTTTTGAGGCAAACAGCGCCCTAGATTGATCTTTCATCTAACGGTTTTGACTACTAAAAAACCTCGTCTTTGCATTATCGAGAAATCAGAAGTAGAATCCGGGACCCTTGCAATCCTCGCGTACGTAGTACGTGTACGTGGTTTAGCGGTGTGTGAGTGTTGACGCATGAGTATCGTCTGTTGGAAAAGACTCCCTTAAGGGTCTAGTTAGGTCAGTGTCGCCAGATAAGGGGATTCACCGGGGGGTGAATAGATAAGGGGGTGCGCCGGCCATGCCGAACCCAAACTAACTAGACCCTAAGCCGTCACAGTCCGTAAGACCACCGTTCAGATCGAATCGCCGCGCCGCGCCGCGTTTCACTCATGTTCAACCGAACCCGAGACCTGCGATCTGTGATCCGTAGTCCATAAGACATTTAGTTAATAAATCATTATATGCTTAGCTACAATCCGTAGTACTCATTTGCAACTCGTAAGCACCTTGGACAGCCGATTGAGCTGACACACTCTCCCTAGTTCCGAGTGTTACCAAATAAATCGCAAAATTCAGAGCTTCAGAGCCAATGATAGACAGTTCAAAAGGAATGGTCACTGAATGAGGTTATAACGATAGAATAAAAGAATCACGAAACAAAAGGTCGCGAATTTAGTTGCCAACCTCATATTTAAAAAATTACAATTTAAATAGCCAACGGGAACTAAATTTTACGAAAATACTCGTCATGACACTAAATACTGTCATTTCTCCATGACGAGTGTCCTCGTCAATCATAGCTAACTGGTTGAGGAAGTTTGATCTTGAGTTTCAGAGGTTTTTACAGGTGAGCGGAATTGAATGAAGTAAATGTTTGTATTATAGTGATTTTCGAGTTATCGAGGTTCTACTGTACGTGTTTTGCGATATAATTGCAACTCCGATTTTCTCAGTACGATTATCCGGGAACCCAATTATCGGAATAGAGAAGCTTGGCTTGCTCCTAGTCGAAGTAATCGGCGTTCTATTGCAAATTAAACTACGAGGGAGAATGTCGCCATAGCTTTCACGTGGATGCAACTGCATGATATACATATGTATGTAAGTTTCTGTCTGTAGGAGAGCATTGAAGTCTCCGTTGCATCCTGTTCCATCGCGATACGTACCGTGTTACAAAGATTACCAATCGAGGAGACCGCACGAACTGTGCAGGCACGAAGTACTGTTAGGATTGCTGCACCGTTCTCTACTGTAACCTAACCGTAACATTTGTCTTGACAATATAAATTTATAGCTGCCCTAAACTCTATACTACTCCGCAGTCACGAGATTCCTATTATTGCGCCTGTGATAAAACCTAATAACTTTTTCCCGTGCTTTACTTCACGATCTGACAATACATATATCATAACCTCCTTACCATCCTAATTTCACTACATACGTAACGCTACATTAATTTTATTAAAGCAATAAATTTCTTCTGTGCAGTGTGTTCGAGATAAAGAAATTCCTCGTGCAAAACTAGTCACATTTCGAAAATGGTTTCCACTTTTAAATCGTTTGTAGCAGCATGCGAGTAATTGAAGCACCAGGTACATTCGGTAGAAATTGTAACTTCTCTGAAAACTGGACTCTCTTTTTATGATCGATTGTACCGTTACTTTCAGGATTGATGCTTCTGCTTTACGACGACCGCCTAAAGGTCGATTTATACTATTAGCACAGACACGGAACGTATCCGATCAGACTGTTAAGGGATATGATTAAGTGGAATCAAACACAGTCTAGTGAAAATAGGTACTGAAAACTTTTATTATAAAACGACTAATAAAACTGTACCAGGTATATCCTGCCTATACCGACTCTTGTGTCGAACTGAAACTCGCGTCTCGCGACTCGATCGTCGCTTCGCCTGCTGATCGTTATTTCGACCACCGATCGTCATTTCGACCGCCGATCGTCACTTCGAGGTGACGCACACCACCATACATTATTCGTTACATTGTACTGCACAGACAAATATTCATTGAAATTGAAATGCATTTGAATGGAAGTGTTTATATACCTACCGCACTGACATGTACCGGGCTCGTTCCGGCACCGGTCCGACCGTCCGTCACTCTCGCGAGGAATAAGGTGAAATGTCCTACAGTGAGTCACAAAATTATTCGCTCACTCGATAATGCGGCAAAGATATACGAAATAATCAGACAACGCAGGGTATTTTTCAATTTTTGATTTGGATATACATCGTTCAAAGTTTAATTCAACAGAATCGTAAAACAAAATTGCGAAATTTTCATTTAATATTAGAGAAATATGAGTTTAAAGAAATCTTGACGGTTTTTCACGCCGCAAAATTATTCGCTCATTTTAGATTAACTATTATTATAACAATATTAATATTTGGTGGGATATCCTTTTTGTCTTATGACTTCTGCGAGACGTTTGGGCATTGATTCTACTGTAACGGTCCTGGTTCCTGGTGTGCGACTTTCTCGCGGTGGTGCTCCTCGTAGCCGGTATAGCTCGCCGCTCCAGGGTTCGTAACGGCGAGGAGAGTGTTCGGCGCGGGGAAAGGAGTCGGTACGGTGATAGAGAAATAACGAGACGAGTGTTTCGAAATATAACAGTGCTCGCTGCCTAGCGATTGATTACGTTCCGGCGTTTCGGTGTACGGTGCTCCCGGACGTGATATTCGATTTCGATGCTACGGTGCGCGTGTGACGATGTACTCGAGTGCGGTCGAACGCGGGGGTGCTACCTGGACCTGTAGGAGATTGAGGACGGACTCGGAGTAGGTGGGAGGATGGTAGACCGCGGCTATTGCCGAGGTCTCCCTACCTAGGCCGGTTCTACTGGATCTCTGAGGTCGGTGACGCACCGTCCCCCAAATCTCCTCCGGACAGTCCTTCGGGGAGTTCGAAAAGGTGACGCACCTTGTCTTACTCGTCCGACCTCGAGGACGACTCGTCTCACGGGGATGCAGGTGACGCACCGTGCTCTAAGACTTACTAGGCGGTTCTTAGGCGACGTGGAAGGGTGGCGCACCGCTTCTCGTTCTGCCGATTCTGCAGGCGACTCGCCTTGCGGAATTTTACCGGTGACACACCGGGTGTTTTGCGAGGTGGAACGCGGTTCTCACCAGCGGAAGTGCAGGATGTCGGACAGGAGACGGATTGGTGGAGTCGAGGGGTGACGCACCTCTTCGAGTCCAACCGATGTCGTAGACGACGCGTCTCTCGACTTTACCGGTGACGCACCGGAGCGGTTCCTCGGTGGAACACGGTTCACACCGATGGGAATCAGGATCCCGACGACGAGGGGTTCGCACGGCGAACGAGCTCGTAGTCGGCGGGTACCGGGATCCTACTCGCGGAGCAGGATTTCTGGCAGGATGTCGTTCTAGATAGCTCCAGGCAGACTCAGGTGATTTTGACGTTTTCCCGACGGCTTATATAGGAGTCGCTTGGTGGTAAGGGATGGTAGTGCGGGGAGGTATTTTGCTGTTTTGGAAATTTGATTTTGATTCCCGTTGGAACAGGAAGGTCGGTGCGGGGATAACGCGGTACGGGCGGTGCTGTTTTGATGACGGGGGGTCGACGGTATGTTGCGCGCTTTGAATCTCGCGTATGACCGGTGGAGGTTTGACAGGAGTATTTTAGTAACAAACCTACGTTATTGTAGGTCTGTTACACCCCCCTCCTTCTTCGGGACGGCGAAAAACAGGCAGCGAGATTCTCTTTATTAATAACGGGAAAAAAGAAATCTTCACTACAAATTTGTACAGGAGTATAACGCAACGCAATACCGGCGGGTACGGATATCAAATTAACAAAACAAAGAAACGTCATACCGTCTGATATCTGCGGGTACCGGAAAGAAAAACCGGCTATGTACATTTGTGTGTTGTGTACTTAACCTATGTTTTTACATTTTTCTTACTGGCTATCTTACATGCTAGATCCCAAACGGTTTCCCTCCACCAATACTATATCTAAGCGTCGTTTGTACGCGGGGTTGTGCCGGGTGTCGCTGGTTCGCGTCGCCTGCAGCGCAGGAGGCGTCCGGTTTTGTCGAATTGGAGCGCCCATCTCTCGTCCCCCAGGGACGCCATGGATCGCTTCGCGGTGGCGAGTCGCAGGGGTACTTTTACGGGTCGTCCGTTTGGCAGCGCGTACCATGTCGTGGGGCAAGGGGTGCCCTTGCCTGCGTATGGGATCGGTTGGCCCGGGACTACCGGGAAGCCGTTATTTCCCGGCCATTCGCTCCGCGGCGTTGGTGGCGATATGGCGTCTCGGCTTTTCCCCGTTGGACGCAGCGTGGGGGTGCGGGGTTTTGATGGCTGTGTTTCCACCCGGGGGCGCTCCCCACGGGACGACCCTGGTTTTCCGGGGTTCCGGGGACTTTGTTTCTGGACTGGTGGTCGGGTGGCGGCGGTGTTGGGACCCCCCTCACTTGGTGCTGGTTGTCGTGAGGTGGTCACTGGCCTGGGTCGGGTGGCCTTCCGGACGGTAATACCCGCTATGGATAGGCCGGCTGGTGTTGCCGAAGTGGCCAATACGGCCGCTGGTTCCTTTTCTGGGGTGCGGTATCGCACCTGCGTGGTTCTGGTTTTCTTGGCCGGGGCTGGTTCTGGCCTTTCTGGTGCCGGCGGACATGCGCCAGGTGTGCGTGGCCGGTCTCCGCTGTCTGGAGCATCGCTAAGTACACCTTTCAACTCGCCGTAAAAGTCGTCCATTTCAGCGGGGGTGCTGGATTGCATCATTAACCTGTGTAGAGATCGGAGATTACTGATTAATGCTTTGCTTATCGCTTGTATTGTTAGGGGCGGGCGGGAGGGAAATCTTATATCAGGGGGGCGGCAGTCGCCCGTTTGCTGCGAGCCCCCCATGTCATTTCCCGGCGGGTGGCAGTTTCTTGTGAGAATGCCATCGCGTCCGCATCCTGAGCAAAATTTCCGAGCGGTGTTCCGGCACTCGAAACGAGTATGTCCCCTCTGTTTACACCTCCAACAGTGGGTTTCCCTTCTGTACTGGTCAGAGTTATCACTCCGGGCCTGGATGGCGTCTCCCTCGACGCGAGGGGTATTGCTCAGTCGCGCGAGCCGTACCTCAATCGGCTCGGTGTGGTGCGGACCTGGTAAGTTCCGGGAGTCGGCTTGGCCTGTGGGGGTGGCAGCGGCGAGTGGACTGCTGGGAACGCGCTGCGTTCGGCCTTTTCGTTCGACGGCCCTCTCGATGCGTTGCACATGTCGGAGCAGGTCGTCGATGCTGGTAACGGCGTCCGGGTCGATGATCATCGCATAGTCCGGAAGCATGTTTTCGTAGAGAGTTTCTAGGTACTCGTTTGTCGGGATCATTGCCCTTCGCATGAGGGTGGTGAGGGCGTTCATGTATACGTGGAACGGTTCCCCTGGTTTTTGAACACGTTCGCGTGCCTCTCGTTCCCGTTGTATCCGTGTTTTGTTTGCGGAGTAAACGGCCAGAAATTTATCCGCAAACTGGGTCCAGGTGTGGATCTGGTAGCGGTTGTTCCGGTACCATAGTTGTGCATCGCCCCTTAGTAACTCTGGTATTCCTTCTAACAGCTCCGTATCAGAGATATGGTATGATTGTGCTAGTTCCGTTATTCGTTCGAGGAAGGTAAATGGATCTTTGCCGTCGGTCGTACAGCTCCATTTCCGTATTCGATCCATTGTTTTACCGGGGTCTTCCGGTGCGGCGGGGGCGGTTACGGTGACCGTGGGCCGCTGTTCGTCACGTCGGGACGTGCTGGGCTGCAGGTGGGCAGTGTTCAGGAACGTCGGAGTCTTTGGTTCGGCCATGCCTAAGAGGTCGGCGGTCTGTTGGGAAATATATGTGTTCCACCGTTGGCGGAGTTCTTCCGCGGTCCCAGTCGTGGGTAAATTTCGGCGACGGAGATCAGTGACTATTCTGCCTTTTGTACGCCGGAGTGAATCTCTACCGGGCATTCCTCAGTGTGTTCGAAAATGGTTCGAATCGGCGGGGCGCGTAGTATCGTTACGAAATCAGAGATGTCGTACGATGTACTCTTCGCGTGTATGCTGGCGCGGTTACGGTTCAACGTGGCTCAGGAATGTTTACGCGGCGTACTAGTCTTCTGTTTACACGCGCGTTACCACGTTGGAACGGCAACCGGCGGATTTCAAAAAGCCAGGAGTCATTCGCGACGCGTTTGCTTTTCAACAGGTCCCTGTTCGGGCGCCATGTAACGGTCCTGGTTCCTGGTGTGCGACTTTCTCGCGGTGGTGCTCCTCGTAGCCGGTATAGCTCGCCGCTCCAGGGTTCGTAACGGCGAGGAGAGTGTTCGGCGCGGGGAAAGGAGTCGGTACGGTGATAGAGAAATAACGAGACGAGTGTTTCGAAATATAACAGTGCTCGCTGCCTAGCGATTGATTACGTTCCGGCGTTTCGGTGTACGGTGCTCCCGGACGTGATATTCGATTTCGATGCTACGGTGCGCGTGTGACGATGTACTCGAGTGCGGTCGAACGCGGGGGTGCTACCTGGACCTGTAGGAGATTGAGGACGGACTCGGAGTAGGTGGGAGGATGGTAGACCGCGGCTATTGCCGAGGTCTCCCTACCTAGGCCGGTTCTACTGGATCTCTGAGGTCGGTGACGCACCGTCCCCCAAATCTCCTCCGGACAGTCCTTCGGGGAGTTCGAAAAGGTGACGCACCTTGTCTTACTCGTCCGACCTCGAGGACGACTCGTCTCACGGGGATGCAGGTGACGCACCGTGCTCTAAGACTTACTAGGCGGTTCTTAGGCGACGTGGAAGGGTGGCGCACCGCTTCTCGTTCTGCCGATTCTGCAGGCGACTCGCCTTGCGGAATTTTACCGGTGACACACCGGGTGTTTTGCGAGGTGGAACGCGGTTCTCACCAGCGGAAGTGCAGGATGTCGGACAGGAGACGGATTGGTGGAGTCGAGGGGTGACGCACCTCTTCGAGTCCAACCGATGTCGTAGACGACGCGTCTCTCGACTTTACCGGTGACGCACCGGAGCGGTTCCTCGGTGGAACACGGTTCACACCGATGGGAATCAGGATCCCGACGACGAGGGGTTCGCACGGCGAACGAGCTCGTAGTCGGCGGGTACCGGGATCCTACTCGCGGAGCAGGATTTCTGGCAGGATGTCGTTCTAGATAGCTCCAGGCAGACTCAGGTGATTTTGACGTTTTCCCGACGGCTTATATAGGAGTCGCTTGGTGGTAAGGGATGGTAGTGCGGGGAGGTATTTTGCTGTTTTGGAAATTTGATTTTGATTCCCGTTGGAACAGGAAGGTCGGTGCGGGGATAACGCGGTACGGGCGGTGCTGTTTTGATGACGGGGGGTCGACGGTATGTTGCGCGCTTTGAATCTCGCGTATGACCGGTGGAGGTTTGACAGGAGTATTTTAGTAACAAACCTACGTTATTGTAGGTCTGTTACACTACTAATGTTTCCAAATATTTTTTGTCTATTTTTGGCCATTCCTCCTGTAATCTGCTTTGTAACTCTTTTTTATTAGTAATTGAATGTTTACGGATTTTTGTGTCCAGCATGTTCCATACCATCTCGATAGGATTCAAGTCGGGAGATTGAGGCGGGGTTTGCATTATTTTGGGACAGTTATACAGTAACCATTCCTGTACCAATCTCGATTTATGTTTGGGGTCGTTGTCCTGGTAGAAGTGAAACACTTCTGAAATCCCCATTACTTCCGCGCTTGGCTTCAAATTTTTTTTTAGGATATCCATGTACATTACTTTATCCATGGTAGCCTCAATCATCTGCAATTTCCCAACACCGTGATAACTAATGCAACCCCAAACCATAACATGACCACCTCCATGCTTGACTGTGCTACACAGGTTTTTGAGATCCATCTCCGCGTTTGATTTTCGCCAAACTTTTTGATGACCGTCAGAACCCCAAATATTAAATTTACTCTCGTCGCAAAATATCACATTGTGCCAAAATTCAGGGGGCTTTGTGATGTATTTTTTTGCGAATTCTACCCTTTTCTTCCTATTAATTTCGCTTACGTAAGGCTTTCTTCTTGCTACGCGGCCGTTGTACCCGTTCTTTCGCAACACTCTTCGTACTGTTTCATCAGAAACTTCTTTTTCACTAAAATTTTTCAAACTTGTATTGATTTTGGGAGCACTTATTTTCGGATTTTCTTTAACTTCTCTCACAACAAAACGCTCTTCCGAGGAATTCAATATCTTTTTCCTACCACGGCCAGCTTTGTTTATTATTCGTCCTTCTTCTTCGTACCGTTTTATAATATAACGTACTGTTGAATAACTTCTACAAACGATATTTTCAATTTCTCTGATGGATTTTCCACTTTCCCAATGAAAAATTATAACTTCCCTAATCTCTAGACTAGTTTCTTTACTTTTTCTACCCATTGTAACGAATTCTTGAAAATCAAAGAAATAGATGAAAATAGATCCTTACTGAGCGAATGTTTACGTTATACTGACTCTCTTTAGCAACTATCAGAAACAAATGCCTGTCAGAGTTTGTAAATTGCATTTGTTTCAGTGGATTTCGTGGCGTGAGCGAATAATTTTGTGGCGTGAAAAACGGTCAAGATTTCTTAAAACTCACATTTCTCTAATAATAAATGAAAATTTCGCAATTTTCTTTTACGATTCTGTTGAATTAAACTTTGAGCTATGTATATCCAAATAAAAAATTGAAAAATACCCTGCGTGGTCTGATTATTTCGTATATCTTTGCCGCATTACCGAGTGAGCGAATAATTTTGTGACTCACTGTAAGTCTGGACAGCATTTTTTGCTACCTTTAATTTTATCAGTTTAGATAAACAAAAATGATTTTTTAAGAGTTTTATAAAATTCAGATTTTGTAAAGTAATTTAAAATCCCAAAATCATTGTTTAGATTAATATTTTAATTGTATTGGGTTGTGTAATAAACTCCCGCGTTTTTCTATTTTATTTTTTTCCCGCAATTTCGTGTTTTGTTAAGTAAAGTATAATATATATACATGTATGTATGTATATATATGCATTCGCAAGTCTTTGTCTTGCTCTACAAACATGTCTGCTTCAATTTTTCGAAATAATTAATTTTAACCAATTTTCAGGCATTATCAATGGAAGTTCCAGGAGGCAGAAAAATTTATTTTCGACGTCTGCTCGACATCTCACTCAAGTTGTGTGGTACCCAACCTCCAAGTTTTTTAGTAAAGGCCATGGAGTGTAGATGGTAAGTGGTAGACCACCGCTAACCATCTTCATTCCACGGCCTTTACTCAAAAACTTGGAGGTTAGGTACCACACAACTTCAATGAGATGTCGAGCAGACGTGGAAAATAAATTTTTCTGCCTCCTGGAACTTCTATTGATAAAGCCTGAAAATTGATTAAAATTAATTAATTCGAAAAATTGAAGCAGATAGGTTTGTAGAGCAAGAAAAAGACTTGCGAATGCATAGCATATATTGGGTTGGCAAGAAAGTAATTTCGGTATTTTAAGGTGAAATAAAACCGAATTCCTGTATTCAAGCGATGAACTTTAATGAATAAAATATTTTCTTATTTGTTCTTTTCGGCAAAAGATCATCAAACAAAAGGGAAAATATCTTATTCATTAAAATTCATTGCTTGCATAACAAAATTGGGCTCTTTTAACTTTAAGATACCGAAATTACTTTCTTGCCAACCCAATACTTTACCTACCAAACACAAAATTGCAGGAAAAAGATAACATACAAAAAACGCGGGAATTTATTAAACAACCCAATATTAACGAGAATAATTCTAACCTATAGTTGGACATATTAAATCCCATCTAAGATAGTACCTGGACAGAAGTAAAGTCTATATCGGGACAAATTGAATTTACATATTATTATATCTATAACATCGAACTTTATTAAATCTGCAATAATTCACATATCAAAATATTGTTATATTAAATTCTATCCTGTTTAATTTACATTTTTTGTTGTAAAGCAAGCATTTCAAGAGACAATAGAGTACATATAATTTCGCTTTCCTTCTTTAATTTACACTTTAACTTCATTAGTTGTTTTAGACCTTATTTTTCTGGATTTATATAATTGATTTTTAGCTTAATATCTTTAATTTGTTGTATATTTATATCTTTTTTCATGTAAATTTTTATTGATTTCTTATTCTTTTTCTTTTTTAATTTCATTTCTCTCTTTTTACAAGCTAGTAGAAGACTAATTATACGAACATTTAGTTAAATGATTTGCCATTTAAGTATAAAAATAACGAGTTGATTTTAGTCGCAAACACGTGTTCGGTTTAAGGAGTATGCAACTCGCGTATAAGCTTATATGTATAATTGGACAGCTACTGCCATCGCGTCCCAGTATAGAGTACTTATATTTCAATGCAGTTCTAGATTTGGACATCTAATATTTAAATTATTATAATAATTTTCATTTAGGTTACGTCTGATCGCCAATTTATTTTAAAATATCAATATTATTATGGGTGATAATTATTTTTTGCCTAGGGGCTTAAATACCTAGATGGCACAAAGACGTCTGCAGTTGGACATTCAGACGTCTTAAAGACCTCCCGAATGTCGAACGAATGTCTTCCGAACGTCTCCTGAACGTCTTGTGTTAGAAATCGGTACGTATTAAAGACGTCTGTTTGTTGTCTAAGAGGCGTTCAGGAGACGTTCGTACAACATTCAGGAGGTCTTTAAGACGTCCCGAAGAAGTCTTAAAGGTGCATAAATGTTAATTAAAATAAAAGAAGGGAAGAGTAAAAATAGATTTCAACAAAAACGAGTTTAAAGTTAAACCAATAAATAGCTTTATTAGAGAATGAATGTGGAATTGGCATAAAAAGTTGTAATAAAACTATCAATTACAATTAAAATCACAATGAAAATTGAAATTGAAATTAAAATTAAAATTAAAATTAAAATTAAAATTGAAATTGAAATTGAAATTGAAATTGAAATTGAAATTGAAATTGAAATTGAAATTGAAATTGAAATTGAAAATGAAATTGAAATTGAAATTGAAATTGAAATTGAAATTGAAATTGAAATTGAAATTGAAATTGAAATTGAAATTGAAATTGAAATTGAAATTGAAATTGAAATTGAAATTGAAATTAGAATTGGAATTGAAATTGGAACTGGAATTGAAATTAAAATTGGAATTGAAATTGAAATTGAAATTGAAATTGAAGCGAAAACACTATGTATAACTCGACAAATAATACAAATGCTAATACTGTTAGATTATGGGTATACAATAAAAACCACTGTTTATGGTCTTAAAGACGTTTTTTTGACTTTCAGGCGTAAAATATACGTAAAATGAACGTCTTTAAGAAGTCGTGTGCTATCTGGGTTATATCTTTTTTCTAATAAAAGGAGAAAGAAGTATTGTCTCTTGAAATGAAAACTCTTAAAAATTATTTTTGGTTATCTATTAAAGATAGCAAAAAATTCTGTCCAGGCTTAGGGCATTTCACCTTGCACGTGGCACGGAACGTGTTAAAATAATAGGCAGAGTTGGGCAGGAATTAATTACATGAGTAATTAATTACATCTTCAATTGCATGTGCAAAAGTGGACTATAATTATAATAACAAAACGGTGAAATGGTCCAAAACATAAAAATTAGTGGTTTAAAAGAACAATTACACTGACATAATTGTTAGACTCAATTACAATTACTGTAATTGTGTTAAGTAATTGCAATTACTTCTTTCACAATTACTGTAATTGTAATTCTGGTCCGCAATTACAATTACTGGTTGAGCCAAAGTAATTGCAATTACAATTACAATTACATGTAATTGTAATTGTATTTCTTCAATTCCCAAGTAATTGTAATTGTTAGCTGCAATTCCTTTCTAAACAGACGACGGACGACGGTCGCGCATGAACACTCACACGCTGCTATGATAGAGTCACACACCGCTAGACCATGTATACGTACGCGAGGAATGCAAGAGTCCGAGATTCCACTTCTGATTTCTCGATAATTCAAAGTCAGGGTTTTTTAGTAGTCACAATCGCTAGATGAAAGATCAATCTAGGCCACTGTTTGCCTCAAAAATCCTTCTTTTACGTATCCGAGCAATGGTTTTGCAATATTTGGCTACATGTTGCCCGTCAGATGACGCTGCAGTCACGCCAGCGTAGTAGCCCCTCCGACGGGCAACATGCAGACAAATATTGCAAAACCATTGCTCGGAAACGTAGAAGGACGACTTTTGAGGCAAACAGCGGGCTAGATTGATCTTTCATCTAGCGACTTTGACATCTAAAAAACTCCGTCTTTGCATTATCGAGAAATTAGAAGTGGAATCCCGAACCTTTACAATCCTCGCGTACGTATACATGGTCTAGCGGTGTGTGAGTGTTCACGCGCGACCGTCGTCTGTTTGGAAAGGAATTGCAGCTACCAGTTACAATTACTTGTAATTGAAACTAACAATTACAATTACTTGTACGTGCATTACAATTACTTGGGAATTGCTGAAATACAATTACAATTACTTTGGCTCAACCAGTAATTGTAATTGCGGACCACAATTACAATTACAGTGATTCGTCAAGTAATTTCAATTACCAATTACAATTACATGTAATTGTAATTGTATTTCTGCAATTCCAAATTACAGTAATTGGTAAGTAATTGTAATTGTAATTGAAATTACATTTTGCCCAACTCTGATAATAGGACGTAGGTGCGTCTAAACTTCTGATACGCAGTGTACACATTCTGGTTGTAAGGAAAGAACAGCGGTGTTTTTCAAACCATTGCGCATTTAAAGTTCTTTCGCTTCGGCAAGAGTCGGCGTTCAAAATCGTGATATCAAGAATGAAAGTTTCCGGTATTCGTTCAGCCTGCCAGAATCGAAATTGAAAGTTTCTTTCGATCTTGCCTCGCCGACCGAATCCGTATTATTATCGGATGATTCGTTCCGAACTGGTAACTTCGTGGAGAACTCAAAACGATGATGCGATCAATTGAAGAATTAGAAAGCGGAATTCTTTCCTGGATATACATAGTGTATGTAGTTCAATGCTCGCATTAAAGCGGTTCTGAAACTGTTTCACACTTTACGCAATAGTACAGGGAAATTTCTAATTCCATGTTGTGCACAATTTAACAGAATATGCATGCTCATTACTATAATTATCTCTCCGCGGTATTCAATTTTCAATTTAATCATCTCAAAGAATTCGCTACGGAACTTACTAGTGCAATTATGGAAACTCATAATAGTACCGAATTGTACGAATCCGTGTAACATGTTTCTAAGCTAAGCAATCATACACCCACTTGCTATTCAATATGTGCGAACCTAGTAACAGACACGTTGCTAATTGCTTAAATTTTTAATTATTCGTCGCTAATTACAAGGTTTGTTAACATATTCATAGTGTTTATGAATATGCGGATTTGATGCATTTATGACAAAAATGAATGGGTGCAATTTAAAACAGGAAAAACATTACGGTTATTTAGGGACATCAATCTACTCTTTTCAACCATATACAGTCAAACCTCGATAACTCGAACCACTTTAAGGTAGTCTTTTCCAACGACCGACAGCGAATTTGATCCACAACGACTTGAGACGACCACAGTATGACAATACTGTATAATAATACATATAATACATATGATAACACATACTGTGGTCGTCTCAAGTCATTGTTAATCAAATTCGTTGTCGATCAAAATCGTTGTCGATCAAATTTGTTGTCGGTCAAAATCGTTTTTGATTAAACGCGGTATCGGCCAAAGTTATTGTCGGTCAAATCTGTAGTCGTTGAAAACCGTGTCGGGGAAATTTGTGTCGGTGATTTCCCTGGGAACCAGATGTTTTACAAAGTTTCATAGAAACATGTAATGATATTAAAGAAAATGTATTATCTGCTTTGGTTACCGTTGAAAGTACCATTGATCAATACTACACGGGGCAAGTCCGTACTATCACGGTGGGGTAAGTGCGTAGTGTACGGGTAAATATAAAACTAAACAATATATTTAAAAAGCATTATATAGCAGGCTTGATAATAATTCTTTTCGTGCCCCGTAGCACTTGGAACAAGGTACGAAAGCATTCCTAAACTTTGTTTTAATATTACTGTATCCCCTTTCATATTACAGCATAAAAGTACTTGTTTGTTTAAAAATGCATAACTATAAAACTAAACAATATAATTTAATGCAATGTTACGCGCCAAGGTTCAGGCAGCGATGCGGGAACCGAGGGGAGTTTAGATTTAGAGATATTTTGGGTCTAGGTAGGAAGGATACACGTAGGACTAGCCAATGTCTATTTCACCACTGGGTCGCCTCGTGTGGAACATAGGAGTGGACTAGCCGATGTCTATTTCACCACCGGGTCGCCTCGAGGGAACAAGGGAGTGGACTAGCCGATGTCTATTTCACCACCGGGTCGCCACTATAAAGGATAGGGTCGTGGTTCTGCTGTCTCGTAATTTATTGATTTGGATAGATACACCTCGAGCGGCAAAGGTGTATCGTCATAGGATATTAGCTACTGGAAGATCGAAAAGGAATATGAATAATAGAAATGAACCCTTAATAAGTTCACACACAATTAATATATTTTGAATTATGAATAGTACAAATGATCAGTGTAATATGTTGTCGCGGTCTCGCGGACTAAAACGCTCTCAGTTTTGACGCACCGAGAAATGCGGGGCGATCTACTACAGAGTGCTCGACAAGGACTCTAACACCCGATCTTGCTCGAAGTGACTTCCGACGTGGAACGATATGTACTACGCGTATTCACTTGAATCAACCCAACTAATAGGAAGGATCCATGCCCTTATATAGTACCCAAAATCGGACCTAGCGATGGTGGGGGCCACGTGCTACTTCTGATGTTAATCAGAACGTGGTGAACTGATATACCGCTTGCAAGAGCGCCTCTATGATCGATTTTGAGTGAACCCTTTGTTCTTAAATAGACCCTCTGTTTCGACACATATCTCCGGTAGGGTTAAAAGTCACCAACGGTAGCGTCTGCATACGTAACAGCAATAAGAAGCATTTTATAGCAGGCTTGTTAATCATTCTTTTCTTGTCCCGTAGCACTTGAAACAAGGTTCGAAAGCATTTTTAACTCTCAGAGACGGACTTGCCCCTTTTTCGGGGCTAGTGCGTCCTAGGTGACACTTTGTACAACATTCTATCAAAATTATTATTTTCAAGCAAAATTATAATCTTACATAATACTAATTCATCAGTAATAACGATGGCAAGAGTTTGATGCCAAGGCTGTTGAGTTTTTACATACAAGACTGGAAATACATCAGTTTAAAGTACAACTTTGCAAAAACTAGGGCGGACGTACCCCACTCCACCTAAAGGAGTCCTTTTCCAGCAGACGACGCTCGCGCGTGAACACTCACATATCACTAGGGTACACTCACACACCGCTAGACCATGTATACGTACGCGAGGATTGTAAAGGTTCGGGATTCCACTTCTAATTTCTCGATAATGCAAAGACGGAGTTTTTTAGAAGTCAAAGTCGCTAGATGAAAGATCAATCTAGCCCGCTGTTTGCCTCAAAAGTCGTCCTTCTACGTTTCCGAGCAATGGTTTTGCAATATTTGTCTGCATGTTGCCCGTCGGAGAGGCTAGTACGCCGGCGTGACTACAGCGCCATCTGGCGGCAACATGCAGCCAAATATTGCAAAACCATTGTTCGGAAATGTAAAAGAAGGACTTTTGAGGCAAACAGCGGATTAGAATGATCTTTCATCTAGCGACTTTGACTACTAAAAAACCCCGTCTTTGCATTATCGAGAAATCAGAAGTGGAATCCAGGACCCTTGCAATCCTGCGTACGTATACGTGGTCTAGCGGTGTGTGAGTGTTCACGCGCGAGCGTCGTCTGCTGGAAAAGGCCCCCTTAACAGTATTTTTAAATTTTGCTAACGGTTTTACTTTTTTATATTACACCGATTTATGTTTGTTATAACTGCATAAAATCCGCTGTCTACCGATCAACAATCTGATAATTCGTTAACGCAGAATAAAATCACAGATTTCTTTAATATGTAATAGTAATATGTATGAACCTAGTGGATTATATTTACTATATGTATATAATAACTTATCTCCAAAAATTGAACTTTTCTTTCTTTAAAACTATTACAATTAGCAAATTATTAACTCTTTTCGTTATAAATTATAAATCGAAGATTTTAGTTCGACTGTACAGTCATTGAAAAATAAATAAACTTCTTATTTGGGTTCTCTATTTTCTAATTGATGCACAAACTTTCGATTTTGCATGAATAACATTCGCAGTCTTTTTATTAGTATGTATTTGTTGACGTTTGATGCAATTTCATTGTAGCCAATATGTACAGGAATGAAATGATTTACGCAATTAACTGGTCGTTTCTGTAATTGTAAATATACAAGTCTGAGATAACCGTTCTACTAATTCTAGAACTTGAAGCAAGCATGTAATTCTGGAATAATTTTCAAATCGTTTGACCATTTTGAATGATTTTAAACTTAAATAATCTATTATTTAGAACAGAAGTTAGAAAACCATCAATGATCATAGGTATTTATCTCATAATATAAGCTGGGTAGATAGTTTCTCTAAAAACGAAACTTTTGTAATACACGAATATAAATAACACTACATTTGCAATTCTCACTGGGTAGGTTTAAAAGTTTTGTAATTAAAATCTAGGAATATATGAATTTATCGATCAGGCGATCGAAGGTGTGTTTGCAGAGGAGCCAATCAAATGGAAACATTTTTTATTTAGACAAAATAGGTAAATGAATAAAGAACCAATATAGTTCTAATTGATAACATTTGTACTTCTACTAACAGTTTACATGTTAAAAAATATCAATATTTTAAAAATTATTTTCCCAATAAAATTGAATTTTTTCTTTTGCAAATAGCATATAAGTCAAATATTACAGTAACAAAATATTTTACATATTACTATGAAATAGAAGATAATTATCAAATTAAAAAGCGAAAACTAATCTTTTCGTTAAAATTAGAATTTATTGCTGCATTAATAATAGCCATGATAATTAACCCTTTGCCATATTTTAACGAGTCACACTTGTCATGAAGATTTTAAATAAAATCTAACAAATATGAATGTTACACGTTTCTTTTTAGATGAAATAAAATTTGATTCGTTGTAATCAATATTTAAGTATTAATATAAATGTACCCATACAGAAAATATAAATTTTCTTTTCTCTTCTACGACATTTTTGGGGATGACGACGTTTTAATCACTGTATCTATAAAGAAAACGATACGGCAAGGGGTTATAAGAAAGGTATACAACATCCTTATATTTTTATTGTGTACCAGTCACGGTGTAAAAATGTTAAGTAACACATAATTGACGTAACACGTTATTGTTCTTGAGTAAATACCTCTTTATTGGATGCAGTCAAAATTGAATCAGTTGAACAATTCGCAAAACGCATTAGGAAACACCATGAAAAGATATCATTCATAATTTTTGAGATATTTGCTCTGGGAATTTAAACTGGGACTCCCTTCTATTAATCATGTTGCACTCTTTGATAGTTCTAGTATTATAAGATTTAAAATCAAATGTGGAAGTAAAATGAACGTAGGTACAGGGTGTAAAAAAAGTAATGGTCATCCGTCCTAGGGGTGAATCTACACCTCTGGATCGGTGGACATTTGTAAGAGAGACTTGCCGCAAAATTGTTTATAACACAGAAAATTAGTGTTGAAGTTTTTTTTTGCATCAACGCATTCTACTCGTCGAGAAGAGGAAAAGTTTGAAAGGAGCCATATGTCACAAACAAATAGTTATTAAGATATAAGCTGTTAAAGTTTTTGCAAAATTTGATTGTGTGGAATTATACGTATAGACAAAAGCCTACTACTACAGTCCACACGTCCGTGTCGATGAGACAGAAGATGATCGTGTGCGTGCCGCGAGACAGACGAAATTTAAAGGCGCATTCGTCGTTAGGCTCCTTTAAATTTCGTCTGTCTCGCGGCACGCACACGATCATCTTCTGTCTCGTCGACACGGACGTGTGGACTGTAGTAGTAGGCTTTTGTCTATACGTATAATTCCACACAATCAAATTTTGCAAAAACTTTAACAGCTTATATCTCAATAACTATTTGTTTGTGACATATGGCTCCTTTCAAACTTTTCCTCTTCTCGACGAGTAGAATGCGTTGATGCAAAAAAAAACTTCAACACTAATTTTCTGTGTTATAAACAATTTTGCGGCAAGTCTCTCTTACAAATGTCCACCGATCCAGAGGTGTAGATTCACCCCTAGGACGGATGACCATTACTTTTTTTACACCCTGTACATATTAATTACACTGTCCAACAAATTTCAATTTTTTTTATGTTCCCTAATTACTGATGGGTCCTCCTTATAGAGTATATTGTGCTGATTTCGAATCTGTTTTTAATTTTTTTCCTATACGCACAGTTTTCGAGGAACATGGCTTTGAAAAAAAAACATATTTTTCAACTTTAAACAAATATTGTGATGTTATTATAAAAGATATTGAATTGTTCTTCGCAGCAAAAGATTCTGTAGACTTTCCCGAATACAGCGATATCCAATATTAATACATTATGAATGTTTAAACATGTTTAAAAAATCATTAAAGACGGAGAGACACCACTTTTTCACCAATTTTTGAGGATATTTTTCAATTTATCTCAAAAAATAAAAGTCCAGCGGAAAATCGAACTATACCACTCGATAGAGCAGACTTTTATCTTGAGAAGCCACCCTGTCAAGTTTGGATCGTCGACGTTTTTTTCGAACCAGAAAGCAAAATATCTTCGCCCGATATGAGCTGCCGCCAGTGGCGCTCTGGACGAGATATGGCGCAGCGACGGGATACGGAGCGGCGAACGACCGTTGTAGTGGTAAGCGCCACTGGCGGCAACTCATGTCGGGCGAAGATATTTTGCTTTCTGGTTCGAAAAAAACGTCGACGTTTCAAACTTCAAAGCGAGGTTTCTCAAGATAAAAGTCTGCTCTATTGCATGGTATAGTTCGATTTTCCGCGGGACCCTTATTTTTTGAGATAAATTGAAAAATATCCTCAAAAATTGGTACAAAAGTGGTGTCTCTCCGTCTTTAATCATTGTTTAAACATGTTTAAACCATCATAATGTATTAATATTGGATATCGTTGTATTCGGGAAAGTCTACAGAATCTTTTGCTATAAAGAACAATTTAATATCTTTTATAATAACACCACAATATTTGTTTAAAATTGAAAAATATGGTTTTTTTTCAAAGTCATGTTTCTCAAAAACTGTGCGTATAGGAAAAATATTAAGAACAGATTTGGAATCTACGCAAACAACTCTATAAGAAGGACCCAACAGTAATTAGGGAACAAATTTGGTGTTGGACAGTGTTATTTGCGTCAATTCGCTACCTTTATTTTGTTGAATAACGTGTCCGTTTTACCGTCTCCGAATTTATGCGAACGCATGTTGCAGTTATCATACTTTACTTTGCCGTCTCATACTTTCTGATGTAATCAGTACTTAGTACTTACGCTACTTACTGCTTAATAGAACTTTGTAGTGCTCCCCAGAGAGAGAAATCTAATGGGGTTTGGCCCGAAACGCAATCTAGCCCCTAAACTGTTCTACGTTCTGCCCATCACTTTAAGTAAAGTTCAATAACTCATTGCAATCCTACATAGTGTAAGATTTACACACATGTTTCTTGTACCTTTGAATATTAGGGAGCGTCTTGCAGTACAGACCGGGACAGTTCAGGAAAAAAGTCGTAATTCTTGAACTAAGTAATTTTCGAATAAACTACCTTAGCACTTCCTGAAATAAAATGCAAAGATGAATCGATTGGTAAACCTTGTCATTTTGTTTTTTTATAGAGTAAAAAATGATTTACAATTTCAATGAAAATTTAAAAAATGTACTATATTGTTCATCTACATTTCCACAAGAAGGAATTAAAACTTCGGAGCCTTAAGAATTCCTTTTGTTTACCGCGTTAAAGGCGTGGACGGCGAAAACGTACGTTTCTCAATGTTAAATAAATTTCTACTATTTTTGACAATTGTGTATATTTATGCACTTAAGGACGACCGTAATATCAAATTTAATATGTGCTCTAAATTAATACAATATAATACCAAATCTCAGAGGTACCTTTTGATCATTTCTTTAATATTCGATTGAAAGATTGTAAATGTTTGAACGATTTTAATACAAAATGTATAATTTATAAGAATAAAATTGAACACATAAGTACTTATCAAATGGCATGCGTTTCAAAATAATTGCAACAAATTTCTTCGGAAGAAATTTCTACGCAGAAAGCTGTCGAGCACCGAGCCTCCATTTTGTGCAAATATGTGCAAATTAAACCAACGTGAAATTAAAGTTTAATATGTCTCCAATTAATATAAAAAAATTCACGGGAGGACTTTTTGGTACTCAGTATGCACGGAGTTTCCCGTTGCCGTGTGACGACCTAGTGTATACGTTTCTTTGGCTATATAAAATTCTAAGGTTTAGACCTCCCAAAGTATTATTCACAGTTTAATTTGAATCCGTTATTATTTTTATATATTCCAGTTTTCGTTTCGTGTCAAAATGTGTAACCCGCTCTGGTGCTACTTGGGAACCGTTCCTCTAGCTAGGATTACTGCGGGTTACAGTAACCGCGCTTGGAAACCCGGGTTACGGTTCGGGTTAGGCGTTGGTTAGCTCAGGAGGACATAATGCGCATAATTTTAAGTAATCATTAATCTTCCTTTGAAATATGAAGACTTTTCAAATGTTCACAATAAAAATGTTAATTACTTACTCTCAACGCTATTGTCTTGTAAACGTTTCTTGGAATAGGATACTGATGCAATATGATTCTGGAATTTCCTTGATGGTGATAAACATGAATACCTCGTTGCATAAATGCGTGTTACAAAGAGACAAAAATATCGTTGTAATACGTTTGCTATCAACGTTACATATCTGTGTCAACCACGATATTGTATTTTATGCACAGAAAGAAATGCATAGCGCAACGTTCAGAAAATCAACTTTTCCTTTCAACATTTTCTCTTTCAATAATATAAAGAGTACACGTGACGTTTAACCCTTATGTTAATAGCCAAAATTTTCTACAACATTCAAGGACGTTTAAATGCACAGTTTTCCATGCCACAAATGCAAATTAATTCTTTGACCATCCTGGAACATAAAAGTCTACAATAATTGTGCTATTTGTCAACAAAAATGTTAAAGGAGTTTCAAAAAGAAATTGAAAGTGAGTATCCAGCTACCTGGTTATTGACATAAGGGTTCAAGAAATATATTGGGCCTAATGGTAATATCAATTATTAGCTTTTAAAGGGTATAGCCGGATAAGATAGTCCAAAATGCCCTTGAGCCGAATTTTATCGATAATGTGCCATTCGATAGAGCACCAAGAAAAACCATACTGTGCAAAGTTTCAACCCTGTATCTCGATCGGGAGGGTAGTTATGGGGTAAAATCGAAAAATCAGTTTTTGGCTTATTTTCCCTAGTTAATGACGTTTAGAAATTCTGAGAAAAATCTGACACATGTCAAGAACCCAAATACATACTTTGCAATTGGTTTCAGATTTTTAAAGTGAAAATCCTGCTTGTAAAAAATCAAAAACCTCAAAAAAATCGAAAAAATGCAGATTTCACATGGAAGTTCTAGAGTGACAACATTTATATTTTTACAGTAGCAGTATATTGTCATAAGTATTGTTCATGAATTTTTTCAGATTTTTTGGTTTGGTGCGCCGTTGTTAAAAAAAATAAAAACTGATATTTTCGACGTTTTTTCCGCGAAGAACTAAGCTAACCTTAAAATTATTACGTTCTATTTGTTCTGTAAGTCTATCAGGCACTGATAAACCTTGAACATTATTAAAAAATAATTAAACAATGAAATCGGTTTGATTAGTGTTTTTACTATGTCAGTGTATTACATCTGAAAGTATTAAACACAATCCCAACAGCTCGGTTGGCTCAGAGCGTTAGGCGCTCGACTGTTGATCTGCTTATACTAGGTTCGCGCCTGGTATACGTATACACTTTTTTTTACTTGATTAATTCTTTTTTTTATGTCTAACTGTATAATAATCAATGGCATGTTTGTAGATTTCTTTTCTATATTTAAAAAGGCGGCACTTATTGCAGAGTATATCACCAACAGTCACTTCTTTATTTAAAATTCTAGACCACCTCATTGATTCTATAACTGTATTTATCTGTTTTCTTGTACCGCGTAATTTCCGAACTAGAATGTTACATTTAATACACCTAACACGCGAGGTTTTGGTATCAACGATTTATATCCTTTCACTTGCCATGCTGATAACACTCAGAAAATAACTAAAGAACTCAGAAATAATTCACTCACTACAATCTTCACCGTTCGGAGCTCGGTCCAAAAATGACCAGAATTGCTTGGAATAACAATTTTCACATTTCGGGGTATCGTTTTCCCCTACCCGGGTCTGGAGGGTGAAAGTTCAGCTTTTTGACCGTACCATTGCCCTCAACTACACCCGCGACCGATAAACGATTAACAGGTAACGACAACCCTAGTAATCCGTTACCTGGTACTGATGATCGACAGAGTCATAAAGCGAGTAGAGAAAAGAAAAGGTGAACATAAAGGTAAAGGTAAACGGACGGGCTAAAGGTACAAAATTATAAAACACGGACACTTTGTCCGTTTTTACAAAACTTTTACAAAACCGTTTTCTCTATAACGGAGTATTTAAAACTCGAAGACACGTATAGATTTACTGCAGAAAATATTTAATACTGCCAGATTTAAGAAGATGTGTAACTAAAAATTGATGATGTTAACAATTGCTCCAAAATTTTTTTTGCGAATTTTACCTTAAAATTATCTTTTTAATATTTAGATATTGATTCTAAAAGAAATCTACAAACATGCCATTGATTATTATATAGTTAGACATAAAAAAAAAGAATTAATCAAGTAAAAAAAAGTGTATACGTATGCCGGGCGCGAACCTAGTATAAGCAGATCAACAGTCGAGCGCCTAACGCTCTGAGCCAACCGAGCTGTTGGGATTGTGTTTAATACTTTCAGATGTAATACGCTGACATAGTAAAAATACTAATCAAGCCGATTTCATTGTTTAATTATTCTTTAATAATGTTCAAGGTTTATCAGTGCCTGATAGACTTACAGAACAAATAGAACGCAATAATTTTAAGGTTAGCTTAGTTCTTCGCGGAAAAAACGTCGAAAATATCAGTTTTTATTTTTTTTAACAACGGCGCACCAAACCAAAAAATCTGAAAAAATTCATGAACAATACTTATGACAATATACTGCTACTGTAAAAATATAAATGTTGTCACTCTAGAACTTCCATGTGAAATCTGCATTTTTTCGATTTTTTTGAGGTTTTTGATTTTTTACAAGCAGGATTTTCACTTTAAAAATCTGAAACCAATTGCAAAGTATGTATTTGGGTTCTTGACATGTGTCAGATTTTTCTCAGAATTTCTAAACGTCATTAACTAGGGAAAATAAGCCAAAAACTGATTTTTCGATTTTACCCCATAACTACCCTCCCGATCGAGATACAGGGTTGATACTTTGCACAGTATGGTTTTTCTTGGTGCTCTATCGAATGGCACATTATCGATAAAATTCGGCTCAAGGGCATTTTGGACTATCTTATCCGGCTATACCCTTTACAAAATTAATATGTCCTTGCGCTTTAACCTGTTAACTGTTTATGTCGAGCATACTCGTCATGAAAAGGTGGCATTTTATTTTATTGACGAACATACTCGTCATTAGACTGCGGATCTTTATGCAAATACAGGTTCCAAAAATATTCAAAAAATGCTAGAACATAAAATTCCACGAAATTTAGTACGATTTTTATTAATTTCAGAACTACAAAAACTATCACTGCGAATAAGATTTTGCGTGTTCCATTTTTTAAAAATTTGCCTACAAAAATCGAAAATTGGATAAATACGGTACTCGTATTGTAGCTAGCTTCAAATAATGTTAGTTAATAAATTAAAGCAAGCTTAAAAATACTTCAGCACACGAGTGACTGTCCTTAAAATGAAACGAAGCCAACAGAACGGTGTATCTTATAGTAATCGAAATGTTTATTTTCGAATGGTACCTGTTTCGATGTTTTAATCACACGTACAAATTAGAGTGAATAAAAGACTGCCAGTATTTCAAATAACAATAATATCATGATTAAATTTTGTTTGGATATTAAAAACCACGTGTAATTATAGCGAATGTGAATTTTATAACATATAAAAACGCATTCGATCATGCTAGATACTTCCCGAGAAATAAATTTACAAAAATAAAACTAACATCTTGATTACATCATGATTATAATTTTTTGTTTCGATTTGACGAATAAAATACTCTTCTTTCTTTGTTCGTGTCGAAGCAGACCGAACGTGAGAATTAGTCATGGTCGGTTAGGCAGGGCCGGCCTTTTCTATAAAGGGGCATGGGTGCAAGAAACCATTTGGGGCCCTAAATTTTTTGTAAAGTAAAAAAAATTACAAACACGACCATATATTACTAAGCATGTTTATTTAATGCGTGATTTTGTTTTTGCTAATACATTAATTACTTCATAAAAATACATTATTTTAGTTCTTGATCATGTTGGGGCCCTCTCAATAGCGGGGCCCCGTTGCATAGCATCCGCCGCACCCCCCCCCCTCTCCCCAGATGGCTGGCCCTGCGGTTAGGATAATTTCGGACACTCATCGTTCCAAGAAACGTTCTCTTACAGTCATAAATTAAGTTATCGTCTCCAGCCACACCAAACGTTAAGCAATAAAAAAGATCTCTAGGATACAGACTTTCACTCCGACATCCTAAAATCTTGCAGAGTAACATCCACCTAACAATAACAATCTCTTTAACCACCCCATCGATTTTCCATGGAATGGATCACGATAATTCCGAGCTGCTGTAAAACGCAACACAAGAATTCGACAGAAAACGAACACGTTTAACACGTTTATCACGTTAAATGAACACGTATAATAAAATTTTTCAAGAATTCCTGAAATTATCAACAAAGAAATTCTCGACTAACTGAATTATTTTGTTGATAATCATACCATTATTTATAACATTTAATTGAATAAGATGAATGCCCTATATACAATCGATATCGTTCTTTGAAAAGGACAGAATATGACATAACCGCTCCATCTGGCACCAACCGGGGTGGAGCGAGCAACTTCAAAAGAAGAGGCGATAGTGATTTTCTTATTTCGAAAGAAACATCGGCGTCTTATATCGAAAAAGACTGTATTCACGTGTCGTGCAGTTACAACTGCAGTATCCGAACATTCCGTTGATTCATACTGACCTATCCTCTACCTGAAATTAAAGTGATTCACTTAAATAAAAGAATCAATCAATCTATCTATCTACGTAATTAAAAAAATGGGGCATTGAACCTTAACACTAGGTTTACGGAGCTCTAGAAATAACTATTCCACATTATTTTACAAACATAACAAGAATGTGCATACTCAAATGTTTGGCCATTTGTCCAATAATATATACCCAAAGAAATAAATTTGGTAAATAATTCCTCAGGGAAGCATCTTTACAATCTTAACCTCCCGCATGATATGCCGGAGTTATTCGTGGCCCATCGCAGTAGCAGCGAGGACAAGCTCGAGCGACTGTCAATACGATTAGTGAAATATTGGCGTTGGAGAGAAATGACTCCGGCATAGGTCTCGAATTCGCAGGACTTCGAGGGTAATTAATCGCAAATTAACCCTCGCAAGGTAAGGTCTAATAACACATAAATAGTAAGGTGTGGTCTCTTAAACCTTGACAAATGAATTTCATAAATAACCTCGTTTTTAATAAATTTCGGATAAAGAATAACAGAGGATAAAAAGTAAAGAAACAGGTTTAATTTTATTCATATAAAAATTCGGTAATTATTTACATTCAGGGCTTCCTCACCGATTTTGATGAAATTTAAATATGTTATAGATTTCTACATTTTGAACAACTTTTTCCTACACATGTTACCGCCGCTCGATTTTAGTTTTCGTGATATTTGCGAGAAACTATCGCTAATACTGTATTGAATTTTCCGTATTTCTGCACGCTCTGCGGCAACGTTAAGCCTGTCCCGGCGGCGCGGCGCACAGTGGGGTATTTGTCGAGTTTAGCGCGCCAAAAGTATTGTGACGTTATTAATGGTGTAAAGGTCATACTATTATATATCGTTGAATTCGTCTTAACACCAGCTACAACACTATCAAATCAAAAATACAACTTAATGTTTAAAAAATCGAAGCGACCTTGTTTTTTTGTTTTAAACAAAATTTTTTCGAAGTTTTATATATTGAAGTTTATACCTATGTTAATACTGTTAAACTTTGATTTCAAACATTTTTTCGTCAGATTAAGAGAAATTACTATTGCAACGTTACTAATAGTGTCGAAACTTTCCCCGTATTGCAACACGTGTTCTCAACGAAAAATTTTAGAGTTCACGGTCATTTCAAGATCGTGCAACTAAACATGGATGAATATACAATAATGTTTGTTATAGCATACAACAACAAAAAATCCATCTAATTCGTCTTTTGAAACCATTTTGATTACGTCAGAAACATGTTTTGTATTTTCAGAGCTAGAGGAGATGTTTAGGTGTCCTGTTTTAAACGAAACACCCTGTATATTTATTTAGCACGCTACATGTCTTCCGTAGTCTATGTAGAAAAATAAGGCACTGATGAAGAAATTCGAGTCATGATTACTTTACTATGTATCAAGGATACTTGCTCATGCTCAGAACAGTATTCGAAGGAACACTAACACTCGATTCTTAAACCACGGATTACATTCTTCCGATAATTGTATAAACTAAATATTCTAGCAGTAGTGACATTCATTCTCTTTCATTTACTTCCAAGTATCTATCACCTACAGCTCAATTATTTCATCATTTTCAGTCATATTATATACGGTCGATTCATGCCATAATGATATGTATCGCACAAAAAGCTAAATATCTTTTGAATAGGCAATAGTTGGTGCCCAAATTTTTATGGATTATATAATGCAATGTCTACTGATTAACCTCGCAAAAAATTAAAGAGGTGTTATGCACAGAAAAAAAGTTATTACATGATATATATTAATTTTCTGAAAAAAAATATATCACTTTCGATTGTTTATTCTATCGAAACCACCGAAGATAATACAAAAAAAAGCCATGAAATTAATCTATACACCTTCCATTACATCCTAGATTTGGTCCTATCTCGATTTTATACACTAAACTTGTGAAAGAAATCATTTCTTTAACGCAAGTTTTTCGACACTTCTCTTGGCCACGAGAAGTGTTACTTTCAAGTATCTGAATGTTACTAAATAGTACTCTCTATGGGAAAATATTATTGGAGATTACTCGCATATATATTCAGGTTTATGGGAAAAAAGTTTTAGTCATTTTGAAGAAACTAAAAATATTGACTTTTTGGCGCGCTAAACTCGACAAATACCCCACTGTGCGGCGTTTGTTTACATTTTGCTTGTAAACACGCTGCGGAGATGAGAGAAAAAACAGGTTTCACTCTGACCATACATATAAAGGGTGAGCTTTCAGTTTTGAAAGACTACTCCTACATTTTCGTATGCGTGGTCGTCCACCACCACCTAACCCTAACTAATTCTGATCTCATGATTTTTCCATTACTAGTTCAAATTCTGTATGACGGCTATATACATAGAATGAAATGATTATGCGATCAGAATTAGTTAGGGTTAGGTGATGGGGGGCGAAGATGGCCGGCCGTCATGCCGGCCCGACCACGAATACGAAAATGTAGGAGTAGTCTTTCAAAACTGAAAGCTCACCCTATATATGTATGGTCAGAGTGAGACTCTGTTTTTTCTCTCATCTCCGCAGCGAGTTTACAAGCAAAATGTAAACAAACGTCGCGCCGGGACAGGCTTACGTTGCCGCAGAACGTGCAGGAATACGGAAAATTCAATACAGTATTAGCGATAGTTTTTCGCAAATATCTCGAAAACTAAAATCGGGCGACGGTAACATGTATAAATCGGTAACATGTCAAAATCGGTGATGAAGCCCTGAATGTAAATAATTACCAAAAATTCTTTTAAAAAATCTGAAGCTGGGGTCTCTGAGATCCCAGATTACCTTGCGAAGGTTAAGAATATTAGAAACCGTCATTTTTACGGGTCCCGTAAACCTAGTGTTAAAGAATATACAGGGTGTTCGAAAAGTCTGGAAACGGTCGAATATCTCAAAAATAAAGCATTTTAGAGAAAAATGGTTCACACATATATTTTATGGTTTCGCAAGGGCTATAAGATGGCGCCATTGGTTTGACCTTGAAGAATCATTTGAAGGTCACGTGAAGGTTACCTCAATTTTTTTAAATGGCACCCCCTATTTTTTATTACATATTCTCGTAGCTGATCTCGAGAGTTTTCCAAAACACTATAATCAAATGTTTTTTCATGAATTACTTTTCGAGTTATAAGGCTTCAAAGGTACAATACTGCTGGCATTTGCGTTAACCGGGATGTACCACGTGGAGGTTGCACGGTCGGATTTACGTCTCTTGTGTGTGTCTGTGTATGTGTGTGTATGCGTGCGTGTGTGTGCGCGCGCGCGCATGTGTGTAAACGGGTTTTTACTGAATTAAATGTTCTAATTGTTTTCCTTCTGCTGCTTGACAATGACCTAATCGTAGATAAAATTCATTTAATACGTTTCGTCTCATTTCTGGTGAGATAAGATTTACTTGATGCAGTATGCGTTTCCTAAGGTCTGCCAAATTAGCAGGTTTCGTTACGTATACATTGTTTTTAACATACCCCCATAAAAAGTAGTCCAATGGAGAAAGATCTGGTGATCTAGAGGGCCACTCTATTTCTCCACGTCTTCCTATCCATCGGATTGGGAAAGTATTAGTTAAATATTGACGCACTATTACTGCATAGTGTAGCGGTGCACCACCTTGTTGAAACCAAATATTTTGTATATTTCCGTCAAACAAATAGTCAATAGCAGGAAGTGTTTGATTTCGCAATAAATCTAAATAAATATTTGCATTTAAGTTTCCTTCGATAAAGAAGGGCCCGATAATACCACGTTTGCAAAAACCCGCCCACACGTTTAGTTTTTGGGGATACTGTGTGTGGAGATCACGCATCCAGTGAGGATTTTCGTCACTCCAATAGCGGCAATTCTGACGATTTACTCTTTACGATTTATCATTTCATCGCAAAACTCAATTCTTCTATCGAAATCACATTCCGCTAGCTTCAATCACAATGTCGGCGCACAGTGGTCCGGATCGAGAAATTCAGTGACATTTTGTTATAACTTTTGAACCATTAGAGATATTGCAATGAAATTTTCACTAAAAATATTTAAAATATAGTCATTTTTAATTATAGATAATTAAATATTTTTTGCATTTGTTAAACAATATTTATTAATTAATTTTCATTCATACTTTGTTATTGATAATAAATTTGTTTACATATAAGTTCACAAACTATTTTTTGTAATGATTTATAATAAAAATTTTTTCGTCCATACCGAGAAGTTCTGTGATACTGCCACAGCTTTTGAATCGTAAAAGTTATTCTGATGAAACTTTCACTGAAAAATATGAAAAAATAATCACTTTTTAATGATAAATAATTTAATATGTTTAGTGTTTGTTTAATTATTTTTAATAACATTTTACTTACTTTACTGGCTGATTTACTTAAATCTATGCAAGTATTAATTCTGCAGCTTCTTGATCTAGCGGCCTTTTCTTTTTATTTTGTGATTTTACTCTTATAGCAGCATATAATAAACAATTGACTGTAGGCTACAATCAAAACAGTCCGCTCGCACGCGCTCGAGGACTCGAGGTTCTTCGCGTCTCGCATAATCCTGGCGCTCGACGCAGCGATGGATACACTTGAATCACTAATAACTTGCGTCGATGGACGATGTTGGTAGTAAATCGTGCATAACTATATAGGGAAAAGTGTACTGAACATTGTACAATTTGTAAACATGCGGTACTAATTGGAACTCAAAAGATATTCCGTATCAAAGATGAAGAATTTTTACAATTTCCGAGCCTTCACTGTACATTATTTTTTTAATACATTATTTAAATTAATTTTAAGTTGTCAATGTAAATTTTTATCGTAATGGAATTCTCTTCATTTTAAAAGGAGAACAGAGGAAAAATATTAAACAGGTGTGTCAGGGCATCCAGATAAAGATAAGTATCTTTTTTCTGCGAAACAGGCTATTTTCAAAATGCCCAACTTTAAGTGTTCGTCGCGATTACAATTTTAATTATATTTTATTAATTTCTTTATTTTCGAGGTAGATGGATATTTATGAAGCAATACAAACTTTGTACATGTCAATATGAGAAAGTTCATTTTTCGACAAAATATCACTGAATTTCTGGATCCGGACCACTGTGCGGCGGTATTTCATCTTTGAAGCCTTATAACTCGAAAAGTAATTGACGAAAAAACATTTGATTATAGTGTTTTGGAAAACTCTCGAGATCAGCTACAAGAATATGTAATAAAAAATAGGGGGTGCCATTTAAAAAAATTGAGGTAACCTTCACGTGACCTCGAAATGATTCTTCAAGGTCAAACCAATAGCGCCATCTTATAGCCCTTGCGAAACCATAAAATATATGTCTGAACCATTTTTCTCTAAAATGCTTTATTTTTGAGATATTCGACCGTTTCCAGACTTTTCGAACACCCTGTATAATATTTCAACATTAAAATACTGTATGTACAATAAAATACTGTATAGTACATTTAGAGCATGAAATTTCATAGACAACAACCTTAATGGTTAGGTTGTTCAATATTAACAATTGTATTTATACCGGACATTTCTTTTCACATTATTATTATTATTCTTGTTCCCGACGACATGAACCGTACGTATTCCATTGATTGATATTCGCAAACGCGTTTTGATCGCTTCGCTACATCGATCGCATTGCACTTAGGACTGAAATTTATACAATCGCGTGTGTTTTCACGTAACCTGATCACATAGGCGGAGATCAGGTGCGCATACTTAAATCTTCTGCATAATCCCGAGGCCTGCTTAACATTCAGAAGCACGAGAGCATACCACACTGATGCATATGCATTTTTGTGTCCGTTGCAACGTAGTATGTGCGGCGAAATATATCATAGAGTCCCTTGAATCACTATCAAACTGGCTGAATGATTCTTGACCAACCGGTTTTTAAATCCATTAAAAGCTTCATCTACCTACCGTTCAATCTACCTACCTTATCTTCGTGTGAAGATAACTTTCGTATTAAATTATTGTATTAGGTGTGCTAATAAGTTCTTTCCCCTTTTTTCCAAATTTATGATTTTATTAAATAAATCAGGTACAAGATTACGTCTCAAAGTAACCACACTCATTCTCTATAACCTTTTCCCACCTGGTGGGAAAATTATAAATTCTATCCTTGAAGAATGCCGGATGTTTGCTGCTTTTAAAATCATCAATACATTTTCGGCTCTTCACTTCAGCTCTTCTGAGCTGAAGTGCTCTCCCAACGAGTGGTGTTGCAGATTTCGAAAAAGATGATAGTCTGACGAGAACTTCGCATCACAACGCATAAATTGTGTCCCGCGTTCCTTTTGTAACGTGTGGCCGAGCATTGTCCTGCTGCAAATTCACGTGTCTTGTACCTGGTCCAGTAAACTGCTGTGTCTGCTCTAGCTGGTCGTATAAATTCATTAATTGATTTTGATAATATTCAGCAGTTATTGTCCCTCCAGATGGAAGCAGCTCATAATGGATGATTCCTCGGAAATCCCACCACATAGACAGCAAAACTTTTTGCAATGCAAGTTCGGTTTTGCCATTGAAGTCGACGGTTTCCCAGGATTAACCCACGATTTCCGTCGTTTGGGATTGTCATATAAGACCCATTTTTCATCGCCAGTAACAATTGTGTGCAGAAAACTTCCCCTTTTACATATATCATGAAAGCAACGCAGCAGAAATCTCGGGTCTGTTTTTCCTATTCATTTCGCTTATTTCATGTGGGACTCATTGCTCTAACTTCTGAATCTTACCCAATTGTTTCAGTCGGATAGATACTGCCCGTCTGATGGCTCCCAATCTTTCTGCCAATTCTTCTTTCGTCTGGGTCGGATTTTCGTTGAGCAATTCCTCTAACTCACCGTCATCGAACGTCGTCACCCTTTCTCGGTGTACCTGATAGATCGTCGTCTTCCAAATGAAAATTTCCGGCTTTATATCTTTGGTGTCATTTTCTTGCATGTTCTGTAAGATACAGCGTTCTCTCCGAGTGCCGCGCAAACCATTTCAGTAGCTTCAACAGCTGATTTCCTAAGCTGGAATGCAAAGAGTAAGCAGTGATGCTAATGATGCTTCTCGAACGTCATATTCTTTGAAATTGTTGCATAAGACTGAAAACTCTTGGAGCGCTCATTACGACTCTTCTTAAAGCTAAAAGAACACTCTTTCAGATTGCGCCACAATAGGGAAGTAATTCGAATTCAGTCAGAGGTTATGATCGTAGAAAAAAAGGGGAAGGAACTTATTTGCACACGTAATACATTTCTTTTGTACTGAAATACGAGCTAACTTTTAAAATTCGTTTATTTTAAAAGTGACCTAAGTCCATTTGTTAATTGATTTTTGTTGACTGTACTGACGTGTATAACTTGAAGTTAACTGTCGTAAACAATATTTTGCGGTTAAGTATATTCAGAGTATTCAGAGAATGAATATAACAGATACACATTCTTGTTCCAGAATGTTTACCGAGACTAATGGTACCCAAAATACTCCATTTAGTAACCATAAAAACACATAGAAATAGTGCACAAACACTTCGAATCGTAGCATGATAAAATTATGCATTTATTTGTGTTATAAAGAACGGCCTGGCGGCCGGGCCTCTCCGCCCCCCGCAACCTATCCCTAACTAATTCTTGAGAGGTCGACGGGATAATCCCAAAGTACCTGCATAAGTATACGTTTTATTAGCTTCGAAGTCGCAACAAATACTGATGAAAAAAACAATCGCTCTAACGTAAACTAAAAAAACTGAACCGAGCATCGTCTATAGCGGCGGGGGGCAAACGGATCCGAGCGTCGCCGGCAGGGTGTTACTCTTCGATACATTGAATTTGGATTTTGACTTGCAGATTAGAAAAGAATTTTTTTCCTTTGATCGACGCTGCGTTGTTTAGATTTTTCGGGACAATGTTTCAAGTAGGTATAAATAGGTAGTAAAACGAACATGCATTTATTAATTTACTTAATGTCCACCTTAAAGATAAAAAATGTTTAGGATTTAATGAATCAGGAATAAGAGTAATACCTACTTGATAATTGATGAAATTTTAACAAAAAGTGATGAAATTCCAACAAAAACATTCTGTAAACAGGAGCCAAGTTCTTATGGCCGTAAAAAGTTGTGAGATCAAACAAAATACGGCCAAGTTCGTTAGCTTAGAAATACCTCTTGCAATACTGAAAAAAGCGTTTGTAAAAATTAGTTTAAAAGAACGCTATTTAATTTTTAAAGAGTTACATGAGGGGCTAAATTATTCAAACTTGGTCGTTACTTTTTAAACCAATGGCCATAAAAGATGTTAGGTAGCGGCCAAGTTTCAATAATTTAGCCCCTCATGTAACTCTTTAAAAATTAAATAGCGTTCTTTTAAACTAATTTTTACAAACGCTTTTTTCAGTATTGCAAGAGATATTTCTAAGCTAACGAACTTGGCCGTATTTTGTTTGATCTCACAACATTTTACGGCCATAAGAACTTGGCTCCAGTTTACAGAATGTTATTGTTGGGATACAAATTTGTTCATCCATGCATTTTTCAATAAGTTCTGGAGGCTTATTTAAATGTTAATTTATTGTATCGTTTAGTTCACTTTAGAAGTGAAGAACTAAAAAATACCAAGAAATTTATATGGCATTGATATTTACAATATATAGAACTGATTGTAACAAAATTTAGCTGCGAATATCTGCGACTCTGCTTGTCGCATCATTTTAAAATTTTTCTAACAAGGGAAATTAGATTTTGATTTTGGATTTACATTGTATTACATAATACTTTACTACTATTTATTACTCTTTATTTCTTGATTGTGTGTACATTAATTTTATCTGTGTTTTATAATTTCTAAATATTATAATAAAATTTTTTTTATTTTTTGCAATTTAAACATTTTTTGTGGTTACAATTAACAGAAAATGAAAGCTTGAAGTCTTCCATTTTCATCGACCCCATACAAATTACTATAATTACAGTAATGTCCCATTCTAAGTCAATTTTCGGTTCTGTGTTGTGACCTAGATCGCAACATGTTCTGTGACAGAACACAATTTTCTTGTGGCTTTGTCGACCGCGCCGAACGTAGAAAAGGACAGTGAAGCTCGAGAGGCTTCGGTCGGCAAGAAGTGTAAACATAACTAATCCAATAACAAACCTTCTTTATTTTTCATTATCTTTTTACGAGACTTTGACCAACACGTTTGTGGCATTTTTCTAATGAATAATTATTTAAATAAAAACAATTTTTTTAAAACTACAACGTTTTTAAAACGGACTAAAAAGTATAAAATAATTTTTCCTATCCCTCTACAAATTTCTAACCACGTACAGATAGTCCTAAAAATGTGTGATTGTGAATTTGTAATAACTATGAAAATACTTGTAAGATTTAAAACGAAAAACGTGGGGCGCAAGATAATACATAATGAGTATACAATAGAGTAGCTGCTGTTGAGAAAACTCGCACAACAGTTCATATCGATTGCAGTGCAATAAAATTGTTAGTGATTTAGGTGTTCATGCATCAATTATTGCATGCGCCCCACGTTTTTCGTTTTAAATCTTACAAGTATTTTCATAGCTTTTCAAAATTCACAATCACAAATTTTCAAGACTATCTGTACCGGGTTAGGAATCTGTATGGGGCTAGAAATAATTATTTTATACTTTTTAGTCCGTTTTATGTTTTTATTTTATACTTTTTAATCCGTTTTAAAAACGTGGTATTTTTTAAAAATTTATTTTTATTTAAATAATTATTTTCTACTTTTTAGCCTTATATGCGTGAAATTTTACAATCGATTTTGAACATTTTGATGAGATTATAACAGAGACATGTAGTAAATTTCAGACGGTATTGCGACGCGTCATATCGAAAACGATTGCCGTGGTAAAATGTCAAAGATAAAGGTTCGACGGAGAATTTCGGTGTAACTGTTCTTTCGCTTTGTAAACAAACATTATACTATAATAATACGTAGTAACTTTGTAAACACCGCACGGAGCTCGAACGCACACTGACGCACACTGAGCTCCTTCGGTGCGAAGCGGGTCAGTGGAGTGGGAATGAGTCAGAGTGGCAACACGTAGTAGAGTGGGGACGCTGAACGCGAAGACGTACTACGTCACACGGCGGGGGTGCAGAGGTTCAAATTATTAATAATTTATATCTCCTAAACGCATAGGTTTTTTAAAAAAATTTTTTTAAATATTGCATTGTAATCCAGTTCTGAGCTATGTTTAAAATTTCAAGTCTCTAACTCATTGGGAAGTTAGTTTAAAATCAATTGCAAAATTTAAAAAGTATCTTGTATCCGACGTTTAATTAGACACTTTTGTATCCGAAGCAGAAGGATCCAAAGCTACGGATACATTTGTAACTAGTATCTGTATCTACTTTAAAGATCCTTTCGGATCCTTCAAGATCCTTTTGACCAGCTCGAGACTTAAATGAACACTTTGGGGCAATTCCCCGGCCAGCCAGGTAGTTCGGCATGAAACCGTTAACAAGTGAATGCTGAACTTTTTTATTTTTTGTAATGTCCTCACGAAAGTAACACAAGCTAGTTCGTGGAGCTCTTCCGATAAGGAAAAGACTAAACTCGATAGAATTAGGACTGTGTCTACTGGTTTTAGTCGTGAAAATATCTTGGTACATAATTTGTATTTAAATACAATTTTTGTCCATCCCTAAGGTAGTCAAAAATGCCCTTGAACCGAATTATATCAACGATGGATCATTCGATAGGACACCAAGAAAAAACATACTCTGCAAAGTTTCATCCCTGTATCTCGATCCGGAGGGTAGTTATGGGGTAAAATCGAAAAATCAGTTTTAGGCCTATTTTCCCTAGTTAATGATGTTAGAAATTCTGAAAAAAATCTGACACATGTCAAGAACCCAAATACATACTTTGCAATTGGTTTCAGATTTTTAAAGTGAAAATCCTGCTTGTAAAAAATCGAAAAAATGTAGATTTCACATGGCAGTTCCAGAGTATCCACATTTCTATTTTTACAAGTTGCGATATATTGTTATAGGTATTGTTCATGAATTTTTTCAGATTTTTTGGTTTGGTGCGCCGTTGTTAAAAAAAATAAAAACCGATTTTTCGGCGTTTTTTCCGCGAAGAACTAAGCTAACCTTAAAATTGTTACGTTCTATTTAAATAGAATTTTTAGCAGTTTTGACTACCTTAAAGATGGGCGAAATTGTATTTAAATACAAATTCCGAGGATACCTTTACGAGTAAAACCAGTAAGCACAGCCCGAATTCTATCGAGTTCAGTCTTTTAATCGAAAGAACGTCACGAACTGGCTCGTGTCACTTCCATAAGGAAATTATGAAAAATAAACAAGTTTAGCAATTCACTTGTTAGCGGTTTGATGCCGAGATATCTGGCTGGCCGTGGAAAGCCCGGCCGTGTTTATTGTACTACTATTGTGTTCTGGTTCTGGGCTCAGGCCTCGAAGCCCGACCATCGGGCATCGGAACGTGTTCATTCAAGCCTCGAACTGGTCAAAAGAATCTTGAAGGATCCGAAAGGATCTTTGAAGTAGATACAGATACTAGTTACAAATGTATCCGTAGCTTCGGATCCTTCTGCTTCGGATACAAAAGTATCTAATTAAACTTCGAATACAAGATACTTTTGGATCCGAAGCTTCAGATCACGAATAATAGTTACGTATCTTTTAGTTGAATCCGGATTTAGATACTTTTTTATTTAAATACTGCCCAACTCTGGTAGTGTTTATATTTGTTTATTACAAAAGTTTTGTGTTCAGAGAAAATTTTGGAACCTAACTTATATTATGATATAAATATCTATGTATAATTAGATCATTGATTTTTTTCTAATTCTTCTGTTCTAAATGATATATTATTTAAGTCTGAAATCATTCAAAATGGTCGTACGATTTGAAAATTATTCCAGAATTACTTGCTTCCTTCAAGTTCTAGAATTAGTAGACGGTTATTTCGGACTTGTATATTTACAATTACAGAAACGACATGTTAATTGCGTAAATCAATTAATTCCTGTACATAATAGGTACAATAAAATTGCATCAACTGTCAACAAATGCATACCGATATAAATAGACTGGGGATGTTTATGTAAAATCGAAATTTTCTGCATCAATTACATAATATAGAACCCAAATGGAAAATTCATTTATTTTTCAATGACTGTACAGTCGAACTAAAATCTTCGAGATATAGAGTTTTAGAGTTACCGAAGTCTTCGAGTAAGAGAGGTTTCGACTTCGAAAATTCGACTTACAGGGGATTTGTAGAAGAGTTAATAATTTGCTAATTGTAATAGCTTTAAAGAAAGAAAAGTACAATTTTTGGAGATGAGTTATGTATTATACATATACATATAGTAAATATTATAATCCACTAGGTTCTTACATATCGCTGTTAGATATTAAAGAAATCTGTGATTTTACTCTGCGTTAATGAATTAACAGATTGTTGATCAATAGACAGCGGATTTTATGCAGTTATTACAAAAATGAGTCGATGTAATTTAAAAATGTAAACTAGAGGGCTATTGTTGCTCGCTCGCTTCGCTTGCTCGCAAGTAGGGTTGTTTTTGCTCGCTCGCTTCGCGAGCTCGCGGGTAGGACTGCTCTTGCGAGAGGGTTAGTGATACGCATGGCTAGTAGGGCCTACTGATATTAATGTTTTTTATTTGGTGTGTGACTCTCCAAGAGTCACACAAAGAACTTCCCGATTCGTTACTCCTTCGCCAACATCGCTAACATGGTTTTTTTTGTACTTTCATCGATATTCTCCCAAAATGTATTCTTGGGAGTAGAGATGATAAATTCACTGTTGCATTGGAATTACTTTCGATTATTCCAAGCGGTAACATTAGCATCAGTTAAAAAAAAAATTTTTTTTAAATCTAAAAAAAAAATTTTTTTTTAAATAAAAAAAAATTAAGAAAAAAAATTTTTTTTATGTAATTGCGTTTGGTTCTTTGGTGGAAAATATTCGTCCTCCCTTATAAATTGCATTGTAGAATCAACTCTTTTCGAAAAAAAACTAAAAATCTAAAAAACTACTTGACCAATATGGACCAAAATCTAATCAGCTCTAAGTTACGACGGGGCACATCGATTGCATCATTCATCATCCTGATCGCGTTGTTACTTTTTCTGAAAACGTTAACGAAAAATTTGATACCATACAAACGGACATACGCACACACACACACACACACACACACACACACACACACACACACACACACACACACACACACACACACACACACATACAAACATTTTGATAAAAATAGTCTAAAATGACTCCAATGACTCCAATGACCATGAAACGTGAAGATCTGCTAAAAAATCGATTTTCAATTTTCGGGGTAATTACAGTAACTTCCCTATGAATCGGGAAGTTAAAAAAATCTATTAAACATATTCAGAAAGAAAATAAACTTTCACTTCACCCGGGTTGCTTGCAATTCAGGTACAACATTTTTATTTTGCATAAAAATCCGCTGTCTATCGGTCAATGGTATCATCGACGGTATTCAAAGCAGAGAATACATTTTCTTCAATATCATCACATGTTTCTACGAAACTTCGTAAAACTTTTACTGCTGGTTTGGTTTGTTTAGCTTCCACGCTTGTGATTAATTTTGTCCCGAAATCTCCTACAGCATCGAACGCTATGCGGTGGCGCGGCTGTCGCGTCGTCGTGTTAATGGTTTCTTCCGCAAAAAATTGGTGCCTAATTATTTTATTTTTCGTGTACAGTAGTGGATGTGAACATGTGAATAACTTGAATATCGATCACGTTTCAGGTACGTTCCTGCTGCTCTTCAGCACCGTCGCAGCTGACATAGAACGGTTAGAACGTCCGCCCATAATACTGCGCTACAAAGACATTGCGTCTAACGCGTTGGGAGTGCCGACAGCCGAAAAGAACAATGCGATATCGAACAAAATACCGTTGGGAGTCGAAACGGAAGAATTCGCTCCGTTGGATAAACGCGACAAAAGAAACGCGGAGCCGGCGTTAAGCGAGCTTATAAAAGATGCTAAAGCGGAGGAAGATGAGAAGAAAGTGATGGACAAAGACTTCGAGGAGCAAGGAATAAGGCCACGGAACGAAGGCGACGGGTTGCCGACCTCGGATTCGACGAACGGAAGCTCGAGATTCGAGGAGACCCCTCGCGAAACTTCGGGGAAGAGTTCGAGCACGAAAACAATTTCCGACGAGTTCAACAGATTGTCGAGGACAAACGATTTGATCATTGTCACTACGAAGCCCGCGTTGGAGGAATCCAAGTTTGACCAAAAGACAAACGAAACGATTCCTCATACGGGCCACCATGCAACGAACAAAACCAATGAACCAGCTCCGTTCAAACAGGAACGTGAGGCCGACATGCGAGCGAAACTGGGAAGTTCGTCGGAAGAGTCGGACGTTCCCGCGTCAAAATTGGAAACGAATAAGCTCGAAGCCTTGTCGACTGCGCAGAAAACTCTTTCGACGGAGAAGCTTCACGAGAGGATCGCCAAGACGGAGGATCTAAGCCCGACAAAGAACGTCGAAGTGGCCGACCTGAAGGAAACGGATGAAAACAGCGGGAGCGGTGAGCCAATCTCGTTAATCAACGACACGTACGTCAACTACAGCCACCATCATAAAACCTCGACGGAGAAAAGCTTGGGGACGAGCTCGGGAGACCAGTCGAGAGTCATCGAGAGCGCCACTAACTTTATCTCTGAAGATAGTGCCATAACTCAGAAGCCCAGAGATCCAAAGGAGGACGTGGAGGTTGTGGGGAACGTAACGAAAAACGCGGCACAAAGAATCGAAGATCGACGACCTGAGAATACGACAACCACGGAGACGGAACTCGTCGAAGAATCGAGTCACGCTTCCGGTCACGACCAAGAATCGATCGACAACTCTACGCGGACTAGCGAGATCCACGAGCTGATCGATGAGAAGAACCAGCAAAAGTTAGTGGAATCGACAACTGAGAAATCGCGCAACGAGAAGACCGTGGAGCCACAGGATGCTTCTAGTCTCGTCCCTAGAGGCAGGACGATCGCGTTTTCGGGGATAAACGAGTTCCCGAATCAGGAAACAAAGCCGACGACAACTGCGAGGATCGATGTCCCGTTTTCGAAGAAGAATATCACCGGCGAGAAGATGGCGGAGCTAAAGCCGTACCCCTATGTAAAATCGTCCGGCAAAGAGGAAACTCGCAACGGAAGTAATGATCAGGTAGATGCTACGACGGAGGAAGCTTCCGCGTTGGAGAACACGATCGGCAGGGGTCAAGCCGACGTGAAGTTCATTGTCACGGAGGCGTCGGATGTTTTGGAGAACAGCATTCAGCAGTTCAAGCCGACGTATTACGAGAAAGCTGGTAACGAGTCCTCGACAGCGTCAACCACACCGCTGCGCCCGTCGATTCCAGTGACCACCGTGTCACCGGTGGCATCGGTTGAAGCACAGCCGACGAATCAGTCGGCCGCAGACAGATCTATCGATCCGAGGACAATCACGAAAACCGAGGGGAAATCCGCGGCCACGGGAAATGATGTACCCCGGTGGGGCGAAGGTCGCGACGCGATTACGGACAAGGGAAACTTCGATATGACCGGGAACGGGATAACGGAAGTCAGCGTAAAACCGGAGAGTGATAATAAACGGGCTTACGGACCGCCTTTCCACGAAACCGTCGACCGAACAACGATTAAACCGCAAGCGGAGGCCGGCGTACCTTCGAACCCTGACATTCAAACGAACGCGGAAAGCTCTCTGCTGGTCCGCTCGACTCTGAACGCCACGGAGCTCGTTACGGAGTATCCGCTCGTTAAAGGGAATTCTTCCGAAGCGAATTCCACCGTCCCAACTGTTTCCGAGTTGGCCACCGTGAAAACACTCGAAAACGTTACAACGCCGCCTACCGCCATCGATAAAATTTCTATGAAAAACGTCACCGAACCATCCGGCACCTTAGACTCGAACGGAACGAACGAAATCCCTTCCGGTGTCACTGGCCCCCCCGGTCCCGACGAAACCTTGATGCCCTCCACGACAACAATCGAGTACGAATTCGTTGGGCTCACCGAAACGGCCACTTTCCTCAGCCAAAATGGTACCGAGAACACTCCCGACGCACACGAATCGACGAACGACGTCACCACTGTGCCAACGATCCAGGACCTGTTCGATAATGGTTCCTCGAACGATACCACCACGGTGAAAAGCTCGACGCTCACGGACAATTCTCTGATCAATGATACGGAGACCACCGGTAGCAACGAGAGATCGTCCAGCGTCCCGGTGACCGATCAAACGACGGTTCCCATGTCGACGATCAACCCGACCACGGAGTCCAGAGACGATCCAACGACCCAAGCGAACGTCATCGAAGAGGAGACTGTTCAAAGCTCGACCAGGGAGGACGAGAGCCAGAAAACAAACGATGCAACGAGTTTCTGGACTACCGCTGCCGACGACGACACCGCCGTTACTGCTAGAACGGAACAGTCGCTCCCGCCAGATTCCAAAGATTCTCAGTACGCGTTCAATGTTACCGAAACGCCAGCCGAGTCCACAGTTGCGGCGAGTGTTAGCACGACAGGTGCCACTCGAGTGGATAGTCCCAGCCCCTTTGTGCCAACCAGTCCGCGGCCAGGGATCCCACTTTCGAGCACCGCCAGCACTCCAGCTGCTTCCGGCACACCGATGGAGACGACAGATGACACGAAGATGTCACCCGCCCAGGAGATCACTTCGTTGGTGCGTATCGTCATGGAAGGCACGTGGAATGAAATTTGTCCGAAACTGGATGATCTGAAGTCGGCGCTTGCCAAGATTTTGGCCATCGGCACCAAGAGGTGTGTGGATTTATTTTATATTTTATAAACTGCTTGCTTTCCTTCGTAACTTTTGTTTCAATAAATAATAATATAAATAATATATTCGCAGCGTTCTTTTCGTCGTATTAGTTGACTGCAGAAGTTCGTGCACGATTTTCGTAGATGTCGCAAACTGCACTGCACGACGGAGTGTAAAACGTAAATTATACAGGGTGAATAACGAATCGTGATCAATCGTGATCTGTTATTAGCTGTCCGATCGAAAATGTTTTTATTGAATTTTTTGAAAAAAAATAAAATTTTTTGCAATCTTTTTTGCAATTTTTTAAATGTTTTGATACGTTTCCGAACTCGCCTTGAAATCCACTAACAAATAGGCGTAAAAAATTATAGTTGTATTTGCAAAAAATTGGAGGTGACCTTGAAAAATCATAAAAAAAGAGTCGACGAAAAATCTGCTATAATCACGTGAAAGCTCTCTTGAAACCGTGTTATAGCTGATAAAAACATTTTCGATCGGACTGCTAATAACAGTAATTTCTACTGATCACCATTGTATAGTCGCCATTCTTTTCTGATTGTAGAAAAGAATCGTATTGGTATTCTGCTGTCTTGCCATAAAAATTTAAAACATGAAATTCTTTTCTTGGCGCAAACATACGCAAGATTTTCTTTTAGAATATTGCTGTAAACATATTCACAAATGTTGTCCGGTGTTGTCTTTTTTCGGGATAAAAGTCGAACATAAAGAGTCTTCTTTATGAAACCATATACATATTTTAAACTCTATCCATGCTCGTCCACGATCACGAAAGCAATTCTACCATTACAATTTCATTATTCAGTCATCAAGGAACAATTTTCAATGACAAAATTATGCTCGAAAATGTACAGATTTAACTCACCATTCTTTTCTAATTGTAGAAAAGAATGATGTCTATATAATTGATTAATAAAACTGTATTCTTTAAAATTTAACCATTGAACTTTATTTTCAAATCGGACACGAACTTATACAATCATCTGATATTTGACCCTCGGATTAAGAATTGTACTGACGCGACGACACGACACGGCGCACAGTGTGCAAAAATGTCCAAAAGCTGGCAAAAGTACAATTTTTCGAAGCAACGAATTTTCTTCATCTGAGTGATGATGTCATTAAGTTCAAACCATAAGGATCTATAAAAATTTTCAAAAATTAATTTTAACATTGCTAAATTATATCCTTAGTTCAGTTTTCCGTCATTCTATTATTCTTCATGTTGTGTTCAATCTGTACATTTTGGAGCATAATTTTGTCATTGACAATTGTTCCTTGATGACTAAATAATAAAATTGTAATGGTAGAATTACTTTCGTGATCATGGATGGCTAGAGTTTCATCTTGAATAAAAAAAACAACACCGAACAACATACTCATTTTGTGTAGGAAGTATTTGTGAATATGTCTACACCAATATTCTAAAAGAAAATGTTGCGCATGTTTGTGCCAAGAAAAGAAATTCATGTTTTAAATTTTCAGTGCAAGACACCAGAATATGAATACGATTGTGTGCTTGCGGTCGGATTTAACTAATGAGTATATTGTACATATAAACAATATTACTCCTGGAGTTTTCTATATATTAGAGAATATATAATAATAATAATAATTTGGTTAATTAATTCTTTCATAAAAATTGAAAAATCATTATCGATATGTAAATATTTTTAAATTGAGTATTTAAAAATGTATTGGCACATTACTAATTTGCACGATAATTATACAGTTACGAGCATAACTGAACACAACACTTTAAATCAGAATAACTTTTTTATGAGTGGACCAAACGACTTCAATTTCTCCGTATGGCTAGAAGAATTAGTTTAGTAAATGACGTCTAATAAATATATTGAAAAAATGCATTTGGTCGGAATTGTGAAAAGCAATAGTAAGAATTGATTTTTATTTACAACTTCTTTAGCTGGGCCAATAACGAAAATTTAAAAGATGTGTGTTTCTAAACTCGTATAAATTATATACTTTCTGAAAATTTAATAAAAAGTTTATTCTGGTTAAAAGTGTGTGCGTGCGTGTGATCGCTTATGCTCCTAACTGTACGTTTACGAGTGAGACGTGTTAAGAAAACTAAGGAAAAATTCATTTGTTTACCATGAAATTTAATTAAGCATTATTGGTGTATTAAGTAAAAAGAATGTTAAATGTTCAAACCATAAAAATAAGGAATTATAGGTTTATTGATTCCTACAGATTAAGTTTTACACATCTTAACAGTTCCTCTCTATTTTTATCGTTAGCTAACGACTAGACTACGAATCTTTATGTAGAACACAGATGTTCTAAATCAATTGTAGAACACAGGGATAGAGAAGTATGTACTTCTTCGTTTAATAATTCTAATTAGCCGAAAATGATAGTAACATTGTTCCCTTTCAATGTTTTTACAGCTAGCTGTCACTTGTATTATATTTTTTTTATCATAAATGCATAAAGTCCAATGTCTATTAATGACTATCGCCCAACTGTTTGATTATACATGTAAACTAGCGAAATAGTGTTATTTTCAGGTGAAAGATAAAATTCTAAAACCAACTCAGAAATCTATTCCATTTAAATAATAAATCTACTCATTGTCAGTAGTACAGTAGTGTTACGGATTAGGAAGGGTAAAACAAGTCACTTCACTTACAATTAGAATTAACTTTATTTCCCCAACTTGGGTTCGTTAAAATTGTCCACGAACTTTGTACAAAAACGAGTGATGTATCCAGCCAAAACCACAAGCTTGTTTTGACGAGATTTGTATAATAAAGAGCGTTAGATGAGAAAAGATAAGAGTTTGATGAGATAGATAGAGATATTCACGTTTTAGATTCCGTGAATCCCGTAGATGGGTCGAATCGACGTTTCTTACTCGCGAAAACCGGTCAAGAGACGCGCGACGTTTACCGTGAGCAAGAGCGAGAACGATTGACAACGATTGAGATCGGAGTCGAACAGCTGGCAGTTTACCGTCATCGTCGAACTAGTGATTGGCAGATCGATGGAGCGATCAGCCAATATGAATCCCCTTTTGATGGGGTCGGTAACACTGTCCAACAGCCAAAAATCCTTTCGATTCTCACGATGCGATTCTTATAGAGTTTTTCGCACTGATTCCGAATCTGGCCTTAATTTTTCTCCTAGACGCATAGTTTTTGAGAAATTTGGGTTCGAAAAAAAAACATATTTTTCGATTTTGAACAAAGATTGTGATGTTATTATAAAAGGTATTGTATTGTTCTTTACATAAAAAGATTCTCTAGACTTTCCCGAATCCAGTGATATGCAATAGTAATACATTATGATTGTTTAAACATGTTTAAACAACAGGCGTTCGCCGCGGCGTATCCCGTGGAACGCCTATTCTAGCGGTAAGAGCCACTGGTGGCAGCTCGTGTCGGGCGAAGATATTTTGCTTTCTGTTTCGGTAAAAACGCCGACGTTTCAAACTTCAAAGGGGGGTTTCTCAAGATAAAAGTCTGCACTATCGTGTGGTATAGTTCGATTTTCTGCTGGACCCTTATTTTTTGAGATAAATTCAACAGTGTCGTCAAAAATTGGTGCAAAAGTGGTATCTCTCCGTCTTTAATAATCGTTTAAACATGTTTAAACAATCATAATGTATTACTATTGCACATCACTGGATTCGGGAAAGTCTAGAGAATCTTTTTATGTAAAGAACAATACAATATCTTTTATAATAACATCACAATCTTTGTTCAAAGTTGAAAAACAGGTAATTTTTTCAAACTCAAATTTCTCAAAAACTGTGCGTCTAGGAGAAAAATTAAAAACAGATTCGAAGTCAGCGCGAAAAACTCTATAAGAATCGCATCGTGAGAATCGAAAGGTAAAAAAAGTTTGAATTTGTTGGACAGTGTAATCGATCCTAATCGAAGTCCGACGGTGCTGGTCTATGCTACTGCGAGCTATTTATCGACTCTCACTCTCGATCTCGCTGTTACGTGCGGTCCGCCAATAGCGGGGCGGCGCAGTACATCGACGTGTTCACGCTACCGACACGCTCAGCCAATCCCAAACAGTAGTATGACTTCTCAATTTCGCAGATGTACTAGCCCCATGGGGGTCGTGTTCGTTAAATCGCTTTGTGAATTTCAATGGCGGCTGAAATAGTTGATATAAAAAGAATGTAATTCGTAGACTGCAGATTTTATGCATTTATGACAAGAATGAATTGCTGCAATTTGAAACCATAGAAAGATTCAGAGAATTAATTGATTAATTACTTTCAACCTGTTTCGCAGTCCGGTAATTAGGAAATGAGAGAAATTCAATTGACATATATTTTGACATAAATTATTATAAAATTACTTTTTGGAGATCTTTGCAATAATTTTGAACATTTCCACGCTGAATCGACACAAATCTTAATTTCAATAGGTAGAATTGTTGAAAGGTAATTACGACAGTCAAGGATCCCCTAAAGTCGTTTAATTATTGAAGACTGTTTACAACTAGATACTTCCAGATTAAAAGAGCCTGAATGGGTTGAATGTTTTCGTTATTAAAAGTTTGCCTGTGTATCTTTACCCTTTGCACTCCTTTGTCGAGTGTGACTCGACATCAGAGAAAGAAAAATGTAAATACAAAAACGGGTCTTCATATGTAAATATGTACTATTTGGTTCTTCTTTAATTTATTTATCTTAGTTTTTAGTTAAAAACAAATATAAATTACAACAACATTTAAAAGCTATATTTGATATATAATTAGTGAACAAAATTGCTTGAAATAATCAGTAGTGAAGGAACTGTCCTTTAAAGTAAATTTTAAATAAAACACATAAAATAGTAGGGAGTTGTTGGTAATGAAATTGAAAAATAATTCGGAGTGCAAAGGGTTAACAATAATTAAGTTAACAACTTTTGCAGGTACACTTTGCAATCACTCAGGAAATATTCCAACATTCGCACTTAAATGTAGCACATTGTATATCTGTATTGCAAAATATTAATATAAAGAATATTTTCACAAGTCCGCTAAAGTACGGTTCGATCCTATATGGGATTTCGGGAGAAAACTAAATAATTTCTAAGACCCTTAAGTTAGTAAGTTTTACTGTGTGCGGTACTAGGTGTCACACTTAATAATATCTCAAAATCATGTACCAAAGTTTAACGATTATTTAAGTTAACTATTATTATAATGTTGATTATTTTGTTCCTCTAATTGGATTTATAATACTGTTCACTTATAAATAACGTAGAATATTATGTTTTCTTATTTATTTAAGAAAAGCCTTAATTGTCCGCCACTAGGGTAACTCCCGCTACTAAAATAGTATAATTAGCACCTGTTAACTATTTAATTTAAAACAAAATTAAGTTGATGTCTCCTTATTAGACTTTAAGAAAACAGCTTGTAACGCTTTAGTTAATTCATACTGTATAATAATAGTCAACGATGAAGCTTTAAAAAATTGTAATTTTCCGATTTCAGATTTTCATTTTAGAAAATTGATCAATCATGTCTTCACAGTTTAGTTGTTCGACAGTATCTTTTTCTTCCTACACACTTTAACCCTTAGCACTCGAGCGGTGACTCCGCGGCAGTACTAAAAATTCTTGTACTATTATTTAAAATATTCTTTACAACATTAGACATGTTGGCATCTAATCAATTACTAAACATTTAAGTATTGTATGAGGTACTATACCAATTTCATATTCCAAAAATTTAAAACATAGCATAGAGAATGGAAATATTCTGGGTCGGAAGAAATGTTTAACTTTCGAGTTAAAATAGCTCCGAGTGCAAAGGGTTAAAGGACATATTCTTGATTTTAGGTCGGAAACGGATTAGTTTCAAAGATATTAATTTTTTCTGCCGACTCCCATAAGAGTCCGCACACTGTGCGATAGGAAGAAAACTGAAAGGAGAATAAACTGAAATTTTGAACGGAACGTAATAGAAGTGAATCAACACGAGTCGTCTCTCATGTTGCAGGTCGGTTTCTAATGAGCAAATTATGTTCCATCGGCAGCCTCCCTGTCCGGAGGTTTCGAGTCTTACACCGACGTCATCAGATATGCCTCTGACGTCGATATTGGTTTACGTCGTTGACGAAAACGGGAGATTCGACAGCGCTATGACAACCAGTTTACCCAGCTTGTACCAGGAGTCCAAAGAAACAGTGAAGTTTCCATTTAAAGTGAGTTGACACAATTAAAAACGTATTCGAAGACCACCGATGTTTATTCAAACGTTTTCAAGAAAAAATTTATTTTTGAAAATTGTCAGCAAAGCAAGGCTCACAATAATTAAAATGGGACTATTGTTCCCTGTTGCATGGCTGAGTAAAATACAGTAGGTGAATAAAATTCGTGGTCTGCATAATACGTATGACTATGTTGTCTCTAATCGGTAGTTATACATATACAGGGTGCCTTAAAAATTCACTTACGTAAAATGGATGATCGTTGATGTCAGTTTTCTTGAGGGGAGAGTTTTGTTTTTCTTGGTCAAAAGTATTGATAATTTAGGATTTTTTATAAACAAAATGCAACATTAATTAATTTAAAGCTTTGTATATGTGTTCGTTATACTTCCATCGTGTTACATAAATTTGTTCAGTTTCAGTTCACTTAAAAATACAGTTTGAATTGCCCATGAATTGGGACGTTCCGCACAATTGCTTCATTAATGGTTAAGGATGTACTGGAGGTACAATGGGAGACAAAAATACAAGAAATTCGAAATCCATCAATACATGGCAATGAAAGCCATTCATGAGTATATTTTGCATTAAACTTTTGCGAATACTGTACCCTCTGTAGCTATATTCAGTGGTCTACACTTGTCACGTTTCCATGCTAGTGAGAGACAACAAGATAAATTTGACGTTTTGTAACCGTTTATAATTTGTTTGCTCTGTAACTGTTTAGTGAATCCTAATAAATTTTGAACATAATTAATTACCTAATTTTTACTACATATAAAAAAAACTGGAGTTTCTAGTTGCGTTTTTTCAAGGTTTAAATAGGGTTTGAAGTGGAATTTTATGAATTCTCCATAAGAAGACGTGTTAAAATGTGCAAACTTTAAGTTGCTATAATTCTTAAATGGTGCAGTGAATCGAACCCAAACTTTGATAATTGCATCAATTTAGTAAGAATTATATCTTGTCAAATTTTCAAAAATTTTGTTGCGTTTTTATATACCTCCAGAACATCCTTAACATGATATCTGCCCTCCAGTTCATCTGAAATCAAAAATTCTAATGAGACTTTATTTTATACCCATATAAGTAATTATCGTTTGACCTACAATGAATATTATTTTTCGAGAAATGGTAACTGTTTAAATTCAGATGTCCGATTTCTCGCAAAATATTACCCGAACTTTTAATAATTAAAAAAAAGATATACAACCTATCGTCTTACCTGTAGGTCAAACGATAAAAGGATTCTTTCTTAACATACAGTTAAAATTTCAAGTTGATCCAATACTTTCTTTTTAATCATGTCAACCAGCTACGAAAATGTTTTTTCGAGAAAAACGTGTTTAAAGTTTGTAGTGCAGTTACTGAACAAATATCAGGTACTTAGGAATAATCAGCTATTCCAGGTCCGTATACTATTCCTTCCTCTTGCTCGTTGAATTGATTTTTTTCTAAATTTGCTTGGCCGTTAGAAAAGTACGATTCCAATAACATAAACGTTTTCGATCACTTGCCGCCAAATATATGTATACCTTGCTTCGAAAGTCCATAATTCTGAAAATTTTATGAATTTTAACTTAAAATTGTGCGGAGACATTCCTACAAAGTTAAACTACAAGATTCTGTAAAAAACAAAAAATCGAATTTTGTACCGAAAAAAAAGAAATTTCCCCCTTAAGTTATCAACGGAAAACGAGGACCAATCAGAGCGCGGCTACAGCGGACATTGGCAGTCGGTATTGGCCAAGCCAGTGTTCGTGTAGTCACGCTCTAATTCATCCTGTTTTTCGATGGTAAGTCCTTAAAAGAGCTTCAGAAATCACTCATTTCAAGGAAGTGCGACAATTCTGGAACACCCTATAGAGTATGGATAACCTTACCAATTTTAATGAACTTGAAATTCATTAAAATTGGTCATTCCACGCGAAATCCGACACTTTTTGGAGTACTGTCTCGGATTTTGTTCAATTTTGAATATGCGTAGTGTTTAGTGACCTATCAATGAATCTCTAACGTTTTTTCGATATCTTAAAAATTGTTGATTTTACAGAAGTGTAATTGTGATAAATAAGTGTAATTGTGATGAATCAATAAGTGTGATTTTACAAGTGTCACCCTTTTTTCATTAAATCAGATGACTAGAACGGACAAACCGATGAAACTGAGTTTTCAGGATCTTATTGTGAAAGCATAAGAGTATCTATTAAAAATGTTGTCATTTGAAAAACATTTTTTTCTCGCTATTTATTTTGCAATTGTTTTGCAATGTTTTCATAGCAGGGGCCTTTTTAAACATTTGAAAAGGAATGAGGATATAGCCCCAAATGTCCCCTTTATGGATATGTTTTCAAAAACACATTTAAACTTCATATTATGAATAATTCAAAAAATACTTTATAACCAAAATTTATATTGTCTAGGAAACCACTAAATAAGTACCAAATAAACAATTTTTAATTTTATTTTAAGACAAAATTTAAACAATTACTTAAAAAATGTATGTTTATTATGATAATTTTCAGTAGATAAGAATAATTTTTTAATGAATTTTAGTGCAAATTCCATCTCGATATCTCTTATGGTTAGGAACAATATTTCTAGTAGCTACTCTTATGTTTTTACTATAAGCTACTAAAACCTCATTTTTATTGGTTTGTTCGTTCTAGTCTTTTGATTTAATAAGAAAAGGGTGACACTTTTTTTACACTTCTGTAAAATCAATAATTTTTAAGATATGGAATAGTGGGATTGTAAATATTTCTTTCTATATAAAAACAGTATCATTATTAATAAAAAATGTTACTGCTGTGACAATCCTAAGAACACATTGTTCAAGATTATGATTTTCAAACTAAATATCCAATATTTCAATAATTTCTCGTTCAATATGACCATTTTTCTACGAATCTTTGGTTCAGGTAATTTTGATGCTGTCAGTTTACGGTTTTTCGAGCGCCTGATCTGCAACTTTTTCTGTGTATTTAACAATTTTTATTTGAATAGCAAAATTATGAAATATTCGGTTGTGAGTAGATGTCAATTTTAGATGAGTTATTGATTTATATAACATAGTTAACGTATGCCGCCGCTTGACCCACTCTTTTCAGATACACAGCTTTCTTCTGGTGCAGGAAACGATCCCGGATTCCGGAAATGCGATAGCAGTCGTTGTGGTCTCCGTGGTTGCTTTCATTTGTCTGGTTCTTCTGGCCGGTCTCCTGGTAAGAGCACTTTTTATCTTAATTTCATTTTTCACTTTCAATAAAAAACTGACAGATTCTAGTTTGCTTACGCTTCTTCCCTCAAACATTCATCAACATCTACCGAACACTGTTGTACTGTTTTCTTTCGATATAAGACGACGAAATTGTTTTCGCAATCTCTATCCCCCCCCAAAGTCACTATCCCCTCTTTGTTTTTTGAAGCGCTCGACACCGCTTTTAGTGCCAAAACGAGAGGATATGTCATTAGAGTGGTTCTTGTTTACTCTTAACAAAAATTTTTGTCAAAATTTCTTTTTCGGCACTCCCCAGAGTTGTTCCAAATACAGTAAAGTCGCGATATTTTGCCAACGGCTGTGGGCAACATCGGGAAAACATCGTGTAGGGACACTATTTTTTTATGACTGCGTCTTCCGCGCCGACCGCACCGAGAGTACAAACGAAGCCGAACGTACCTAGAAAGAGACATCATGTAAATACGGATCGCACGGCCGAACCGTATCGGTGTGAACCACTACTAATCCAATTACTAAACTTCTGTATTTTTCATTATTTTTTATGAGACTTTCACCAACTTATTTCTAGCATTTTCCTGATTAATAAATGACATCAAACACGAAATGATTTCAACTGTATTTAGTGGTTTAATCAACGATGGAAGTTTTGGGCGCGAGTTAGGACAACATATGGGAAATTCTTTGAACTGTGCTGGAGACGGCGACTGTCTGCGTCTCTTTCTTTCCCATACGCTGTCCTTTCTTGCATCCGAAACTTTCATCGTCGATTAGCCCACTAAATACAGTTGAAATTATATCGTGTTTGGTGTCATTTTAATCAGGAAAGTGCCAGTAATGGTTGAAAGTCCCGTAAAAAAAAATAATGAAAAATGAAGAAGATTTGTAATTGGATTAGTAGTGGTTCACACCGATATACCCGAACTGACATCAATCATCGCCGCCCTACGGCGTTGGCCGGCAGTGGGGTGGGTAGGTACTGGATAAATTCTGGGTAGTAATAGTAATTCAGAAAGAGCTGTGCAAAGTTTGAGCTCGATCAGATAACGGGAAAACGTATCCCAAATTAATTACGCATTGAAATAATTAATTTAGTGCTCATAAAATCGTTTCTCTCGAATACCTTCTAAACTATAATGAAAATAAACGGTGTTGCAAAAACATTGAGATTAATGTCGAAGCCAAAATCTAAAAATTTTTTTCTGAAATTTGAATATTCAAGTGTGGTTTCATAATCTTTTATATAAACATTAGCGAAAATGTGTTCTTTTTTTCTTATCTTGCTAAACTCATCTTTTTTAAATTAAATTTTAATTGTCCCACGGATTTAAGACCTTGTAATACCTTTTTCTCTTCGTATGACCTTGACCCCTGAGAAAGTGGAATTAAAATTTTTGAGACAAAAAAAAAAGAAAATATTAGTTGATTGCAAAAGTTCGGTACTCTATTTGAAAATAAAATTCGAGCGGTTATATTTAAAAATAACAGTTTGATTAATCAATTATGCAATGTGTCCCAAAATTCGTGAACTTCCCGAAAGGGGGTGGTTCCTGAGACCATTTCAAGCGACATTTTCCTTTGCAGAAATGTTATCCGCGGCTTTTTTTAGGAGTTATTAACGAAAACCACGGACCAATCAGAGCGCGACCTAGACGCGAGTAGACACAGTCGGCCCGGCGCGCCAACTGTCTATTGGCCGACTATACCAACTGGGGTCTAGGTCGCGCTCTGATTGGTCCGTGGTTTTCGTTAATAACTCCTAAAAAAAGTCGCGGATAACATTTTTGCAAAGGAAAGTGTCGCTTGAAATGGTCTCAGGAACCACACCCTTCCGGGAAGTTCACGAATTTTGGGACACCCTGTATAGTCACCACTATTTTCTATAATTGTCTCCGAAGTTTTACAACATGATTTGCTTTTTCGTAGAAGTTACATGTTTATTTTCATAAAAGGTCACGAGGTAAATTGTGTACGAACTTTTGCAATCATCCAATATACATAGAATCTGCGGTAAAAAAACCTGCAATTAAATAAAAGATAAGTTTAGCAAATTAAAAAAAGAGAACGCATTTTTCGCTAATGTCTATTGATATAAAAGACTAGAGGGCTATTGTATGGTATCAAATTTTTCGTTAACGTTTTCTGAAAAAGTAACAACGCGATCAGAATGATGAATGATGCAATCGATGTGCCCCGTCGTAACTTAGAGCTGATTAGATTTTGGTCCATATTGGTCAAGTAGTTTTTTAGTTTTTTTCGAAGAGAGTTGATTCTACAATGCAATTTATAAGGGAGGACGAAAATTTTCCACCAAAGAACCAAACGCAATTACATAAAAAATTTTTTTCTTAATTTTTTTTTTTAGATTTAAAAAAAATTTTTTTTTTAACTGATTCTATTGTTACCGCTTGGAATAATCGAAAGTTATTCCAATGTAAGAGTGGGTTAATCATCTCTATATATCCGATGTATATATCGATATATCGATGAAAGTACAAAAAAAAAACGATGTCGGCGATGTTGGCGAAGGAGTAACGAATCGGGAAGTTCTTTGTGTGACCCTTGGAGAGTCACACACCAAATAAAAAACATTAATAGCAGGAGGCCCTACTAGCCATGCGTATCACTAACCCTCTCGCAAGAGCAGTCCTACCCGCGAGCTCGCGAAGCGAACGAGCAAAAACAACCCTACTCGCGAGCGAGCGAAGCGAGCGAGCAACAATAGCCCTCTAGTTTTAATGTTTAATTCATTTGGAACCCGTTTTCTCGTTATCTATTGGCACTTAAGCTTTGCATAGATTTTTATTTAATTATTTAGAACAACTCTGGGGGCTGCCGTAAAAGAAATTCAGATGTCGAAAATAAGAGCCACCCTGAAGGTCCTTGCCCACTAGACCGCCGCACACCTCCGCCGACCAGCGTTTTCACTGACGCTCACCACTAGCGCGGCCGTTCGCCGCGCTGCACAGTGGTCCGGATCGAGAAATTCAGTGACATTTTGTTATAACTTTTGAACCATTAGAGATATTGCAATGAAATTTTCACTAAAAATATTTAAAAAATAGTAATTTTTAATTATAGATAATTAAATATTTTTTGCATTTGTTAAACAATATTTATTAATTAATTTTCATTCATACTTTGTTATTGATAATAAATTTGTTTACATATAAGTTCACAAACAATTTTTTGTAATAATTTATAATAAAAATTTTTTCGTCCATACCGAGAAGTTCTGTGATACTGCCACAGCTTTTGAATCGTAAAAGTTATTCTGATGAAACTTTCACTGAAAAATATGAAAAAATAATCACTTTTTAATGATAAATAATTTAATACGTTTAGTGTTTGTTTAATTATTTTTAATAACATTTTACTTACTTTACTGGCTGATTTACTTAAATCTATGCAAGTATCAATTCTGCAGCTTCTTGATCTAGCGGCCTTTTCTTTTTATTTTGTGATTTTACTCTTATAGCAGCATATAATAAACAATTGACTGTAGGCTACAATCAAAACAGTCCGCTCGCACGCGCGCGAGGTTCTTCGCGTCTCGCACAATCCTGGCGCTCGACGCAGCGATGGATACACTTGAATCACTAATAACTTGCGTCGATGGACGATGTTGGAAGTAAATCGTGCATAACTATATAGGGAAAAGTGTACTGAACATTGTACAATTTGTAAACATGCGGTACTAATTGGAACTAAAAAGAAATTCCGTATCAAAGATGAAGAATTTTGACAATTTCCGAGCCTTCACTGTACATTATTTTTTTAATACATTATTAACTTCCCGATTTTATAGGGAAGTTATTGTAATTACCCCGAAAATCGAAAATCGATTTTTTAGCAGATCTTCACGTTTCATGGTCATTGCAGGAATTTTAGACTATTTTCAGCAAAATGTTCGTATGTGTGTGTGTGTGTGTGTGTGTGTGTGTGTGTGTGCGTATGGCCGTTTCTATGTAATCAAATTTTTCGTTAACGTTTTCAGAAAAAGTAACAACGCGATCAGGATGATGAATGATGCATTCGATGTGCCCCGTCGTAACTTAGAGCTGATTAGATTTTGGTCCATATTGGTCAAGTAGTTTTTTAGATTTTTAGTTTTTTTCGAAAAGAGTTGATTCTACAATGCAATTTATAAGGGAGGACGAAAATTTTCCGCCAAAGAAACAAACGCAATTACATAAAAAAAATTTCTTTTCTTAATTTTTTTTTTATTTAAAAAAAAATTTTTTTTTAGATTTAAAAAAATTTTTGTTTTTTAACTGATGCTAATGTTACCGTTTGGAATAATCGAAAGTTATTCCAATGCAAAAGTGAATTTATCATCTCTACTCCCAAGAATACATTTTGGGCGAATATCGATGAAAGTACAAAAAAAACGATGTTAGCGATGTTGGCGAAGGAGTAACGAATCGGGAAGTTCTTTGTGTGACTCTTGGAGAGTCACACGCCAAATAAAAAACATTAATATCAGTAGGCCCTACTAGCCATGCCTATCACTAACCCTCTCGCAAGATCAGTCCTACCCGCGAGCTCGCGAAGCGAGCGAGCAAAAACAACCCTACTCGCGAGCGAGCGAAGCGAGCGAGCAACAATAGCCCTCTAGTTTAAATTAATTTTAAATTGTCAGTGTACATTTTTATCGTAATGGAATTATCTTCATTTTAAAAGAAGAACAGAAGAAAAATATTAAACAGGTGTGTCAGGGCATTCAGATAAAGATAAGTCTTTTTTCTGCGAAACAGGCTATTTTCAAAATGCCCAACTTTAAGTGTTCGTCGCGATTACAATTTTAATTATATTCTATTAATTTCTTTATTTTCGAGGTAGATGGATATTTATGAAGCAATACAAACTTTGTACATGTCAATATGATAAAGTTCATTTTACGACAAAATGTCACTGAATTTCTCGATCCGGACCACTGTGCGCCGTAACCCGTCGAACGACCCAACCCAGACCGTTATAGTGGTGAGCGCCACTGAAAACACTGGTCGGCGGAGGTGTGCGGCGGTCTATTGGGCGACGATTTTAATACGTCATATTGTATCCTTCTATCCGACCACTTTGTGGTTTGCCGCTCAGCTTTATAGGATCCATAAACTCTCGGCCCGCTCAAGAACAATGTCAAGCCGCATAGGTATCCTGATCCGCAATACGTCGAAAGCCGTCCCGAGTCATCGTCTTATATCGAAAGAAAACCGTATCAAGTTTTGTACGATTGTAATATTAATAAATATTAACATTATATAAGCACCTTTACTAAGCATTATATAAAAGGTGATCCTGGGAACTGGGACAAGTTATTGATCTTTTTTAAATAAAAATAGAGGAAATTAATCACTTTCATCAGTAACTGAAGGAAATTGCAGTAATATCTTAGTATGATCTCTAATTGAGTGACACTTAAGGTTCTGACAGACCACAATTAATTAAAAACATTCCAGAAAACAATAAATGTATTATAGTATTCATTCAATATTAGGGCCTACAGTAAAGTCGCGTTATTTGGCAAACGGCTGTGTTCTGCACGGAGAAATATCGTGTAGGGACACACATTTTTTTATGACTGAGCCTACTGCGCCGACCGCGCCGAAAATTCAAAGGAAGCCGAACGTAGTGAAGGACAGCATGTAAACACAGATCGCGGTGTGTTTCCTTACGCCCGAAATTTTCATCGTCGATTAAACCACTAAAATACAGTTGAAATTATATCGTGTTTGATGTCATTTTAATCAGAAAAATGCAACAAATAAGTTGGTCAAAGTCCCATAAAAAAACAATGAAAAATAAAGAAGTTTTGTAATTGGATTAGTAGTGGTTCACACCGATATACCCGACCCGTTATCGGATTACGCGGCAAGTTTACACTGCTCTGAAACCGAGGCAGTTCGAGCTTAGATGGAGTAGTCAGTGGACAAATTCTAGGTAGGCGGTCGCTGAGAAATAACGCGACTTCACTGTAAATGTATGAATACTATAGTCCTATTATTCGATTATGGTTGCTGCTTGTACTTGATACAAACATAAACGTTCAATTATCTAGTCATATTCTCTTCATTAAATAAGTAATTAAGCATTTGTTTAGCGATAATGTATGTTGTTCAAGTACAGCTCAGTAAAGTAACAATTTGAATATAACATGTTGACGTTTTTATTTTGACGTCTAAATAATTACAAGTCCATATTGTAAAATATAAAAATTCAAATCTTGAATCATAGTCCAATTATATATCGACAAGACAATATTGTTGCCTAATCGACATTAAAATATGAACGTTTGTTTCTCTTAAGTTATAATTTTCAGTGCATGAATTACAGGTATAAAATGTTAATATTTATTAAACGAGAGTACAGCTGTAGCTTTTCTGTGTAACATGGTCCACATCAACACATATCCAAATGAAACCACTCAGATATTTTATTAGAATGAGTGTACATCAATGTGAAATCATTACACCTTCTATAATAAATATTAGTTTTGGGTAAACTTTACTTTATGGTACCAAAAAGTTTTGCTTTTCTCCTATAAATTATTATGTGTTTGGTATGTAATCCAGTAGATTTGAACGAAGAGAATCTAGGAATCGAAGTTGCGATCCTGTAGGATCAATGATTCACAAATTATGGTTGCTTCAAGTTGAGCAATTTGCAGTGTTTTTGACAGCTAACCCAGAGGAAATATCTTAGAAAATGTTTGAGAAGAAATATCCTGGAAAGTATTTACAAAAAGAGATACATAGATTTCTCAATACATGCCGTGCCGCCCTCACCCAACCTAACCACCAACCAACTAATTAATTATCGACATTACCGCGTGCTTGTGCCACCACCTAGCCGTTCTGTTCGGTAAGCGGCACGTGACCGTCACTATAAACCAATATGGCAGCGCGTTTACCTGTCAAAACCACTGCAAATGCTCAACTTTAAGCAATCATACCTTGTGAACCATTGATCCTACAGGATCGGAACTCCGATTCCTAGGTTCTCCTCGTTCAGATCTATTGGATTACATACCAAATAGATAATAGTGTACAAGATGAAGTCAAAAGTTGTTTGTTCCGTAAAGTAAAGAGCAGCCTTAGTTTTGGTTATCACGTTTCCCCTCCGAGAAACATATGTTAACATTTAACGCACGCTGCTCGAGTTGCACACATCTGACAAAACGAAATTTTTAATGGTCTGATCTAATGAACGAAGATTTAGTTGCGCAGGTCCGCAAAAGTCTATGTTCTCTGAAAGGCCTCGTCGTACTTGCATTAAGCTCATTTCACATGGTGTTACGTACTCATCCGCCTACACTTGTGATTCATACAGTGTACGTAACAACGAATCGTATGTAAATATATGTGTTTGTGTCGTCTCGCTTTTGTTGATCGGAAACGTCTTCTGATCCTCTGACTCGTCTATCAGTGTGGAGAAATGTAGGTTTTGTTCGAAATGACTGAAGACCTTTAGCAACCTATTTTGGCAAACCAGAAATTGTTTTATTTGGTAACCCTATTTTACTTTGTTTAACGCGTGGGAAAGATTTCGCTCGTTTGCTGCTACGTAATGGAACTTAAACCAAACGAGGGCACTCCTAAAATAACATTATTTAAAATATCAAGTTATATTATTTTATAATTACTTCCATGCATGTGATTACTTTTGAAATAACATTACTTGAAATATCGGCAGCTCTTTTACTTGCGTAACCAGAAATTTTTGGCTTTTCCGTATGTTATCCAGTAGATTTCGACGAGAAGGTGTGAGAAATCCAAGTTTCGATTCTGAAGGATCAATAGTTCAAAAGTTATAAGTGTTTAAAGTTGAGAGATTTACAGTGTTTTTGACAGGTTAGCGCCGCCATGTTGCGTGTAGTGACGGTCGCGCGACGCTTACCGAGCGGAGCCGCTAGAGAAAATGTTATAAGAAAAAGTTGAATGGCATCAGACGGTGCATACTACGCAACTAATTTTATGCACTTTCGTGCATCGGTGCGTCAGAAAAATGCAACTGCACTTTTTTTTTTAATGGAAAGCTACAGTTTTGACTGTACCAATCGATGCAGTTTGTTGTACTCTACATAAAAGTACTATACTTATGCCCTAAACTTATTCGTTAAGAAGTTATCGAAGCTAAAAATTCACTGAATTATTTCGGTCTCGGCAAGTGTTCCGGAGTACCTACGTTATGTTCCATTATAAATCAGAGAATTTATTAATAAGGTATCATGGTTTCCTTCATAATGTCTAGATATTGAAACCATTTCATAATGCCATTAACTTTTCGAATTTGTCCTGGATCGTTTCGTGAGAACGATGCCCACACCATTACACAACCACCACCTGAGTTGTGTTAATTCAATTACATTGTAATTCAATTACTAAGTATTTTAATCACATGTGTAATTGAAATACAATATAATTTATAATTGAAATGAAATATAATTGAAATAAAATATAATTGAAATACAATATAATTAAAATACAGCTTTCCAGATTATAGCCCAGAACTTTGAAGAAGTGCGATATATTTTTATGTTTTTATTTCATATACTTGTTTAGTGTCTGTGCGGCGTAGTTTCTATTCCTCGCCCTCGTTCATAATACGTAACGCTATTTTATATAATTTAATTACGAAGTATTTTATAATTGTACTCCATTGCAATTACGAATTACATTGTAATTTAATTGAATGAAGATCTGAATTATAAATTACAATATAACTGAAATACAATTACTTCGTAATTATAATTTTGGAGTAATTCAATTGTAATTCTGCAAAACTCCGACCACAACCGTGCTTGAGTGTTCCTACGGCGCAGTTTGGATTAAGATCTTCACTCTATTGAACTTCGACACTTAAGAGCAATTGGAAACTTATTAGACGTTTAGCATCTCTAATAAAATGCGATAATCTACTGAAAAGATAGTCGGTTTAAACTTTTGTCCGCTACTGTAAATATCGTTGTCGTCATTACTGAACACCTTGTTACGTCCTCGCTACGAGAAAGCGAAAGGAAAACGTGAATATGCAAGTCCGTTTCTTCGGTTGATTAAATGAATTCCTCTATCGAGCATGAAAACCTTCGAATAGTATCGAGATCAGTTGCGGTTTCGCGGTGTCGCGTCGCGAAGAAACGCGATGCACTACGATACTTGCTGCAAATAGAGGATATACCGTTTGGCCTTCAGCCGACGATTAGGTCGGACAACAATCACCGCTTCATTGATTTCTACCTTAGGCATTCCATGTAGTCGAGCTTCGTTGTTAAAACATGTTTTGCGAGGAGTAACATAGCTCGTTACATGATCGTCGATGTTCGACGCTGCTCATCTTCAGCGAGCAGTGTGAATTAACGGAAGGCAACGTCGTTGTTTAGTTGGATGATGTTGCAATATGCAGAATAACTGGCCTATACAAATTGCTCTAACAACTGCTGAGATGTTTGTCAAAATCCCTTTAATGACAGTCTGTCGCGACGTCCACGTATTAATCGACGTATCTAATTCTTTCATTTTATTACGGTTCATTATAGTTAGTGTAGTTAGTTAATAGAGTAATACTATTATATGTAGTTAGTGTAGTTAGTTAATAGACTAACATTATTATAGTTAGTGTAGTTACTTAATAGAGGAATATTATTATAGTTAGTGTAGTTAGTTAATAGAGTAATAGTATTATAGTTAGTCAGTTAATTGAGTAATATTAGTATAGTCACTTAGTTAGTCAGTTAATAGAGTAATACTATTACAGTTAGTCAGTTAATAGAGTAATATTATTATAGTTAGCTAGTAACAAGAGTAATATTATTATAATTAGTTAGTTACGTAGTTAATAGAGGAATATATTATTATAGTCAGTTAATTTTAGACAGGATTAATAATTTGTGAATGACATATACAGTGGCTAACAAAAGAAAGGTTAAATATTGGGTTGGAACCAAAGTTCGTAGCGTTTTCAAATTAAAATTCGAAGATAAAATTAAGGTATTCATTCGTAGGTTTATTTAATAACACAACAAGTTACCTGAAAAATGGCAAAAAGTATAGAGCGAAATGGAAAATGTGTTGTTGATTAAATATATAAATAAATATCCTAACTTTATCTCTGAATTTTAATTTAAAAACGATACGAACTTTCATACCAACCCAATAATATTATGTACGATCACTATCACAATGCTTACAAACTGAAATTTTATATTAAAGCAGCAATTAATTTTTTATAAATATCTTATAGAATAATATACCTTATAGAAAAACTTATTATAGAATAATTGAAACGAGAAAACTGCAAAAGGGGATAGAAAATTAATAGTTTATTTGAAACAATGAAACAAGCCTATTTCTTCTTTCTTTTAATTGTCTTGTTAAGCTGAAATTAATACACCGATGTCATTAAATCTTCGTAATTCGTCCACTGCTTTAAATTGCACGTGCCCATTTTTGTCGTAAATACATAAAAAATCCACAGTCTAATTATTACAATGCAAAAGACTTTAAACTTTCTATTGTCCGCTGCATACATCAAACAAAATGTATTGTTAACTCATTATGAACATAGACGAATGAACAAAAGAAGGTTGACGTCGTGTAGTGTGGAGAGGGTGCCTCATATTAGGCGAACGTAATCAACAATTAAAAACCCATCTAATTCTTTTAATATATAGAAATTCTAATTTTAAATACTCTCTTGTCCGCCACTATATTTCTAAACGTAAGAATATCGAGGTATACATATAGAATCGTCGATTATCCGTACTGATACGGAGACAAATGCATTCCAATAAGCGGATTTCAAATAATCGGTTTACGTAAGCGAACCAAAATTGTAAATATATCATGAACCGGCAGAAATGATATTGATGTAAAAATTGAATGTTACCCGTACCACGAAGCGCATAACGAAAGCAACATTTCATTTCTTATAAGTTAATTCGATAGTTTCATATCTTTGATTAAACCATTTCTTCCAATGAATAGGAGCTTTACATACATGTGTCACCAGAGCCTAACTTTACATTTAGTTGAATTGCTTTTCGTTTAATGAAATGACCTAACGTTGCTGAATCTATTCATTATCGGATAATAAATCTGGGTCTGCTACGGAAGCGGTTATTGACTTTATTACTTCAACTTGGTTTTTGAGGTAATAATTCAAATTGGAAAAATCGAATTCATGTGTCCAATGCAAATTTTACAATATTGTAAAAGATATTGGAGTGTTTGAATGTTATAACTATGACGACCTCATTTGATACTTGTAAATTATACTCCACGACAAAAAGATAGCAGATAAATGGTTTTTTGGCATTTCAAGTAATATATTACATTGTTTGTGACCTGGATACTGGGTAATAAGAATAAAAAATTATTTCAATTTGTGTGTTATTTTAATGTGTAACATTAAACGAAAAATCGGCGTGTCAAAAAGCACACATTTCTTAAAATAACTAAAAGATAAAGTATATGTATACAAAAACAATGTCTTAATATTTTGTAACTCCGCCGTTTGTTTGTATAACTTGGAATAAACGTTTCGGTATAGATTTATATAATTTTTTAACCGCGTTTCTGCTTAACGATACTTAGTTTCGTTCAATACAGATTTTTAATTCGTCGAAGGTTCGAAATTGTCATCCGCCGCGTTAATACCGATTATGCTAAATGGGCCCAGTAATTTTCTATAATATTTCAATCTGGAGACCTGGCTGGCCACTCCAAAATTTTAATATTTTCCCGTGTGAAATATTCTTTTACAATCTTTGCGATACGAACACTTGCATTATCTTGCTGATAAATAAAGTTTGTGCCCGCAATTTTTACAGCACGTCTGTTCAATTGTCCGTCGATTAAACTAATGTACTTTGCACTATTCATTTTTCCAGTTATAAACTTAATTTCCATGCATCCATAGTACCCAATTCCCGCGCACACCATTACTCCACCACCACCGAATTGTCGACAACATAAAATTTTTTGTTCTTTACGCAAATCGTGGAAATAACGACAGCCATCCGGTCTATCTAACGTAAATCTCTTCTCATCACTAAAGATAACCTTTCGCCACTTTTTGTTCCAAGGAACATACTTCTCAGAAAATTGTAAACGAGCTTCTTTATGTTATTTAGATAGCGGTGGTTGACGCAGTAATTTTTGGCGTTTTATGTATTTACATTCTTTTATAATACATTGCACATTACGTATCTTACTTAGTATTGACTCCAGCATGTACAACAGAACAGCATGTACAGCAGAAGTTGCAGTAGCAACTTAATGCAGTTCTTAAAATTGCACGTCGTTAACGATCAGTTGTCACTCTTGGACGACCTGCGCTCTTTTTTTCCATGTTCGTGTACATTTTTTAAGAAATTTTAAATAACTTTGCGACTACGATTTAACAGTTTCGCAAGTTTTGCAATGGAACAATTTTCTTTACGCAAATTTTGAATCGTTAATATTTTAGGACCAGTCAATTTTTTACCGCGACCCATTATTGAAAATTTCACAACATTTCAATTCTAAAGCACGGACAACATTAAATATTTGTCGATCTGAACACTTTGATGTGTTGACGCTAACTGGAAACACACTTTGACTTTGTGCTATCATTTTGACGCAGCAGTTAGACAAGTAATGGTATTTTAGAGTTATTTAAATTGAAATATCTCCTGAACTACTAACTTTTCGACATACATAGGTTAGTACTTTTTTATAACGAATGCCCAGCTGCATCGATTGATGTACTAAAAAATACCTCATTCCATTTAAAAAAACATCGATAACCTTGAAATCTCATAAAAATGACCTTGAAATTTTTTTTCCCTTACACCGTTATATGTGGCCCTTCAAACAGTGTAACTTTGTCCTACGAAGTTTTTTTGTACAACGAAAAGTAACGGAGATATTTAGGTGTCCTGCTTTATCGAATTCACCCTGTATACAGCGTGTCTCACGTGATTTTGACATTTTGATTTCTTCGCTGCTGTTAGTCTTACCGAAAAATATTTCAGATAAGAAGTGGATGGTGCCGAATGGGGCATTATTTGATGTTATTAGTTTATTCGTGGGTGAACGCGTTAAAGTCATATCAAGGTCAAGTTCGTGTTTTTAAATGGAATTAGGTACTTTTTTAATACATCAATCGATGCAGTTGGACATTCTTTATAAAAAGGATTAACCTATTAATGTTGGAAAATTAGTCGTTTAGGAGATATTTCGATTTAAATAATTCTAAGATATCACTAATGTCGCACACTAAGACGTTCGCTTTTATTCCTTACAGACAAACGACAGTAATTATTTCTTATCTAATGATGATGACGTTTTCTGTGAAGAATAAAAGCGAACGTTTTAGTCTAATTAGACTCAACGTTTAGACTAATTTTTCAACATAAATAGGTTAATTCTTTTCTATAAAGAATGTCCAACTGCATAGATTGATTAAAAAGAATATAATTCCATTTTAAAAAACGAAGTTGACCTTTACATGACCTTCACGCGTCCACCCACGAATAAACTAATAACACCAAATTATGCCCTATTCGGCACCATTCAACTTGTAACGATTACGTCATAGGCGCGAGACTCCCCTCTCACTTGAGAGCGAGCGCGCCGCGATACCGCACGGCGACACCTGACACCAGTGTTACCAAACAGGGGTAATCGAAAAGGAATCGCGGGGAATACAAGTATCCCCTCTCTGATAACCAGAGTAATATGTGACACGTTGCGCGTACGCGATAGGGACTGAACGGTGGAATAGGATAGTGGAAGGGGATAAAGGTGGAGAGCCTGGAGAGGGAATGAGGCAGTGTGTCCAGACAGGGGTAATCGAAAAGGAATCGAGGGGAACACAAGTACCCCCTCTCCGATAACCAGAGCAATATGTGACATGTTGCGCGACTGCGCGACGAGAATAGAGTGAGGCAGAGTGAGGCGAATGGGAGACACGTTTTGCGCAGTGATGGGATATTCGTGGGCCGTGGGCCGCTCCCCTGACGCGCTGGTTTCCCCTTCCCTGACGTACCGTCGTATCCGCGTCGACCGCGCATGCCTGTGTTGGTTCCTGCTCGATTGCACGCGCGCTACACACACCAGTGTACCTCTACTCTGTCCGTGTAAACTACCTGCTCGGCTGATCGACGCTGAAGCGACCCTTCGGTTTTCACGTTTCCGAAGTTTCGAAAGCATGAGGCGAAAAGTCGGAATCTGGAGATCTGGAGATCGAAATCTGGCACAGCGCGGCGCGACGCGGCGCACATTTTGCTATAACTTTTGATCTAAAAGAGATATCGAAGAGAAATTTTGACTAAATTTTTTTTTAAAAATTGGGTTTAATGATGTAAAGAGAATAATATTTTCTATTTTTTAAATAATGTTTTCGTTGATTCTTAAGGTATATCCGGATAAGATGGTCAAAAGTATCCATCCAAATTGATTTTTAGTCACGTCATGTTCAACAGAAAATTATGAAAAAAATCATGAATATTCTACCTAATAGCATACGCGACTGAGATTTTTTCAAAATTTTTGATTGCAAAATCGATTTTTAAACAAATCGGAAAACATAACATTTCCGATTTTATATCAAGGTCTTCAGTTCTCTTCTTTTTCAATTACAGAAAGTGGACAGCGAAAGTCGACAGCGCGAACTGCATCAATCCTTTAAGTTGAAAATAAATGTAGACAATTAAAAAATGGATTTTTGGTTAAACTTTTCATTAAAACTCAAAGCAATAAGTATTTAATGAAAAAAAAATTATTAGGTACGGGATTCGATTCGGGGCCAGAAGATTCCCGGCCGTATGGCTGTTCTTTGAACGATTATGCAATCTCTTAATAATTATAAAAAAATTAAGAACAATTACTTCAATAATATCTAAGTACTGAATTTTTATAAAATTAGTGTCTCTAAAACTTCAATACAAAAAATGCATTTTCTCCAAATGGTTGGAGGTTTTCAATTTTTTAAAACATGTTTCCATAATCCGAAAAATCTGAAAAAAATACACATTAATAATCAGGATGAGACACAACTAACGTAATAATATAAATGTGGTCAACTGAAGACCTTGATATAAAATCGGAAATGTTATGTTTTCCGATTTGTTTAAAAATCGATTTTGCAATCAAAAATTTTGAAAAAATCTCAGTCGCGTATGCTATTAGGTAGAATATTCATGATTTTTTTCATAATTTTCTGTTGAACATGACGTGACTAAAAATCAATTTGGATGGATACTTTTGACCATCTTATCCGGATATCAACGAAAACATTATTTAAAAAATAGAAAATATTATTCTCTTTACATCATTAAACCCAATTTTTCAACAAAAATTTAGTCCAAATTTCTCTTCGGTATCTCTTTTAGATCAAAAGTTATAGCAAAATGTGCGCCGCGTCGCGCCGCGCTGTGCCGGGATTCAAATACGCGCCGTCTCCAGATTCCGACTTTTCGCCTCATGCTTTCGAAACTTCGGAAACGTGAAAACCGAAGGGTCGCTTCAGCGTCGATCAGCCGAGCAGGTAGTTTACACGGACAGAGTAGAGGTACACTGGTGTGTGTAGCGCGCGTGCAATCGAGCAGGAACCAACACAGGCATGCGCGGTCGACACGGATACGACGGTACGTCAGGGAAGGGGAAACCAGCGCGTCAGGGGAGCGGCCCACGGCCCACGAATATCCCATCACTGGTTTCGCGTGCGCGATAGGGACTGAACGGTGGAATAGGGTAGTGGAAGGGGATAAGGTGGAGGGCCTGGAGGGGGAAATAAGGTTGGTTTCAACTCAATCTGGCATCCCTGCCTGACACAATGGCCACAAGATAGCCACCGCGGCACCACCGCTCGGTGAAGCGAGAATGAGCTCCAAATGGAGCTCCCGTACTCCAGTGTGCCCAGATGGGATACCTTTTTTCGCGCATGCGCGGCGTTTTCAGACTCAGTAAAGTACGCTTCGCGAGGAAATGTGGCACCTTGAGCGCCATGCCGAATGTTGAGAAATTGATATGAACTGATTATGAAAAACGAATGAATGATAAGTGTATTTGTATATATATCCGTATATACATATGAAATATTGAAATATAATATATATTCAGATAATAATATAATTCCGACTTATTCTATTATATTTAGAGGATGGGGAAGGGGAGGAGTGCTAAAATAATTAAGGAAGATAAAGGCCCAGATAAAAAAGTTGGCAAAACATCATATTTTAAAATTTTGTATAATTCCTAACAATTGCAATCGTAAAAAATTTTGGTTTACTTATTCTCTAGCAAACAAGTCCTTTGGACCAATTTCTAAAAAGTTATGCGATTTTTAAGCGTGTCAACTAGCAAACTAACCGGTCTAACATCTTAAACAAATTCAAGTCCTTTGGACCAATTTCTAAAAAGTTATGCGATTTTTAAGCGTGTCCACTTATTATCGCCGCTGACTGTAGCTGCCTCAGGGCTCTGCTACATCATCGCCTCGGCCGCATCATAGCTACGTTACTGTTTTGGACGCGCATGCGCGAAAAAAGGCATCCCATCTAGGCACACTGCCGTACTCTCCTCCTTACCCCTTCCACCATTCCATTCCAGCACCGTGCGCACGCGCACAGTCCACGGTCTCCATCGCGCACGTGCAACGTGTCTTCCATTCGCCCCACTCATTCCCCGTCATCAGAGAGGGGGTACATCATTTCACCGTGACTCCCCTCATCTGGCCACACTGCCACCGCTGCTCGCTAGAGAAATAGGACCGGCGGAGTATAAATACGCGCCACGGAAACCCAATAAGCAAGTCGAGATTTCCGAGCCGATTAGAATAGCGACTAGTGGAAATCCACGAAAGCTGTTCGAGACCGTCTCCGAGATTCAAGGTCCTTGCCCACTAGACCGCACCACGCCAGAATTTTCACTGGCACTCACACCGCCACTAAAAACGCTGCTGCGGTGCTGGTGTGGTGCGGTCTAGTGGACGACGGCCTTCACTCCTGACCGCCTACCACCGCGTTCAAGTCTTCGGACTTCAGTCACTCCAACCCTCGTGACAGACAGCCTTGGATCTCCGCACTCTCCGTACACTATGTACTCGTGGCAGATGCCCCAGGATTTCCCTGATTCCCGTATGCACCAAATACTTGTGGCAGACGCCCCTGTATAGCCGTACGCCGTACATCCAATTGTGACCCTCGTGGCAGACGCCCTTGGGTCAATCCGTTTTCTGGGTCTTTCCCATCCTCCATCACACTGTCCTAACCTGTACTCCGCCCCTCGGGGCTGGCTTAACCGCGATGTATCGAAGCAGTACGCCGCCGTTGTAAAATTCGCCGCGTGTAGATTAGGATTGGATTAGCTGTGAGATCGCCGAACCTTCACGAGCCGTCGCGTTAGTAGTAAGATTACCGAACCGGTGTAACATACCCGCTTGGCGTTCTTGGCTGTAAGCCAGTTCGCGTTATCAAGACTGTCACTGTTATGCTAGGACGATCCTAGCAATATGAAATATACGGATTTATTCCCCTATAGTGTGTATACTCATTTGTGGCTAAAAAGAATCCTCGGCGACCGACTGAGTCGGCAGAAACTCCCAACACTTGGTATTACAAATTCTTATCTGAAACATTTTTCGGTAGGAGTAACAGCAGCGACCCTAGTAGCACAAAAATATTGGATAAATATTTTTTAAGCCACACTTTTTAATATGAGAAAGATATTTCTTCCTATCTTATAAGTTAGGATAAAAAAGAATATTCGGTACTTAATATAAAATAAATATTGTATGTATATTTGAATATTAAAAACAGATTGAATCTGATATAAATATTTATCCAATATTTTTGTGCTACTAGGGGAAGAAGTCGAAATGTCACTATCGGGTGAGACACCCTGTATAATACGAGAACTGTAGTTATTCAACTATTCAAGATTGGATAGTGTGCTATCTTTTTGTCGCGGAGTGTAGATATTTCTTCTAGTTTTTCTTCTCCAATTTCGTTAACAAGCTTTATTTCAGTTTCAAGGTCATTGGGCACTTCGACAAGTCAACCGTCCCTCCCACCTTAACCACGGTTTCTAGATTGCAAATATAATACTTAATATTAAATTATTATTATATGCATATGTACGCGACGCGCAACCGTCGCTACACACAATATGGCGGCGCTAACCTTTCAAAAACACTGGAAATCGCTCAACTTTAAACACTTATAACTTTTGAACCATTGATCCACCAGGATCGAATGTTGGATTTCTCGTCCAAAACTACTGGATATCACAGTAAAATGGCAAAAATTTATAGCAGAAAGGCGAAAGTTTATAGTTTCGCAAGGAAAAGTTTACCCAATAATAATATTGCGGACGAAGAATTTTTAAAGATAGTTACGATGCGATAATCACTACCTTCCGGTTTATAGACATTCATGATTTTCTAGTGAATTTACAGTAGTATAGTGTTGCCTACTATATTAACATAGTACACTGTACGTATGTAACGTTTTTCGCAATCCTCTGTGCATGAACAGCTTAAGAACCAATCTGTTTTACTTGAAACTTGTTGTTAATCAGATTCTTGAAATATTACATGAATAAAAAAATATAGAATTTCTAACAAATATCTGTTTAACAATACAGTGTTTATATGCTCACTTGCAATGAATTTGTCTTTTTAACTCTTTCATATATGGAAAATTTTACTCAAACATAATAACTAGACAGTGGATCTTTATGCAAAATAAAAATGTTCCAGCCGAATTGCAACAAACAGGAGTGAAAGAGAAATTTATATTCTTTCTTAATATGTTTAGCAGTTTCAAAATAATATGTATGTATAACAGTATTTTTTCATTCTTCTAATGTATTTACTGTTTTAAATTACACCCATCTATTTTTGTCATAAATGCATAAAATCCGCTGTCTCATAATAACAAGTTTCTTCGTTAGGACATTTTCTATCTTTGGACCTGAAGTTGTTAATCTTTCTCGTAATTCTAAATACAGAAATCATACTGCACTATTTCTCAACATTCACCACTTTTCATGTTAACAAACACTCTCACAAACTGACTTTGCTTTATGTTTTGCTGAATTTATTTATGTTTTGCGATCATCCATTAGAATGCCCCATATTCCTAGATCAATGACTAACTTTCTTATTGTTAGTACCAAAGCCCGAAATATTATCCTGATGTACCAACATTTCAGGTTTTATCAAATAATGATCGCCTGTCTCACGTTGACATTGATATCCTGCCTCGAATGCCTTACGAACGATTCATTTGCAGAGTGGCTCAATTTTTAATGTAATGTTCTTGAGAAATTGAATAAACCTGCTTATCGAGGAAACTCTTTTTCAGTTCATAATGAGGAAAAGGCAAACGAGATTCAACTATGGCGAGCGGTGTCGTCCGGTGTCTTTAGATGCCTACAGCGTCGACAGTGTCTCCGCGTACAACAGCGTGAGACGCAAAGGAGTAGCTAGATCTTCGAAAAGAAGTTATGGGAATCCAACGTTTGAGGATTCGGTAAGTGATAATTAGGTATTGCACCTGTTAGTTAATTTCCCTCAGTCGATTTTTTTAAATTTCTTTTTACGTCTCATCAACAGCTATGGTCATTAGCGACACAGTCGATTTTGAACAATGGCGCTGTACTTACCACTTAACGCGCAAAAATTCGCACTACAATTTTAATACAATTCCCGAAATCTCCATAAAGCCACCTATATTATGATGTATCTTTTTTTTAAATATTGTCAACTTTATTACTTTTTCTCATCTACAATTATATCTAATTGATACTAATAATAAATCTACAAGTATCTGCTCGGAAATATTCACCTTTTGGGTGTGTTTACATTTTCTGCTGCACAAAGCAAAGTATAAGTGCGAAATTTCTATAAAGCCACTTAGTTTTTGCTTAGATTCTGAGTGAATAAGTTCAGCTAGATAAAATAAAAGAAGTGTAACTGCAATTGAAAAGTAAGGATTTGCGTAAAAATGGATCTGTAAATTTATTGAGATCGCAATTGTTATTATATTTTAATTGCATAATAGTAAAATACCACGAGAACAATTGTTGACCAGTGAAGAAAAGGCATCCATTTGCAATTGCAAATGCAAAAACACACATGTCCTGGTCCAAAGAATGGGAATTTGTTATTTTTTGTGATGAAAATAGCTTCAATTTAGACGGGCCAGATGGTTTTAAATATTACTGGCACGATTTAAGGAAAAAAAGACATAACAATGACTCGTAATTTTGGTGGTGGTGCATTAATGATCTAGGCTGCATTTAGAGCTGACGCCAAGACACCAATCTGTCGCATTAGTCCTAAAATAAATTCTAAAAAATATACAGAATTATTAGACACAATTTTAATACCATTTATTGAAGATATTGGAAACGATAACTTCGTTTATCAACACGATAACGCTGCCATCCATACATGAAATTACACGAAGCAGTGGTTAGGTCAAAAAAATATCAAGGTTTTGACATGGCCAGCTCGTTCCCCAGATTTAAACCCAATGTGAAATCTTTGGGGGATACTCGCAAGGAAAGTTTATGGCAATTGCAAGCAATGCAGTACTATTAATGAATTATGGAAAACGGTGAACGAAGCATGGGCATCTATTCAAGAAGACACACTTCAAAGTTTGATTTCGTCAATGCCCCATCGCATTTTCGAAGTTATTCGAAGAAATGTCAGTTCTACTAATTATTAATATAGAAATCAAAAAGAACTTATTGTTAATTTTGAACCTACTCATTTAAAAAATATGTGGCTTTATAGTTTCGCAGTTTATTTTATATAAAATTATATATTTACGTTTATTTTTTGAAATAAATATTTTTTCTATTATTTCAATCGATTTCAATCGATAGATTATATATATGTATATGTGTGTTTTTAATATGCCTAAAATGAAATCATACTCAAATTTATCATGAGTATATAATAATTGTAAGATATATTACCAACAAACGTGGTGGCTTTATTTTCGGGCACTGTATCATGAACAATCTTAGAAAGACTAGCAAGCCATTTCGAAACATAAGAAATCATTATTACTTTAGATGCTAACATTTTTCTTTAAATTACAACGAGCCGTTCCTATTGTCTTATGAAAATGACAAAAATACATACATCCATTTAGATCAGTGATATAACTCGTAAGTTATTTGTTGTACAAAATAAATGTTCAAACAAATGTTGCATGGTTCCTAGGACGACATAAAGTGCTTCAATCTGATTTTTGTAACTTCAATTTGTATCAAGATATGAAGGCCAGCTTCACTTTTTTAAATAGAATGCCAAATATTTTTGCACGAACTCGGATGAAGCACGAAATTCTGTGCAAAAAAGGAATTGATCTTCGTATATCATAAATCTAATAGTTAACGACATATTATCGAAATAATTTTCCATATGTACTTATTCAAGTTAAGGAATATTCAGTTCGAGCACCTATACTATTATTATAGCTTCCTGGTAATAGCTATTATACATAGAAGAAATTCTATCGATACTATCTTGTTAACTATTAGGTTTATGATATATGAAGGTTAATACCTTTTTATGCAGAATTTTGTGCTTCATCCGAGTTCGATCAAAAAAATTGTTTAAATCTATTTATAAAACTGAAGGTAACCTTCATATCTTGATAAAAAGTCGAGGTAACAAAAATTAGATTGCAGCACTGTATGTCCCCCTAGGAATCATGAAACATTTGTTTGAACACTTTTTTTGTACAACAAATAACTTACGAGTTATTTGAGATCGTCAGGTTAGGAGAGTCACCCTGTATGTATTGTATGTATGTATGGTCCAAGGCCAAAGGTAATGGCAGATGCTGCTGGGGGACAGTGATTCATCTGAATTGAGACAAATATAATTCCGCGGCTTTGTTAATAAGTTATTAACGAAAAACACGGACCAATCAGAGCGCGACGTAGACGCGTGTTGGCACAGTCGGCCAATTGACAATTGGCGCCGGGCGGACTATGCCAATACGCGTCTAGGTCACGCTCTGATTGGTTCGTGCTTTTCGTTAATAACTGCTTTACAAAGCCGCGGACGCCATTTTTTCAAAGGAAAATGTTACTTCAAATGCCCTAAGAAACCTCCCATTTCCGGATGTTGAAGGAATTTTGAGACTCCCTGTATATACAGGGTATTTCACCTAACTTGACCACCTTGAATATCTTTGTTGTTTTTAAAGATACGTCAAATGTCTGAAGGACAAAGTTGAATGGTAAAATGGGGCTCATACGATACCAAAAAATTTTTGTTTTTATGTAATATTTTTTTAGAGATATGAAGGTCACCTTCATTTTTTAACTTCCCGATTTTATAGGGAAGTTATTGTAATTACCCCGAAAATCGAAAATCGATTTTTTAGCAGATCTTCACGTTTCATGGTCATTGGAGTCATTTTAGACTATTTTTATCAAAATGTTCGTATGTGTGTGTGTGTGTGTGTGTGCGTATGGCCGTTTCTATGTAATCAAATTTTTCGTTAACGTTTTCAGAAAAAGTAACAACGCGATCAGGATGATGAATGATGCAATCGATGTGCCCCGTCGTAACTTAGAGCTGATTAGATTTTGGTCCATATTGGTCAAGTAGTTTTTTAGATTTTTACTTTTTTTCGAAAAGAGTTGATTCTACAATACAATTTATAAGGGAGGACGAAAATTTTCCACCAAAGAACCAAACGCAATTACATAAAAAATTTTTTTCTTAATTTTTTTTTTTTGATTTAAAAAATATTTTTTTTTTAACTGATGCTAATGTTACCGCTTGGAATAATCGAAAGTTATTCCAATGCAAGAGTGAATTTATCATCTCTATTCCCAAGAATACATTTTGGGAGAATATCGATGAATTGGCGAAGTAGTAACGAATCGGGAAGTTCTTTGTGTGATTCTTGGAGAGTCACACACCAAATAAAAAACATTAATAGCAGTAGGCCCTACTAGCCATGCGTATCACTAACCCTCTCGCAAGAGCAGTCCTACCCGCGAGCGAGCAAAAACAACTCTACTCGCGAGCGAGCGAAGCGAGCGAGCAACAATAGCCCTCTAGTTTTTAATGGAATGAGGTATTTTTTAAATCATAAAAAAGTACTAACCTATGTATGTCGAAAAAAGTTAGTAGTTCAGGAGATATTTGAATTTAAATAACTCTAAAACAGCATTACTGTCGTACTAACAATAAGTAAGACGTTACACAAGTAAGTAAACGCTAACCTCCAGCTGCATCGACTGATGTATTAAAAAATTCCTCATTCCATTAAAGACACGAAGGTGACCTTTATATGTCTAAAAAAAATTACATAAAAACAAAAATTTTTTTGCTATCGTACGAGCCCTATTTTACTATTCAACTTTGTCCTTCAGATATTTGACGTATCTTTAAAAACAACAAAGATATTTGAGGTCGTCACGTTACGAGACTCACCCTGTATATAATTATTTTTCTCAAGTAACTCTAATAAACCATACCGTTGAAGAAGAAAAATCAGTTTTAATACATGCTACGTATTAAAAAAAGGTTATTGTATAATTCTACATTGGTTATACATAGTAGATTGAAGGATTAGTTGCTTTGAAAGAGAATTGAATGTATTATGTTAATTTTACTCCTCAAGAAAAACATAATATAGGTTTTTTAGATCCTGAGAAATAAGAAATTTAGTAAATAATAGAGAACGTTGTTTTAATTCATTTCTAAATCATAATACTGCAATGTTTCCATGTGATATCTACTTATATGATAAAACAAGAGTGATATTATGTTTAATTTAATATTTATATTTACATTTCTTTTTATGAACAACAATATTTTACTATTGCATAAATTTTCCGTTTATGTAAGGCAAACATTTTCTTCTGTTTACAGCATGCATTTAACACGTTCTTGTAAATATAAATTCATTGCACAGGTAAATTACTCACTCAGACTTGTATTCCTGTAGTGTTTTTAAAATATTATTCATATCATATTGAAACGTTAATGTAGAGGTATAATTTTATTTCACACATCTCATTTTAAGAAGCCAATGCTTTTAGTACAAAGCAGCAAGTTTTACCTAGATACGAACATAACTATAAATTCTATAATAATTTTTTACCCCACGAGCTCTCCAAACAGATGTATAACTTTAGACCACTCGAAAAACTTAAAAGTAACTGAGGTTAATTACTCATAATTATCACATAATTAAGTAAAAATTCAATTTTTTATAGTGATATAAATGCCACTTACCTAAATCAAGAATTTTCATAATCCCCGTTTCATGCCACATAAGAATATTATTGAAAAAAATAAAGTTTTGTAATACAATTGCTCTAAAACAGTAGATTATCATTTAAACACTTCTCGTTTGTTATATAAAATATAATACACCGTGCTTTACGTATACAACAGTAACTATCTTAAGGGGATCCTCAGATAACAAAATCAATTTTTGATCAATTAATTTGCGCGAATCATGTAAAAAATGATTTATAGCAAATTTTTTGAAATATCTTAGAAATTATAAAAGTCCCAAAGGTTTTACCCGGACACGTAATTAAAAAAAGTGACATATTCTAAAAATATTTAAGATATAATACTATCTGCAGTGTTGGCTCAAAAATTAGGCTAAATTTAGCGATATCTCATAATACTGTGCAACTATGGCGTTTAAACTGTCTTACACAGAATTGTTTTGTATAAAAATAACAATAACCATGGCAGAACTTCGCTTTGGCGGACCAAAAATTGTTAACTTTTTTAAATATAATCCTATAGATTTTGACGACAAAATGCCAAAAATGCAAGTTTTAAGTTAGGAATTCACTGGCCCAAAAGTTATGTATATTTAAAGTTGAGCGATTTTAAGTGTTTTTAACGAATAAAAGCACCTCCATATTAGTATGTACTTAAAATCGCTCAACTTTAAACAAGCATAACTTCTAAACCAGTGAATTCCTAACGTTAAAACTGGTCTTTGTGGCATTTTCTCACCAAGATCGATAGGATCATATGTAAAAAAAATAAAACATTTTTAGTCCCCTAAAATGAAGTTTAACCTAAACCATTATAGGAAACCTCCATAGTAAGACTCGCTGCCGAGCCATCCACGAACATAATTATCCGAGCGTCGTTTTTTCTTGCATTTTGCTTGTAAAACGTGTTTTGCACTACTTTTCCAGATGTGCACAAATCATAGTAGTTTTGGTTTCCTGTTGCAATTGTAAATAAGATGAATGTAAGTTTTAAAACGTTATTTCAATATTTGATTTCAGACGATCCTATGAGTCGATTTCATGTTCTCCGTTTAGACATCTCTTTTTGGCAACGCTACACTAAGCGCCACCTACAAAATGCACCGAAAGCGGAAACATAAAAAACAGATTTTTTAGTCATCGTAAAGAATGTATTAATAAAAGCCAAAAAAATTTTTTACAACATGTTGTAACCTATTCCATTAAAACGTCACAAAAATTACCTATTTCTTGAGCATTTTGACCAGAAGGTCCCCTTAAAAACCACCGTAGAGAGTTACACGTTAATTAAACTGTATGTATGTTAAATTATAGACGGTGTGTCTTGCAAATATTAATCATGCTAATGTCAGATATAATAATAAAAGAACAGAAAATTCAAGTTGGTGTTCGTACCGTTTGAATTACTTTCCAGAGCATTTACAAGAAAGTATAAAATACACTCCGAGACAATACTATGAGACACTATACGAAACCATACAAGTCTGTGTTATAAGAAAGAATTCGAAGCTTCCATACAAGTACAAGTACGTACATACGGTAAGGTCCCAATCTAAGTCAATTCTCGGTTCTGTGTTGGGACATAGATCGGAACAGGATACTATTTTTCGAGGCTTGTGTAAACATGTATGCAAACACGGATCGCGCGGCCGAAGGCGCAACACAACATAGCGTGTTGGTGAGACAATACTACTGCAGTACTGACACTTCTTTAATTTCTCCTTATTTTTAATGAAACTTTAACAATATACAGGGTGCCCATGTACCACTTTCCACGATTTTTCAATTAACTGCTTGCAATAATCTGACAAAAATATATTTTGAACATTATTGCCAAGGCCACCTTCATTTTTTTAAATGGTACTTCAAGGTCATCCGAAGGTCATGGTATACTAGGTCGTTGAATTCGTCTTGATACGGGCTATAATACTGTTAAGTCAAAAATGCCAAGTGCCATTTAAAAAGCTGAAAGTGGCCTAGACAATACAAAAAAAAATGTCGAACCAATCGAAAACTGATCAACTTTTGTTGAACATATTTTTTTTTGGATTATTGCGAGTACTTGAAAAATCGCGAAAAGTGTTACGTGGGACACCCTGTATTTGCGACATTTTTCTAATGAAAATTACACCAGACAATGTTCAATTTGGCCCATATTTACTATACATGTGAAGCATCACTTACAATTTATCATGTGCTATATATAGCTCGTTGAAGGTTTTTAAACGACTCATTTTAACCAGAAAAATGTGACAAATATCTTGAGAACGGTTGTATAAGAAGAAAATTGAAACTAAAAAGTTAGCACCGCATTGATATTTTAAACAATACAATAAGTTTTGAATTTTTGCCTACCGTCGCGGTTGCTGTTTCTCTTTCTTTTTCACTCGCTATCCTCTTCTATGTCCTGAAGTTACTTCATACCGTCAATTAAACCACTAAATACAGTCAAAATTATATCGTGTTTAGTGTTATTTTAATCAGAAAAATGTCACAAGTAAGTTGCTGAAAGTTTCATTAAAAAATAGTGAAAAATAAGGAAGTTTTGTAATTGGATTAGTAGTAGTTCGCTCCGATATACGCTCGGCGACTGAGGTAGCTCGAGCTTCTCGGCCTCTCGCGGTCACCTCCGTCGCGTTTAGATTCGGACTTTACTGGAGAAGCTAAAACAAAAACATACGCAGTTCGGTAATAAGTGCGCCAATAAATTGAATTTCCACTATAACACAATATCGTATACCACGATACTCGATAGAAAATAATTTGTGGGTATGGAAGTTAATTTTGCACCGTAATGAACGTCGTTAAAAGAGAAAGCAGTCCCGCACAAACTGATTAAACAGTATACTTAGGACCTGCTGATTTAACCACATTAAACTAGCCTTCGTTTAGATTGATCAAACTGCGACAACTTTGAAAGCAATCGTGAAAATCGAGTTCCGAGGAAATGAAGGCTAGGCAGCCAGCGAAACGACAGTTAACTGTGTTAATGTTGCGATAAAAGCCTCGAAAATCATATTTCTACGAACGGTGTGTTCTCGTTCCAGAGCGCTATACCGTCCCACCCTTTGAATTTTGCCGGGCTTTCATCTTTCTGTAACGACGTTAATGCAATCAACGAGGAATTCTCCAGCATTCCGCAAGTTTCGGCGAAGATAGACGAGCTACCGACCGGAGCTGAAGTGAAGAACAGATACGCGAACGTGATACCACTTCCGGAAACGAGGGTGCAGCTCCAAAAAATTAACAATGACACTCTTACGGAATATATTAATGCCAGTTATGTCAGGGTGAGTAGTACCTTTATTTATTAGCACGGTTCGGCGAATTTCATTCGAAATAAGATACCTAGACTGCGGATCTTTATGCTTTTATAGCAAAATTGAGTATATGAAATCCAAAATCGTCGAAAAATTTTAAAAATTGAATATGTCAATAATTTCTCATCTACTAAAATCATTAAGGGAAGAAACAACATTCAATTTAGTTTCTATTTATTACAATCGGTGCAGACAATTTTTACTTTGCATAAAAATTCGCAGTCTAAAGATAACATTTCATGAATCAACTAAAGAAATCATTTTATGTTCCTAATAAATTATTTTAAATACTTTATTTTACAAATAATATAAAAACCTTATTTTTTGTGTAATGTTTAAATCAAATAATATTTTATTTGAGTAATTTTTCATTTCAATTACATTTTGTCCAAATAAAATAATAAATAATCTCACTTCAAGAAGAGGTTATTGGAGCAACTGAATTAATTATTAATTCTAGGTATGCTAATTTTTCTAATTCGATGAATAAATTTTAGCTGCGTTCATCTCTAAAATTGTTCTTCGCTGATTAAATGAAAGATGAAATGAAAAAAATCATTTGACAAATAATGACAAATAATCACTTGATGTAATCAATCATTTTAAATGCTTTATTCTACAACTAACATAAATAATTTATTTTTCATGTGACGTTTAAATCAAATACTATTTTAATTGAATAATTTCTCATTTCAGTTACATTGTTCAAATAAAATATTAAATGGGAGCAACTGTAAATTAATTATTAATTCTAAGTATGCTAATTTTTGTAATTCGGTGATTAAAGTTTAGTTTCATTCATCTTTAAAATTGTTCTTCGCCGATCAAATGAAAGATGAAATGAAAATTTGAATTTCATTTGACATTCAAATAATGAAATAATTTTGAGAAAATTATTAGGCTGTTTGTTTCGGCTCGACCGACGGTCGGAATGCCTGAATGCCGGGATCGCTCAGACTTGGACGCGCGAGGAGTTGTGAAGTTCACGGAACGGAGAGTAAATGAAACTCGCGGAGAACTGCGTGATTTCGCTTGAATACGCACGTCACTTTATTGAATATATTTGTAATTTGAGATTGCAGTGGACTGTATTGAGAAAAGCCTATAAGATACAAGGTGGTAATTGAACAGCGATGAGCGCGAGAATCAGAGTGAGAAACCGCTTCGTCGAGGGGGTCCTCAAATAGACGCCGATTCGGCGAACGCGGTGTTACGCGATTGGCGCAGATCGATCGCAGAGTCGATTGTTTCGGGATTCAAATGGAGGTGTTTTACGGTTCACGACAGCGAGCCGTTGCGAACGCGACGTCGAAAATCATAACATACAGCGTGTGTTCTTCACGCGTCTTGAGACATATAGAAAAAACCTATCAGGAGCGACGTTTATCAGTGGATCTCAAACGACCGATAAACTCCTCGATTTGAATCCCAAACACTGTTCAAATAAACGAACATGTGATTATTTCAAATGTCATGTAGCCAAATACGTTTAAATGTACATTCAAACATGGGCGAACCAAACACAATGATAAAATTATGAAATAATTACGTGAAAGACAATAATAAAATTATGAAATAAATAAGCGAAAGACGATAATGAAGTTAATGAAATAAACTAGCGAATGACAATAATAAAATTATGAAATAAATAAGCGGAAGACGATAATGAAATTATGAAATAAATTAGCGAAAGACGATAACAAAATTATGAAATAAATAATCGAAAGACAATAATAAAATTTTGAAATATATAAGCGAAAGACATTAATACAATTATGAAATAAATAAGCGAAAGACAATAATAAAATTATGAAATTAATAAGCGAAAGACAATGATAAAATTATGAAATAAATAACCGACAGAAAAACTAGTAAGAGCATAAAAACGCGTAAAAAGAAGTTAAAATAAGGAATCTGATTGTAAAATCAATGCAAAAACTTTCTTTACCGAATGAAAAACAGTTACGGCTCCTGTATCATAAACTTCCGAATCTTCGCCATATATTCCTTGCAACATTATAATGATTTTCAGTGCTACATTCACGTGCAAATACAGTGACTCGAAGTAATATTCGGCAGCTCCAAAAAGGGCGACAACTTTTTTAATATTGTACTATGCGATTTCAACTTTCTTGGGAAGCTAGAGTAATTAGTTTATTACAGGATGTGAAAAGAAATTTTTTCAAAAATTGAAATTGATCGGAATTGTAGAAAAAAATACTAAAAGTTGCATTTTACAGCTTTTTTATGTGGGCCTATATTAGAAATTTAAAAAGTACGTTCTGTAAGTATGTGTCAATTACTGTGAACGTTTGTAAAAGTTTCATCGAAATCGGTTGATTCCGGAAAAAACGACAAGCATTAAAAGATGTAAGAATCCTTAGATTTATTGCAGTTAGCGGTCGAAAATCGTGAAAATCTGCAATTTTTACCATCTTTAAACTTTGCAGCACATTGCAACGCCGACCGATTTTGATGAAATTTTCAGTATATATTTAATTCACACAGATCTACAAAATGTACAATATTTTTTAAATTATCAATATAGGCCCACATAAAAAAGTTGCAAAATGCAACTTTTAGTATTTTTTCTATAATTCCGATCAATTGCAATTATTGAGAAAATTTCTTTTCACATCCTGTAGTAAACTAATTGCTCTAGTTTCTCAAGAAAGTTCAAATCGTATAGTACAATATCAAAAAAGTTATCGTCTTTTTTAGAGCGTCCGAATATTGATTCGAGTCACTGTACCTACTTAGCAGAACGCTTCAGCGCGTTTCGTGTGATCCAAGCAATAGCAATAGTTAACACAGCGTTTTGTCTGCATGAGAAAAGGATGTTGCATAATGCATTACGAAGAATACGAATGCTTATTGCATAAGCTGCGAGCACAGCAATACGCGGAAGCGGGACGGACGTTAACACCTGTTTCCACTGAATGATTAGCAAGTTTAAATTATGCTTTGTAGTAACAGAAGTGATAATTGATCATCCTCAAAGACGATTAATCCAATCGTGATTATGTAAATCAGAATAAGAAATATTACCTCTTGATGTGCAATAATAAGCTGTCGGATTTTATAAAGTGTGAAAACAGTTGCACATATTATAGCAGTAATGTCCACCATTGCACTGTATGAAAAATTTATTTTGCAATACTCGAAATCAAATTTTCAAAGCCATTATGTTAGGGGACACATGTGTTGTTATTCTAAACAAAGAATGCATAATCAATATTATCAAAAAGAGTTAACCCTTTGCACTCTTTTGTCGAGTGTAACTCAACATTAGAGAAAGAAAAATGTAAATGAAATGGGTTTTTATCAGGGACCAAAAATAACAGTTATTCTAAAATTTTCTACGATAAAAATCATCAATAAAAAGTTGATTATTATTGAGATTTAAGATAATGTACACAAAATTTAAAGAAAAAAGTTCAAAGAACAGAATGATTAAAAAATATCGATTTTTATACTTTTTGGTTACAAACAACAGTTATTAGTGTTCAAAAAATTGGATCCTCCTCGATAACTGTCATCGATGAAGAAAAACTGTTTCGATTGCTCAAAGCAGTTATCGATGAGAGAAGTTCATTTCGATAGCTTATAACAGTTATCGATGAGAGAAATTTATTTCGATCGCTCATAACAATTATCGATGATCGAATGTCTTTTTACTTGTTCATAGTAATTATTGATGAGAAAATTTATTTTGGTTGCTTATTTAATTATTGAGTTGTCTACTCTTTTTCGGATGGAGCAAGCGTGTGAAATTCATTGAGAAGGTTTCGTAGAACAAAACGAATGAACAGACCATATAAGAACAACACAAAATTTGTTTGGTTGTCAATTTAAATTTTCGTTGTAGCAATTAATTTTACGAATAAAAAATTTATGAAATAATTGATTGTTTACCATGTGAAAATTGTACTATTTAATAGTAACTATTACAAATTACCTTCATTAATAACTGTTATGAGCGATCGAAATGAACTTCTCTCAACGACAACATTTACCAACAAGAGAGAAAATTTTCGGTTACTTATAATCCTTATTTGTAACCAATACGATTTTACTCGATGAAATACTTGTTATTCTATGACTTTTTTCTTTTTGGTTATAACAGTTATGGTCCCTGGCTTTTATATCTATTTGGTACTTCCTTTATTTATTTAATTGTCTTATTTTTTGGTTAAAAACAAACATAAGTTCTACAAATATAAATTACAACAAAGTTGAGAGATACAGTAAAGTCGCGTTATTTCTCAGCGACCGCCTACCCAGAATTTTTCAAGTGCCTACAAGTGCAATTTGGACGAAATCTGTGACAGGATCAAAGAACTTTCGATTGAAATGAGATAGAGCGATGAAATTTTGTTTAAATTAAAGCTAAAACTTTGCAGAATATTGGAAAAGTAGGGAGATTATGGTACGAACGCATTTTTTAACCTTGAAAAAATTCGTTAAACTTACACAATTTCAAGAAAATTGTGGTTTCTCCAATACCGAGTGCGGAATTTTTTTTTAATATGCTATACATAATTTCCCGTACATTTTTCACGTTGATATCAAATCTGGTCTCAAAATTTGTCTACGACTTCAGGACTTTGCAAAAAATCGATTTTTGTGAACAAAACTAATGAAATCATTTTTTCGTTGAAATGATTTAATGAAGTTTCAAGGTACATATATTGTATTCTCATATATAAAACACAATAAAAATTAATATAACGAAGTATTTGAACTTTACTTGACGTGTATCACTTGACGAACGATCACATGACGTATCGCTGCGATTGTCGTTGACACTCCTTGTAGGCTGTGTGTGACTGTAATGTAATTTAAATTAGATATGTATTATCCACAATTATATTTTCATTTACACAGGAAGTGAGGTAAGTATTTAATCTTTTTAACGTACTTATTTTTTTATTTTTATCATCAGAAGTTAAAAAATTCGTTGATGAGAAGCAAGTTAAAAAGATTAAATACTTACCTTACTTTCTGTGTAAATGAAAACATAATAATTGATAATAGATATGTAATTTAAATTACATTACAGCCACCTCTTTATTTTTCATTATTTTTTTATGGGACTTTCACCATCTTATTTGTGTCATTTTCCTGATTAAAATGACACTAAACACGATATAATTTCAACTATATTTTAGTGGTTTAATTGACGATGAAAGTTCCAGGCGCAAGGAAGGACAGCGCGATTCGTGTTTACATGCTGTCCTTTTCTTGTTTGGCTTCCTTTGTATTTTCGGCGCAGTCGGCGCAGTAGACTCAGTCATAAAAAAATGTGTGTCCCTACACGATATTTCTCCGTGCAGAACACAGCCGTTTACAAAATTTTTTACTGCGGCTTTACTGTATATTTGATCTAATTTGTAAACAAAATTGTTTCAAATAAGCAGCAGTACTACCGGAACTGTCCTTTCAAGTAAATTTCAAATGAAGTAGAATACCCACTAGTGGAACTTCGAAAGAATGTGATAAATAAAGACTCTAATATATTAATATAGAGTGGTGCAATTTAAAACTTTTGATTAGAATTCAGTTCTTGGAAATTATGCAACTTGCTGCATCGTCGAAACGGCCCTAGTTCTATTCAATTTTTAGCAAGCCCTTTGTTCTTGAATAGGCCCTCTGTTCCGGTACATATATCTCCGGAAGGGTCAAGAGTCACAAACGGAAACGTCTGCATACGTAATAGTACATATACAGAGTGTCACAAAATTTTCCGTTACACGGGATATCTCTTTATCCATCGTATTTAGACAAAAATACTTCCAATGAAATTTGTATGGTTTTCACAGCTCTATAGAAAGGTGCATTTTTAAAATATTTTATTCGACGTGTTGAAGGTCATTTTAAGGTCATGTTCACTTTTTTAAATGGGAACATAACTTTTTTATTACACCAACTTATTATGTGAGAAAAAATAAGTAAGCTTTATTCGAAACGTTTTTTAATTCGACAACAACATTTTCAGTTATTCAATAACAAATACATCAGAAGAAGTGCCTAATAGACCAGCGTGCTCTCCTGATTTGACGCCATTAGACTATCCACTTCTTATGACTTTATCATTGAATAACTTATGTAAAAAGCTGATGTCGAATTAAAAAACGTTTCGAATAAAACTTACTTGTTTTTTCTCGTAGGATAAGTTGGTGTAATAAAAAAGTTGTAACAGACCTACAAAACGTTCGTTACGAACGAACCCCAGCGAACACCGCCGATCATACACGGAGAATACCGAACCGCGTAACCGTCGGCTCCGCGACTCCATAACAAAGGCGCCCGTACCGCACCAGCCCCGGGCCTACAATCTCATTCCAAAATACCTACGTCACCACCAAAACACCCTTCCGCACCACCAACCCTCACCACCGAGCAACTCCTATGAAAGTTGCCGAGTGCATATCAAAATGACCTGTCTTCCGCCTGGAGTTATCCAGGAGACACTGTTCCGACCAGAAATCCGATCCAGAAACCGATCACCGAGTGTCCCACACTCCTGTCAATCGGCATTCTGGTTCCCTCCGGTGCGAACCGTGTTCCACCGAGAAAACACTCCGGTGCGTCACCGGTAATATCGTGAGACGAGTCGTCTACGAAATCGGCCGAATAAGAAGTGGTGCGTCACCTCTTCGAATTCACCGCAGAACTGTCCGGAGGAGTTTCGATGTCCGCTGTGTTACCGACATCGAAGGTCCGTTGAAACTTGAAACCCGGTCTAGATAGGGCGATCACGGCGATAGCCACGATCGAACGAACCCCTTCCGTTTACCGATCTCCCGTCACCAGTATCCTAAGGGTCCAGGTCACACCACCGAGTTCATCGTCCCGGCGATTACGACTGTGATCGGCTACACCGTACCACGGGCACCGTATCCTCGAGCATCACGCACCGCGTCCAGAAACACTGTATCCGCGAGCACCGTGTATCGCGTCCAGAAGCACCGTCTCCGAAAACACCGTATCCGAGAAACCGCCAGACAGCGAGCACTATTACATTCCGAATCACTTGTCGGGTTTATTTACTAAACTACACCCCAACTACTTTCCCCGCGCCGGATACTCTTCTCGCCGTTTCGAACCCTGGATCGGCGAGCTAAATCGGCACCGAGAAGTACCGCCGCGAGGAAGCCGTACGCCGATAAACCAGGACCGTTACAAAGTTACGTTTCCATTTAAAAAAGTGAACTTGATCTTAAAATGACCTTCAGCACATCGAATAATATTTTGAAAATGCACATCTCTATAGAGCTTTGAAAACGGTACAAATTTCATTGGAAGTATTCTTTTCTAAATACGATGGATAATGAGATATCGAGTGTAACAGAAATTTTGGGACACCCTGTATATGTACTATAATGTACACATGTTTCAATTACTCCACGTACATGCATTATGTAATACACATAGAATTCACTCGGCGTTATACCTTCTAGTTGGCATATAACATGGGCATGGTCCAAGTAATTAATACTGTGAATCAATACCCTAATCCACCCCTCAGACCCTTATCACAGATATATTACTTGATTTAGATTGAAATTGATTCAGTCAGAGGTATCAGATTCCTGTCGGAATACTAATATCAAGTAAATGGGTTATTACATTTTACTAATTAATGTAAATTTTTAATTAAGTATATCATTTTACGGTACAACACTGACTTAGGTAGTCCCAAAAGTTTCATTCGGAATGTGTTCCTTTAATATCGCTAAATAAATATTAGATCGTCCCAATTGGTGGTTTTCGATTCATGCACATAATGCAAATTCGTGTTAGGAAGTACTAAAACATTAACATAAAGATTATGGCATTATTTGTATCCATTATTTGAATTATTATTATTTATTCATTCAAATATACAAATGTTAATGTAGTACCCAGATAGCTCACGACGTCTTAAAGACGTCTATTCTAGGTCGGAAAGTCTTATGTCCTACAAAAACGTCTTTAAGACCATAAACAGCGTGTATTATTTTTTCGAGTTAGTGTTTTTGCTTCAATTTCAGTTTTAATTTCAATTTTTCAATTTCAACTTCAATTTCAAATTCAATTTTTCAACTTCAATTTCAACTTCACTTTGAATTTCATTTTTTATTGTATTTGTAATTTTTATTATTTTTTATTGCAATTTTATTCATTGCAATTCTTATTTTTATTACATTTTTTATGTTAATTGCACATGCGTTCTTCTAACAAAGCTATTTTATTGGTTTAACTTTGAACTCGTTTTTGTCGAAATCAATTTTTTCTCTTTCCTTCTTTTAATTTCATAAAAAAACTTCTTAGGGACGTCATAAAGACCTCCCGAATGTTCTATGAACGTCTATTCTCCTGAACGTCTATTAGACGTCTTAGAGACGTCTTTAAGACGTACCGTTTTCCAACGCAAGTCGTTCAGGAGACGCACGGAAGACGTTCGTAGGACATTCGGGACATCTTTAAGACGTCTGAATGTCCAACTGCACACGTCTTTGTGCTGTCTGGGTTTACTACTGCAGAAATCAATGGTATATAGTCCAACTAACTTTTTTAAACAAAACGAAGCACTAACTATTGCCACGTACAATAATTTCGAAAGTATGATAGTAGTAAAAAAGTTTTCGAAATAAAAGTTGCATCGGACGACAGGAGCCGTAGTGAGCCGTAAATCTTTTGTTGTTAAGCGGAGTCGCTTCAAAAAATATGAAGGTCATCTTTGTTTTCTAAATAGAATGCTATGTTTTGGCACCTGTTTTCTGATAGCGGCTATTGAGACGAATCCAACGAGGTGCAACACTAAGATCTTTGAAGGACAGCAAAGGTCATTCATGACAAAAAAGGCGAAACAAACTTGTATTTACAGAAGGTGTTCAAAGTTCAAAGTGATTGCTATTGGTATCATTGCAATGCTGCAATTTTCTTATCATGGATTCAGTAGTATTTCCTATCACTTTGGCACTTATCGAATTGCGTGCAGTAACAATTTGTTGGGGTAAACTTTACCGGACTCAAAATTTGTGCCTTTCTCCTATAAATTATGATGTATTTGATATGTAATCAACTAGATTTGTACGCGGGACAGCTGCAGATTGAAGTTTCGATCCTGTAGGATTAATGGTTCAGCAGTTATGCTTGCTTAAAGTTGAGCAATCTGCAGTGCTTTTGGCAGGTAAGGGCGCCGCCATATTGGTTTGTAGTGACGACCGCGAGTCGCTTACCGAACAGAACCGCTAGTCCTTGTCGCCTCCCCCCCGACCTAATCACGACGCGCGACCGCCACTACAAATCGATATAGCAGCGTCCTTACCTGTCAAAAACATTGTAGATTGCTCGATTTTAAGCAAGCATAACTCCGGAACCATTGATCCTACAGGTTCGAAACTTCGATCTGCAGCCGCCCGGGTACAAATCTACTGGATTGCATACCAAATACTTGATAATTTATAGGAAAAAAGCACAAATTTTGATTCCGGTAAACTAAAGAGCAGCTATTTGTTGTACAAATGTAAATAATTGTACGGCGTGTAGGGTGAGAACGTTGAGGATGAAATACGAAAAGAATGTAAACTGAGTTTTTGTTGAGATATATTCCTGTCGATTCTCTATCTACGCTCTGTGTGTCTCTCTCTCTCCCTCATTATTACACTTTTATGGATAGACCGTGTGGCGATTAACTTCAACAATTAATTAAATCAGTCTCCGACTTTTCGATGATTTCTTTTTTTAATCAACGACTCACGATTAACTTCATCAATCAATTGAATCAATCGCGAGTTGGCACAGTCGGCCAATAGACAGTTGGCGCGCCGAGCCGACTGTGCCAACTCGCGTCTAGGTCGCGCTCTGATTGGTCCGTTTACGTTAATAACTCCTAAACAAAGCCGCGGATAACATTTTTGCAAAGGAAAATGTTGCTTCAAATGATCTCAGGAACCTCCCATTTCCGGCTGTTGAAGGAATTTTGGTATAATACATGGTATAGTACATATATCTTCTATCTACACTGGTGGAATTAATTCTGGACATTTTGAATAAAGATATTCTTTATTTCATATTTATGCAGAAAATGTATTGTATATTCTGCTATGCTAAATTGATACCGTAATATTTTTATTGTAATCTATAATGTTCATACTGAATATTTTCACATGATTTGGTTTGTAAATATTTTAAATTTTTAATTTAAAAAAATCTAAACTGTGTTGTTAATTTTGTTTTTGGGTCTGGCAACACGAATTGTCGCATGATGTAAATAGCCAATCATAGGATGCGTGGGTTCATTGTAACAACCAATCAGGAAGTCGTTGACGGTCTTTACAAACAGTTTCATCATTGTTTTAGTCAGGCATTGTGTGTTCAGAAGTGAGGACCTTAGTAAAATTTTTATAAGTGTGAATAACGACTAAAATGTGATTCAAATACCTCGAAACACGTTGAAATTGTTATTTTCATTGTAATATATTAAAAGGATGGCTGTGAATGGTCTTTTTACTGATTTTTAAATATAAACGTACGTCCTAAAATTGAATAACCATGATTAGAATATAAACTAGAGGGCTATTGTTGCTCGCTCGCTTCGCTCGCTCGCAAGTAGGGTTGTTTTTGCTCGCTCGCTTCGCGGGTAGGACTGCTCTTGCGAGAGGGTTAGTGATACGCATGGCTAGTAGGGCCTACTGATATTAATGTTTTTTATTTGGTGTGTGACTCTCCAAGAGTCACACAAAGAACTTCCCGATTCGTTACTCCTTCGCCAACATCGCTAACATCGTTTTTTTTTTGTACTTTCATCGATATTCTCCCAAAATGTATTCTTGGGAGTAGAGATGATAAATTCACTGTTGCATTGGAATAACTTTCGATTACTCCAAGCGGTAACATTAGCATCAGTTAAAAAAAAAATGTTTTTAAATCTAAAAAAAAAATTTTTTAAATCTAAAAAAAAAATTAAGAAAAAATTTTTTTTATGTAATTGTGTTTCGTTCTTTGGTGGAAAATTTTCGTCCTCCCTTATAAATTGCATTGTAGAATCAACTCTTTTCGAAAAAAAACTAAAAATCTAAAAAACTACTTGACCAATATGGACCAAAATCTAATCAGCTCTAAGTTACGACGGGGCACATCGATTGCATCATTCATCATCCTGATCGCGTTGTTACTTTTTCTGAAAACGTTAACGAAAAATTTGATAACATACAAACGGCCATACGCACACACACACACATACGAACATTTTGCTGAAAATAGTCTAAAATGACTGCAATGACCATGAAACGTGAAGATCTGCTAAAAAATCGATTTTCGATTTTCGGGGTAATTACAATAACTTCCCTATAAAATCGGGAAGTTAAATATAAATGATTATATTAAATAATTTGAATGAATGCGAAATTTAAGTAAAATTTAAAAGTGTCCAGAATTAATTCCGCTAGTGTATAGTTTAGTGTTAACAACGGAATTCTTTTTTTTAAGAAATCGAAATTAATACTAAAATGTAAATTTAGAATAATGTGAATGTAATAGTGAATGTATCGAATCACTTATATGACTAGCTGTAAATGCGACTTAAATTTTCAAATAAAAAAAAAGACCTTTAGATCGTCATGATAATTCAGCTGACATCTGAAAAGACTATAAATTAAACTGTGGACGGAAAGAAAATCTCAAGAATGTAAAGAGAAATCATATCACGTAAAAAGGGTGTTGCCTGGAAGTGATCGCCGGGTCACGTCTGGAGCTGACGCTGGACATGACAACAAAGGAGAAGTCAGTGATCGTTTATTAACGAAGGCGACAAAGACTTATGGTAGTTTGTCGATCAAACAACTGGCGCCAAGTCAATACATCGAAATACCAGCAAATACTACTAGAAAAAATTAATCGATCGAGCAAACCAAGTATCTGTCACTATTAAACGAGAAAATTATACGCTGATTAAAAGGAAGGCTTCATCACACTAAAACATTCAGAACATTTTTCAGACAATCTCTGAGACAGAGCCACCACTAAAAATTGCTGTACCATTATTGAAAATATTGTTTACATTACTAAACATATTGGTATCTAATCAATTAAGGTGGAGGGGGTCAGTGCGCCCTAGTTTTTGCAAAGTTGGTCTTTAAACTGATGTATTTTCAGTCTGGTATGTAAAAACTTAACGTTCTTGGTATCAAACTCTTGCCACAGTTATTACTGATGAATTACTATTATGTAGGATTCTAATTTTGCTTGAAAATTATCATTTTGATAGGTTATTGTACAAAGTGTCAACTAGGACGCACTTGCCCCGAGAATGGGACAAGTCCGCCTCTCAGAATTAAAAATGCTTTCGAACCTACTTTCAAGTGCTACGGGACAAGAAAAGAATGATTAACAAGCCTGCTATAAAATGTTTCTTATTGCATTAAATTATATTGTTTAGTTTTATAGTTATCTATTTTTAAAAAAACTAGATGGGAGTTGTTGCTCGCTCGCTTCGCGAGCTCGCGAGAGGGTTAGTGGTACGCATTTTATTTGGTGTGTGACTCTCCAAGAGTCATACAAAGAAGTTCCCGATTCGTTAGTTGCAGTATATTATTATCATTATTAAGTGTAAGTTTTAAGAAGATTATACGTTTTCAGGGAAATTCAATAGTTCTCCACTTATAGAAATGTTTGCTATATGGCGTCGCATTAAACCAATATCGCTTGGTTCCTTGTTATAGCATAGTAATGTTGCAAAATAAATTGCAAATGCTCCACAATCAAACGCATTGTTTTGATATTGTACTCTGTGGAATATATATTTCTTATTATATTTATAAAGGGCATTCAAATAATCTATTACATCATGGTTCAAATGATTAGCATTAAAACTATCATAAATGTGTACATTGCCGTTACCATCAGATCTTGTGCAAATCCAATGTCCTACTACCTTTTTTCCAATTTCACCAGTGTATATTATCTGAATATTCGTCTCATGTTCTGGGATCTCTTGTAAATTACTCAAAAAAACTCGAACGTAACCAGTATCTTGAACAAAGTTGTATATTCCACGCTCGTTTAGATTTCTGTTCATAATTTCGTGAAATAAATTAATATGTTTATTTTGTAAATAACAATCAGGTTAAATGACTTCTTTACATTCGGCTGTTTCTAAAGCATAGTTATAACCATAATTGAGGAAACATTCTGCAGGCACTGCATATTCATGATTATTTTGCTCGATATGCTGGTCCGAGATTATTATACATTCATCAAAAATTGTGAAATTTTCAGGATTCATTTTTTGATTTGCGATTGTTACATCTGTTTTCTCTTCATTCTCTTCTTTTTTATATTTAATTTACTTCTCAAAGTACCAATATTTTGATATATAACTATTAATCTGTTTTGATTGACCAAATTATTGAATGATAATTTTAATTGTTTAGATTTTCGCAAACGATACAATTAATCGTTAACCGGGTTTGCAGTATTGATCTTTGTTTTTTTCGATACTGTTAATTTAAATTGTCCCAAAATATATAAACCGCTCAATTTTGAAACTCTGCTCAGTGCTACATACAACATTTGTAAAGTTCGCCTTTCTGATTTTTTAAAATCCAAACATACTTTCTCGTATGTTTGTCCCTGACTTTTACGAATCGTAATCACTTCAGCAGGAATCACTGGAAATTGACTACGTGTGATTTGATATTTTTCCTCACTCGACATATTTACTTGATTCGATATTTTTATTATTGGCGTTAAATTTTGATCAATATCTGCATTTTTCATATAATTACGATAACGAGTTCTTACTTTCACTCCTACTCTGGGCAATTGAAAATCTAACCACAATATAGACGGAATTTTAGTATTTTCTTGAAAAGTAATAAATTTTAATATTCCGCATGCTTCAGTAACCAGTCCGTCTTCAACATCAATGTTATTAATTATCATATATTTTATATTAATTTTCAATTTAATCTCAGTTAATAATTCCTTTTGAACTGATTGTTTTTTCAAAGATTGTAATATAAATTTTTTTGTACTTTCATTAATATTCTTCGAAAATATATTCTCGGCAGTAGAGATGATTAATTCACGCTTGCATTGGGATCTTTTTCGATTATTGTAAGCGGTTACATTAGCATTAGTTGCATAATTAAAAAAAATATAAAAAAATATGAAAAATATAAAAAAAAATTTTAGAAGATCTGCTAAAAAATCGATTTTCGGGGCCATTACAGTAACTTCCCTATGAATCGGGAAGTTAAGAAGTACTTTTATACTGAAATATTAAAGGGGATATAGCGATATTAAAACAAAGTTTAAAAATGCTTTCGAACCTTGGTTCAAGTGCTACGGGGCAAGAAAAGCCAAATGTATTGTCCAGTTTTATAGTTACCCAAACAGTACGCACTTACCCCACCGTGATAGTACGCACTTGCCCCGTGTAGTAATATTTACGGGGCAAGTGCATCTTAGCGTTCTTCTCAATAAATTTTAAAAAATATAATAAAACTGGTTTATTTAATGTAAACCTACATCAATATTTGTTGTACTTAGCTAAAATGTCAACACAGGATATATTAATAACTTGTGAACTATTGCACGATCAGGGTAACCTCAAAGCTGTACGTGTACCTCGCACGTGACTGTTTGGCATTGGTTGATTTCGGCGAGGAAAACACCTTTATTCTTGGGCGACATCTATGTAGAATAGTTGATACTAACTTATACTACATTAATAAATACAAGCTAGAGAAATTTCTTACATATTATAATAAGAATAACAAATTAACGCACTTGTCCCATTGACGCACGTACCCCACTCCACCTTACTACACATTTAAGTATTGTATAAGATATTATATCAATTTCATATCCATAAAATGAAAACAAATCATACGAAATGGAATTATTCTAGCTGGAAGGAAATTTTTCATTTTGGAGTTAAAATGATTCCGAGTGCAAAGAGTTAAAAAGTGTACTAGTGCTTTGCAAGGCTACCTTTTTATAATTTTCACATGGTTGTAAACAGTTTATTATTTTATTTTTGGCAAATGTCGATTGATCTTTTATCTAGCGCTTTTCACTACTGAAAAACGCCACCTTTCTAATATCGAGAAATGAGGAGGCGCAACCCGCACCTTTGCAATCCTGGAAACGAGTCTAGGTGTGTATTTCTGAGTGCTGTATACATGTAATGCAACTATACAAATATTCAATGTAATATTATTTGACTGCAGAGCTTTATGCATTTATGACTTCTGGAAAGTTTCAAAAAATTCCACAGAATTTAACACGATTTTTAGTTATTCCAGATCTATAAAGGCTACTACCACTGAAAATAAGATCTTATTTGTTGCCACTTTCTCGAAATTTGCCAACAAAATTTAAAAATTGCATAAACATCTGCAGTCTTAATATTATATTTAGCTCATTTAAAAAAATACGCTGAAAGCATCTCGACAAATGCAGATAACTCTTTAATTTTCACAATTATGCAGTTAGGAGCATAACTGAAAACACATTTTAAATCAGAATAACCTTTTTATGAATGGACCAAACGAATTCAATTTCTCTGTAAAGCTAGAAGAATTAGTTTAGTGAATGACGTCTAAAACATATGTTCAAAAAATGCATTTGGTCGGAATTGTGAAAAACAGTAGTAAAAATTGATTTTTACAACTTTTTTAGCTGGATCAATAACGAAAATTTAAAAGATGTGTTTGGCCAACTCGTATAAATTATACACGCTCTATACATTTCATTGAAATTGGTTAATTGGTTTACGTGTTATAAACGATCAAAAGTGGTGTAAAATTGCAATTTTTCATGATTTTCGGCCTTTGTACCACTTTTAATCTTTTTTACCACTTTATTAAATTATTAATCTAAATACTAAATTATTAATCTAATCTATTTAATCTATTTGGCCAGAAAAAGTTGAAAGAACTATTTTAGCGTTATTTATAGGCTCAGTGTTATAATATTATATACCGTTGGATTCGTCTTAAGATCAGCTGCAACATTATGTAATCCAAAATACATTTTAGCATTTAAAAAATCAAATTCACCTCAATTTTTTCTAAAAAAAAATTTCTTTCCAACTTTCATATATTGAAATTTGTGGACGTCTGAATACTGTTCCTCTTTTGTTCGAAACATTTTTTCCTCAGATTATCGAGAACCCATTAAAAACCGTGGCGATAGTGAAATATTAGCACTATTATAACTTGAAAAATATTTAAGAAAAAAATATTTTATTATAGTGTTCTGGAAAGCCCTCAAAACAAGCTACAAGATTATGCAATAACAAATAGGGAGTTCTATTTAAGAAATTGAAGATGACCTTCACGTGATTTTCAAACGACCATCCAAGATCAAATCGATGACACCATTTTATGACACCCTTCAAACCAAACAACTTTTGTCTGAAACATTTTTCTCCAAAATGCTTCATTACCGAGATATACGTCTGTTTCACTTTAAATGACTCACCCGGTATATGATAAGAACATCTTTAAATTATTACCATTAATTTTCATCCGAAAATACATCAGAAATTTCTTCCTCAGATAATGTTTCTTCTTCATTTGAGGCCAAACGTAGCCGAACGTGCAGGCGTACGCGGAACGCTGCTAAACGGTTAATACTAAATTAGCTATAAAATTTCAATTCGGACATAGTCGGAATCAAATTTTGTTGGCTTATAATCAGAAATCTTTACCGAATGTAATGAGACCAAAAAGAGCATCCAGACTCACACAGAACTATAACAAAATCGTTAATAAAGTTTTGTAATCGTAAAAAAAATTTACAGAATTATTGGTACTGTTCAAATATTAATAACTGTACTAATTTAGATGATAACAAAATTAAATCTGTGCGAAAGTGCACTGTACAACAACCTGACAAACTTTTGGAACACAAGAATTTACACAATTCTCCTTACAACACTTGAAAATCGCCAATGAACGGTGGCTGTTTAAGAACGCAAAGCGCGCCTTAAAATCTCTTGACTTTCGATGAAGTTTACTACTTCACGGGTGTACAAATAGAAAAAACAACGTTGAAGCCTTATTCTTCGGACCTTTAACTACGACGGACAACGAAAATTTTTTGAATCGACTTTTTTCCACTTTTTCAGCCCAAATAAATAAACCACTGTGTACCGGTCAAAATGACCGGTTCCAGATCTTTTATTTTACACTGATTGAAATAATAATAATTATTTCATAAGAAATTATTGTATAGATGTCTTTAATAGAGCACGTATTGCAATAGGAACTGCACAAAGTCTAAATCAAATTAATCTTGTCATTTTTATTAGGAAACATGTTCCAGTTACTTTTGGGGCTCGGTACGTTTAGTGTTAATATTACAATATTCTAAATCGTTTCCATTTGTTCATTGTGCTTACTCCCTAATACGAAATTCATTAAATAAATAATACGGTAAATGAATAAAGGGACAATAATTATTCGCAACATTCTACAAAGCGACATAACTTACAGCATCTAAAAAATAAAAATGCTAAATATAATAAATTCTGAACGAATAAAAGTCAAATGGTTAAAATGTTTTCCCCTTTTTTCCGCATTTGATAGTAGCGCGTTTTTTTCCAGGGACCAAAGAACGCGATGAGGTATTATATCGCTTGTCAAGCACCAATGGAGTCGACCGTTACCGACTTCTGGAGAATGATCTGGGAGCAGCAGTGCAAAGTAATCATCATGTTAACCGATCTCGTTGAAAACGCAGTAGAGAAGTGTACTGAGTATATTCCCCCGTCGGAAATAACTGACTGCCACCGGTTGTACGGTGATTTCCAAGTAACTCTCAAGAAAAGAGAAACCAAAGAAAAATATGCCATTTCCACGCTTCATTTAAAGGTAAGCAACAAATTTCCGGTGAATTCATCGGGATCGCTATTGTGTAATACAGTAAAGTTCCAATTTAAACCGATTTTTTTGTTGCCGCGTAGAAAAGGACAGCATGTAAACACAGTATCGGTGAGACAATGCTAATGCAATAATGAAACTTCTTTATTTTTTACTTATTTTTAATGGAATTTTGCCAATATATTCGCGACATTTTTCTGATTAAAATGACACTAAACAAGATACAATTTGGCCCATATTTACTGTGCATGTAAAGCATAATTTATAATTTATCATATACATATAAGAAAAAAATTGAGAATAGAAAAGCTAGCATCGCATTAGTATTTTAAACAATACAATAAGTTTTGAATTTTTGTCGACCGTCGCGGTCGCTGTTTCTTTTTCTTTTTTACTCGCTATCCTTTCCTATATCCTAAAGTTACTCCATACCGTCAATTAAACCACTAAATACAGTTGAAATTACATCGTGTTTAGTGTGATTTTAATCAGAAAAATTCCAGAAATAAGTTGGTGAAAGTCCCATATAAAATAATGAAAAATAAAGAAGTTTTGTAATTGGATTAGTAGTGGTTCACACCGATATACCCGACCCGGAGGCAACTCGAGCTCCTCAGCGCTTCGCGCGATTCCCTCCCCCCCTCCAGTGGAAGGGGTAGGCGAACTGACTTAAAACGCTCGCCTCCGTCGCGCTATGATTGGGACTTTACCGTATTTCTTAACGCATACCATCACACAATATCTGCATTTATTAAATTGTTATAATAACGGATATGAGTTACTCTTCATTCTCAAAATTAATTTATTTATATGTATTCCTTCAACTTGTTCAGCCATACGTTCATGTACCGCTCATTACAAAAGTATTGGACCACTTTCGTGTAGAATTACGGGTTCGCAAATTGAAAAGTAAATCGAAATCTATTTTCAATGAAATCAATTGATTTTATAATATAGAATAGTAGTAATAGTATAATATATAATATATAATAATAATAACATTAAAACATATAACAGTTCTCTGAATCTCGGTCGACAATTGTTTACACTACAATTAATGTTATCGGCGCACTGGTTCGATCAATTGGATCAATTTCCAATTGATCAAACCAGTGCGCCGATAACATTAATTGTATTATAACATATAACTATAGTAAAATAAACTTGTAACTACTTATCAATAATAGATGTTAAGTTCTTTTTAGTTGCAAATCTACAATTCTTTGTCAAATTCGTTTAATACCTAACGTTACCGAAATACTTTCGTGACCAACTATTTTATTCATATAAATTTCAAATATGAAGTTTGTCTATTAGTTGGTCTTTTATCATGTTACTACAGAAACGAGATTCCTTTATTTTGTTCAATTCGTATTCGTTCGTTCAATAATAGTTAACACGAGTATTAGTGACTAGTACTAATAAATAGATCAATGAAATTAAAATTGATAACAATGTTTTTACAATATCGATCATTACGGTTCTATTACATACTATACGGAAGATATTTATTTATAAAATATACGGATTAGGGAAACGCAGTAATAGGAAATTTTAATCCAGTACAAATACAACTATTGTGTTTTTGATTTATCTATATTATTGGTAGGAAAAATGAGTTTTTCACCGATATTTTTGAGCAATAATTTGCAAACGAATTTTTAATGAACAGTCGAAGTACATGATCCTCGTTATTTCCGTTATTGCTTACGAACTATTGTATAATTTCAAAACTCATTTGCTTGTAAGTTACACATAATTTTGTACCTTCAGTTTAGTTTTATGAATTTTTGTATCTTTAAAGTATTATGTACTTTCTTTTTCTTTTTCAATTATTTAATTTTGATGTAACTAAGGTGTCTTTCAATGACGTAAATGGTAGGTTCTTAATTAAAAGTTACTACATATATATTCCATGGATACAACTTCCAAGAACGATTGTCGTTAAAAGTTTCCGGCAATAAAAGCAATCTGCACACTTGTGCAGAATAGGGTACTGCACACCCTAGCTATAGCCTATCTCGATTTATGGTTGGCTTGATAGTAATTTCTTTGATGTCCTGACATACCCACACGTATGTATACTTGTATAGTAATGAAACGAAATTCACCTTATTCACATACAGTGAGTGTAAAAAGTATTCGTACGCCCTTTAAAATAGAATAGCTTTTTTATATTAATTATACCAAACGACCTGATTTTTTATAATCAATTAGAAACATTGCTTTACGAAATGATATGCAATAAAGATTTTCCAAATAATTATAATTTACAAGGCTACATGCAAAAATAAAGAAGGCATTTTCTAAACTTTTTTATTTGTTATGTTAGTTATACACATGCTAAAAATTTCATCGAAATCGATTAACATACACACGAGCTACAAGCGGTTAAAAATGGTGAAAATCGTAGTTTTACACGACTTTTGATCAGTTTCTGCTTAAAATCCACAGAATCGTACATGCGTCAATCGATTCGATGAAATTTTCAGTATGTGTATGACTAACATACACCTACAAAACGCATATTTTTAATTTTTAGCTCTACTAAAAAAGTTATGAATGGTGCCTCTTTTACTTTCTCGTGTAATTCGTTTGGTCTGATCATAAAAAAGTTATACTGTTTTAAAGAGCGTTCAAATAGTTTCGTGGCTCACTGCATATCGTAGTAAGTGCATCATGTCCTTGTATTTCGCTGTCGTACTCAGTCGTATATTTTCTTAAAGTGGTGTCAATACAACATTTTCACATTTTCTTTGTCCACAGTCTACCTCAACGTAGTAATAAATTCAGGATTATAAACTCTGCATTCTTGTCCATTGATATCTTATAGAAAATTTTATTCGGTTAATTTCTCAAAAAACGCATCCAGCATATTTTTAACCAATTTATTATGTATGTTTCTCCGTTAGAATTCTTTACCCTTTGAAAAACTGCGTTCTCCGAAAATCTTATCACTGCCTTCAGACATTTGAATATCCACACTTTTGGACATTATCACTAATGCATTGGACTTAAGCCACTTTCAAAGTAATGCTTTTAATTATCGAAATAACTGCGAAAATTTATGTGCACAAAATTATCGTATACTCTGAATATACTTAACCGCAAAATGTTGTTTATGACAACTAACTTTAAGCTGTATACGTTACTACAGTCAACAGAAAACAATTAACAAATGAACTTAGGCCACTTTCAAAATAAACGGCTCATTTAGTTTTTTGTAAATTTGACATAAAATTCATAATCAGCGATCAGATAGCGTCTTCAATACGTCCGCAGTTGTACATTCGGACGTCTTGAAAATGTCCTGTATGTTCCACGAACGTCTTCCGGACGTCTCCTAAACGTCTTGTGTTAGAAAACGGTACGTCTTAAAGACGTCTATTTGACGTCGAAAAGAAGATCAGGAGATGTTCGTAGGACATTCGGGAGGTCCTTAAGACGTCCCTAAGAAGTCTTAAAGGTCCATAAATGTTAATTGAATTAAAAGAAGGGAAGATTAATAATAGATTTTGACAAAAACGATTTTAAAGTTAAATCTAGCTTTATCAGAAGAACGCATGTGGAATTGGCATAAAAAATGTAATAAAAGCAACAATTGCAATTAAAATCACAATAAAAATAATAAAAATTACAATTACAATTACAATTAAAATCACAATAAAAATTGAAATTGAAATTGAAATTGAAATTGGAATTCGAATTGGAATAGGAATTGAGATTGGAATTGAAGTGGAAATTGAAATAGAAATTGAAATGGAAATTGGAATTCGAATGAAAATGGAATTGGAATTGGAATTGAAATTGAAAGTGAAATGGAAATTGGAATTGAAATTGAAGCAAAAGCACTATAACTCGAACAAATAATACCAATGCTAATGTTTACTGCTAGATATGGGTATACATATAAGAACCACACCTGTTTATGGTTTTAAAGACGTCTTTTTAGGACGTAAGACTTTCACACCTAAAATAAACGTAAAATGGTCGTCTTTAAGACATCGTGTGCTATCTGGGTCCTTGCTATTTTGGCCAGGTTTTGACGATTTCCGACCATTGCGCGATATATGAGTTCGTCTGAATGAAATTGATGTCGAGTCGCATTCAACATAGGAGTGCAAAGGGTTACGGAACAAAGACTAATGAATAAATTTGGTTTTTCAGAATCTGGAGAACAACACGTTCCGGGAGGTGTATCATATTTGGTATTTGTGGCCTATCAATGGCGCACAATCGGACGGAGCAGGCTTGATAGCTGTGCTCCTTGAGGCGAGAGCACTCCAAAGGGGTGGCCCTGGACCCATTGTGGTCCACTGTAGTCCCGGCACTGGTCGTACTGGGACATTAATAGCTCTTGACCTAGGAATTAGACAATATGAGATTACGAGGACTGTGGACGTGCCAAGGGTCGTTTACACTATCAGACGGGATCGTGCTGGGGCAGTCCAGACGAAAGAACAATATGCATTCATTTATAAGGTGATTCTCTTTCTTCATCAGTTTTGAAATGCTGACTCCCTGGATCATCAATGCATCGAAGAATCCCGCGAAATTATAGTAGCTTAGCAACTATGAAATACAAACTGGAAAGTTACAATTTCTCATAATTCGACTCCGGTTCTCCATGCAAAATCAAAATTATCTACGTCATTTGCTAAACACGGGAGATTAGTAGACAATTTATTCCTTCTTCCGTCATTTTAACAAATTGGAGATTTTAGTTTTCTTTTACAACCCTGTAATCAAAGTATTTTTATTAGATTGATCTTGAATTGTATTTTGTAACAAGTAAAAGTAAAAAAGCAAGAATAACATTTTTGTATACTTAACTACAAGTGTACACAACTAATTTGCCAGGACTTATATGTATTACTTCTGGGTCAAATAGTCCCCTTTCTGAATATGCCGACAAAGTTTTAATTTATTATCCAAAAATTCTATTTACTAACCCCTTGCCTTATAATTTAGCCCCTATTTAGCCAATGAAAATGTACAGATTATTTGAAGCCTTTTGTATTTAACATATTTGCTCAAATTCTTATTTTAATGTTTTTATTTCATGTTTTGAAAATAAAATACAAATACAATCAATACAAAAAAAATACAATCAATTTTGGCGTCCGAAAACCATGACGTATCTAAAACATAAATTTAAGGCAAAACATTAATCATTCGTTGCACTTGCTATCAGCATTCCTTGTATTCAAACTCATTTATGAAGAACGTCTCAGTAACTATTGGTTTCTCATCTCATCTTTGCAGTAAAGAAACCCAAAGTGACTTTTCTATCTTGATGAAAAAGCAAAATGAAGGAAAACTAATTATTATATTGTTTTCTACTTTTGAAATCATACAACTTTCGTTGCAAGCATTTCTTCATAGTATACCAAATAGTGTAGGTCAGATAGGACATCTCGAGGAGAAATCGAGCACAGTCTGGCGAGCAGATGGCGGGCATTATGCTGTCAGAACGACGCTCGAAGCTGCTCGGGCAGAACCACGGTGTATTATAGAGGTGTTTAGACTGCCCTCAGAGAAGTGTGATAGTTCGCTCCTACTTCTCTGGTCGCTGCTAGATGGCACAGAGTGAAGTGCCCAAATATGGTATAGTCGCCTATTATGGCACTATCTTATATCTTGTAAAGGAGAAGTCGCACTCCGGTAAGAAAATCCTCAAACAATAGTTTACCGTGTTTACTCAACAGTGTGCAGTGCAATCGCACCATATCTATAGATTTTAGTATCGATCCTCCGCCAGTCGTGTCTGCACGTGCTAAATATTTTTCTGGTTAGATTTTCGATTGTATCTTTTTCGAGGAAGGTAATGATTTTGAAATGTTTGAACATATCTGTAGTTTCAGTTTATTTACATGAATGTTTGCCAACTGTTGGTTTGGGCTAAAATTCATTTTCTCTTTGTCAGTATTATCAGTATTTGCTAGTATTTGCTCAGTCCACGAGGAATTCCCAATATGGTACTACCAAGGGTTCCCTAATATGGGTATAGCTATTGACATTCTTGGTGTGGGTGCCGAATATGGCACTAGGTGTCATATTAGGCCCCAGAATCTTATAGGGAGGAAATGCATCTACAACTGGTAATTTTTTGGACGAAAAAGAGCATTCTAAAATAATCAAAAAATGACATCAAGAAAAAGTGGTTCATATTTGAGCACTTTACCCTATCGGGCAGAACTACCGTCTATGAGCATAACTTGCACGTCATGTGTGAATGAGATTGAGTCGCGCAAGCGCGGTTCGGCATGCACACAATCTCAGGGTGCGTTCCGTTTCACGCATTAGGCGCATTGATCGCATTCAATGCGATGCGCGCATTGATATCGTTCCGTTTCGTTAATGCGCATGATGCGTGATAATGCGCGCTTGGAAATGGTACACTTTTCCATGCATTTGATGCGAATAAAAAATGGCTGCTTATATATTGTTAAATAAAAACATTAAAAAAGAAGAATTGAACAGTTGTAGTGATTTGAGTGATACTACCGATATCAGTGACAGCGAAGATGAATTGGAAGATATTTTTGTGAATTTTGATTTGCAATTAATTTATTTATAATTACATGTTATGTAAAAAATATATTGATTGTATATATTTTATACCTTGAGTAGCCCTCAGCACTTTCCTTATCAAGCAACAAGGTCAATACTTCGTTGCTTTATTTCACAATGTGCTTTATTTGCATCTGCTTTTTTCAAATGTACCGATAATGTATCGACTACGCACTAAGCGCTTCACTTCTGAGCTGTGGTAGCTGATGCACGGTTAATGCGCGAGAAGTGGTGGGAATCTGGGAAATTCTGTGCGCTCTGATGCTTGCATTGAATGAAACGGAACGGTTCTCTATGCGGTCTATGTGCTTGATGCGTGAAACGGAACGCACCCTTATTCATGCTCACGGACGGTAGTTCTGCCCGATTTGCCATTTAGCGGCGACCAGAGAAGTAGGAGCGAACTATCACAAAACGTCAACCTTACAGACGTGGTTAGTCGTAACACCTCTACATATAATACACCGTGGGCAGAACGAAGGTAGCTCGGTCCTGAATTCTGCCTTGGTTTAAGAGGGCAACACGATCGCACTAATGTGGCGAATGCCGTTATACAGGGTAGATCGCACTAATATTAGTGCCGCCGACGAGAATACCTCGTCTGTGTTAGTGCGACGCAGGCAGAATCCAGGACCGAGCTGCCCGGATTCTGAGATGCCCGGTTTTTCTGACAGCAGAAAGCATTTTGCTTACTGGGTACCAACAGTTAAGGCGAACGTATTTCCACCAAAATCAGTCAAAATGATTGGTCTTGCAAAAATACGTAATAATAAAATATTTTTATATTTGGTGACTCTGCATAAAAGTTTAGGGTTGGAACAATCTTATTTGAAGAATTGTTTTATCACCCGAATGCAACACAATTTAAATGTAATTCCGGTGGCATACTTATTGTTAGTTAGCTGAATAAACAGCTGTATAAACATACTGCGCTGAAAAGCGTATGGAAGATTAGGATTGCAATAATCTTATTTGAAGAATTGCCTCACCACCGCAATGCAAAACCTTGCAGCGCAATGTACAGTAAAGTTGCGATAGTTGTCAACGACCAGGTATGCGGTAGTTGTCAGGTGCCTACCCAATCCACTGTCGCGCATGGGAAATGGCACGGCGTATGGGAAAGAAATAGTTGCGGATAGCCGCCGTTGCCGGCACAGTTCAACGACCCGCGTGTTCTCTTTGATCTGTACTTACATGCTGTCCTTTACTACGTTCGGCTTTCGATTGAACTCTCATGCAGTCATAAAGAAATAATGTCGGTATGCGATAGTTGTCCGTGCGGAAGACAGGCTGGTTGACAAGAATCGCGACTTTCCTGTATTTGTTAAATGTCTGGAAACAATTGACAGAGTTTTCTCTTTTACAGGCCCTAAATTTGTACGCGACCAAACTAGCCGGCGGTGTGTTGGATTCGACGTGAATCGATGAAACAAATTTTGAAGTATGCTGCGTCGAAAAGAGATTTCTGAATCGATAAAGGGTAAAAGAAACATCACAGAAGACGACACGAAGCACGAGATTATGAAACACTCGAAATCTTAGAATTATCTAAAATAGGGAAATATTATATATATATATATATATATATATATATATATATATATATAATAATAATAATAATTGAACGAAAAAAGGCGACATGTGATAAGTGGACCACTCTGACGATCACGCATCGTTTTAGATTTTTACTTGATCTACTAGGAACGCGACGAATTCAAACACGTAAAAGTGGGACACCTCTTTTAATTCATATACATATTCGTCTTTTTCTTTTGGTCGATATTTCAATTTTGTCATAACATTACAGACTTATTAATTACATGGTCTTTATTAACGAAATCTATCACGTATCGATGTTTATGAAACTGAGAATTTTCCGAAGAAGCAAATTTTGAATATATTTACTTGAGTGTTCGAATATTTTTAAGTCTAAAATTTATAAATACTCAACCGTTGTAAATATTATGTCACTCTGCTTTATTATTGTACATTTTTTATATGGTTACTCTGTAAAACTGTAAAGTTTCATTTATATTGACGAAGAATACTTCGTACACGTATCTTCCTAGGTTTTTAAGCATAGTTTATGTAACTGAAGAATTTCTCAATCGTTGTAATAGAATCGATTTCAATTTTAGAAGCTGCACTGCTTAATTTCTTTTAGATAGAGAAACTAACTAACTACCACATTCTTTGAACGTATGTAAATATTTTATTAAAAATAGTGGGTTTTAAAATACTACATGTCCATGTTTCGCATCGATTGATTTTAATCACATTTTAATGTTACATTACATATGTTACTTTAAAAGGTTCATAAATTGTTGTGATAAATCATCACTAGACTGCGGATGTTTATGCATTTATGAAGGAATTGGTTGCATGAAGGATTTAAGAATATCGTAATGTTGTTATCAATGTAACAAAGTCATTAAGGGATGCAATAAATTTTTATTTTATTCCTGAATCCCACAATCAATGCAGAACATTTTTATTTCGCTTAAAGATCTGCAGTCTAATTATCACAAAATATATTCGTTCTTACCAGAGTTGGGCAAAAATTTTATTTATATAAAAATTTCAAATAAAGCCACTAGACACAGTCCAAATTCTATCGAGTTTAGTGTCATTTTAATCGGAAGAATGCCACAAACTAGCTGGCGCCACTTCCATGATAAAATTATGAAAAATAAACAAGTTTTGCAATTGAATTAGTAGTAGTTTCACACCGATACACCTTCGTCTGCCTGGAAGAAAATTATTCGAAGGATTTATTCGAAGTCTTCGAATAATTTTACGAATAAAACCACTGTATTCGAAATTTTTATTTAAATAAAATTTTTGCCCCAACTCTGGTTCTTGCTATACGTTTAAATTTTAAAATTAAACCAAATTTAGAATTGGAGGCCACACGTTCAATTAAAATGTAAACATTTTCTAAGAATATAAGCATCCTGTTGTGGTTATATAAAACATTTTTCTACAATATTCTGTATCTGATCACGTATGATTCTTTTCAAATGATGGAAAATCTGTATGTATATGTTTAGATACATTAAAATAATGTACGCTTTTTAAAGATGTGTAACCGAAAGAAAAAGATAGACCAAGGTGTACCTACTTTGTTCAAGTGAAAAAACACGAATTGACAATGAGAGGCCGAAATTCATTTGTGATATCCGAGGTATCTGTCGACGTCATACAGCTACGCACTTTTAAAGCCTCTATGATTTCGTATATTGCAGATTTTGTCTCCTTTGTCAATACTTTAATAGAAATATGTATATGTATTATATGTTATATATATTTATAAATAAAATTAATTAAGCATACTTTGAATATTTAACATTGGTAAGCTGGTAGGGTTACTTCAGAATGGCTGTTGTAAAAACGATTTCGTTTTACAAATACTTTGCTACTGCTATCTCTCTTCGAAATTATCGATGATAACAACATGGCTTTTTCGAGTTTGACACATGTACAGATGTGTGCTCACCGTAATATCCTGCACAATTTTTTTAGCAGCCACGATAAACTCGTGAAAAGAAGAAAAGACTAGAATTATTTTAATTAAATGCCAAATTAAAGTAGCAAACATTTTCAGAATGGGCTTTCCAAACCCTACAAGTTTAGTTTGTTACTTTCTTCGAAATGCATATATATCTATTTTATATGCAATAAAAAATTATATAGCAAATTTTAGTCGTTGCGGAATTAAAACCTACAAGTTTAATTTGATGCTTTTTCCGAAATGCATACCCAGATAGCACAAAAACGTCTTTAAGACGTCTGTAGTTGGACATTCAGACGTCTTAAAGATGCCCCGAATGTGTAAAGACGTTCGTAGGACATTTGGGAGGTCTTTAAGACATCCCTAAGAAGTCTTAAAGGTCCACAAATGTTAATTAAATGAAAAGAAGGGAAGAGTAAATATAGATTTCGACAAAAACGAGTTTAAACTCGTTTAACTTTAAAGTTAAACCAATAAATATTGGGTTGGCAAGAAAGTAATTTCGGTATTTTACGATGAAAGAAAACCGAATTTCTTTATTCAAGCAATGAACTTTAATCAATAAAATATTTATTTATTCTTTTTGGCAGAAGATCATCCAACAATAGGGAGAATATCTTATTCATTAAAATTTATTGCTTGGATAAAAAAAATTGGACCCTATTTCACCTTAAAATACCGAAATTACTTTCTTGCCAACTCAATAGCTTTATCAGAAGAACGCATTTGGAGTTGACATAAAAAGTGTAATAAAAATAACAATTGCAACTGAAATCACAATAAAAACAATGAAAATTAAAATTATAATTACTATTAAATTCACAATAAAAATTGAAATTGGAATTGAAATAGAAATTGAAATTGAAATTGAAATTGAAGCAAAAACACTATAACTCGAACAAATAATACCAATACTTACTGCTAGATTATGGCTATACAGGGTGATCTACCTAAATACGGCCACCTAAATATCTCCTCCAATTGTGGGGTACAAAAAATATTTTGTGTACTATTTGAATGGTTTGAAGGAACCATTATATTGCAAACAATATTTTTCCCGAAGGTCATTTTTTCGAAGTTCTGAAGGTCATCGATGTTTTGAAATGATGAAAAATACATTCAGATATGTATATTAACATGACCTTGAGCTTGATCTGAAGGTAAAACTTTAATTTTCGAAGATCAAGGTCATTTCAAGGTCATGTTTTTATACATATCTGAATGTATTTTTCGATCAGTAACACGATGCAATAAAAAAAATGTAGTTATGTACCAAAAAACATCGATGGCCTTGATAATTCCGAAAAAAATGACCTTTGGAAAAAAATATTCTTGCCAGATATTTGGTCCATTGATGATATGCACATTACGTAACAAATATTTTTTGCATCACAATAACCTGAGGAGATGGACCACGCAAAGGAACGCCAATTTTCGAAGGTCAAGATCATTTCATGGTCATGTTTTTATAAATGTCTGAATGTATTTTTCGATCAGTTACACGGTGCAATAAAATGAAAATGTAGTTATGTATCAAAAAACAATAACTCCGAAAAACATGACCTTCGGGAAAAATATTGTTTGCAGTATAATGGTTCCTTCAAACCATTCAAATAGTACACAAAATATTTCTTGTACCCCCACAATTGGAGGAGATATTTAGGTGGCCGTATTTAGGTGGACCACCCTATGTATAAAAGCCACACTGTTTATGGTCTTAAAGACGTCTTTTTAGGACGTAAGACTTTCAGACTTAAAATAGACGTGAAATGGACGTCTTCGAGACCGTGTGCTATCTGGGTATATTTATTTTGTATGCAATACAAAATTATATAACAAATTTTAATTGTTGCAGAATTAAAAGTTATTTATAAATTGGTATTAGCAACCAGTGTGGCTACCTTACGCTAACAATAAGTATAGGTCCACTCACTAGTCGATCGAAACCAAAATTTTTAGTATATTTATTAGACTATATAAGCATGTGACTTCTACTGAGTCTTTTCACAATATTATGTTATTCATACAATGTTTAATGAAACTAAACGATTCAAGCTCTTAAATTTCCTATTTATGAACTCTTATTTCTGATGAAAACATCAGTAGATTCAAAGAGTTTGTCAAAAATACTTTTTTTGTTGAAGAATATTTTGTATATTCTATAAATCTTATAGTTGAAACACTATAATATATATGTATATATTTCATGATTATATTGATTATATTGATATGCATCTTAAAAAATTGTGCACATTATTACTATGAACACATTTGTCTGCGTGGATTATGCAAATAAAACATCTATACAGTGACTCGAAGTTTTATTCTTATACAATTCAGAATGACAATTATAATTATGAAAATAGTTATAAGTGTTTCCATGGAACATTATCTATACTCCTTAGTATGCTTCGATTTTTACTTTTAAATTTCTATAACATTCTCGTAGTATCTATCTCACAGTTTTGTTCCGTTCTAATACGAAGAGTAAGAGTATATGTATTATTGTATAAATCAGTACGATGGTCTTATTTACAGATATTTATGAGTCACTGTAAAAACGTGTACATGATAATTATATTTTCACATGATAATTTTATAGATGTAATAGACGTCTTGTAAAGATCCAGAGAGATTGCAGAATCGAATCCGTTTTTTCCTTTTTTCCAATCGTCCTAAGTATTATCGAATTATTGTTGTTATTGTTATTATTGCTGTTATGACTGTATGTACAGATTATTTGATTCCTAGCATCTCGCTCTCTACAATTGCGCATAGAAACTAGGGCTGTTACTTTCCTTCGAAGGTCGAAGATTTTCCAGATTCGAAGCTTTGATAGATTCGAAGCTTTGATTTGAATTTGATGTTTCGAAACTACGAATTTTGAACCTCCGTACTCCGTAGTAAATTATTAAAAGACTAAAACAAACGGACTTTCGAAGCATTGAACTTCAAAATTTCACTGCTAAGTTATATAATATTTGATACACGTACAGTGAGTGTGAAAAGTGATTGGACACTCCCACATTTTGAAAAAAATACGTCACCACAGCTAAAAGATTGAAGTTGGTCATTTTAAACAAAGGCTGCTCTTTACCAGATTTGGCCAAATTTTGTTTCGAATAACGAATAAAGAATAACGAATAACAATTTTATTCGCTGAGAAATTATTCGTAGCTTACGAATAACGCTTTATTCGTTGTTCGTTAGTCACGAATAAATCTCGGGACTTTTATTCGTTATTCGTTATTCTAAATGACGGCAGCGAATAAGAATAAAGGCCGAGAATAAGCGCAGCCGGCGGCGCGGCGTGGCGGGCCGCTTTTGAAGTAGGAACCCGACGTTGACACTCGACACTCGACACTCGGGACCCTGAGTCGTCGGCGCTGTCATTCGATACCTTTATTCGCTTGCTGGTTTATTCGAATAAATTTTTATTCGCTGGCTTATTCGAATAAATGTTTATTCGCTGGGTTATTCGAATAAAAATTCATTCGAATAAAGATTTATTCGAACTTCTCTTAGAATAAAATTTTATTCGTAATTTTTATTCGCTGGGAATTCGAATGAAATTTCATTCGAATAACTCCCAACTCTGCTCTTTACTTTACAGGACTAAAAATTTCTCCTATAAATTATGATGTATTTGGTATGTATCCAGTAGATTTGTACCCGGGCCGGCTGCAGATCGAAGTTTCGATTTTGTGGGACCAATGGTTCAGGAGGTATGCTTGCTTAAAGTCGTGCATTTTTCAGTGTTTTTGACAGGTAAGGGCGCCGCCATGTTGGTTTGTAGTGTCGCGCGCCGTTTACCGAGCAGAGTCGCCAGGTGGTAGTCGGTTGGTGATTAGGTCGGGGGCGGCGGCAAGGTAAGCGGCTCGCGGTCGTCACTATAAACCAATATGGCGACGCCCTTCCTGTCAAAAACACTGCAGATTGCTCAACTTTAAGCAAGCATAACTCCTGAACCATTGATCGTGCAGGATCTAAACTTCAATCTGCAGCCGCCCCGAGTACAAATCTAGTTGATCACATACCAAATACATCATAATTTATAGGAGAAAGGCACAATTTTTGAGTCCGGTAAGGTGAAGTTTGCCCTAAACCAATACCCAAATATTTTATGACACATAATGTTTATATCAGTACAGTACATGATAAAATGTATAATAAACTTTCTACGAACCAAATTTGTAATTTGGCGCATAGAAAGTCTTAGGACATTTATAATTTTGATATAAGTTTAATACAGAAAGGATAAACATTAACATTAAACATACTGATTGTATTTATATTCTGTGAAAATTCTGTAAAATTTTTTATTTATATTTTTCTTTGTCAAAAATCATAACATAAAATGAATTTCGTAAGTTATAACTTTGTACGATTCAAAAATTCGAAAGCTTCGTACACTTCGAAGATCATCCCTTCGTTTCTTCGAATCTTCAAAGAGTCGAATCTTCGAAAAAGTAATAGCCCTAATAGAAACCAGTCAGAGATAAGTTTAGTTGTATCCGTTAGATTTGGTGGAACAAAGAGAAAAATTGTATTCCCTGTTCGTATAAATGTTCGGTTTTGCGACTCGTGCACAATGGTTGATTTTGCATATGTATCTAGGACCTAGATATGTAAACATAATTTGCGTAATCGAAAATCAAATATGCTTTTAAATAAAGAACGTATTTTTACAAAAAGACGTAATCAAAATAAATTCGTTCGCAGGCTTTATTTAAAGAAATATATAGAGTAAAACAAGCATTTGAATTGTTTAACTTAAAACACAATGTGAAAATTTATTCAGCGCTCTCTTTTGCGTCTTGAATTTGTTCTACTGACGTCTAAAGTAAAATACATTGCAATAAAAGTGATTCGTTTTCCAATTCCAAAGCCCAGGTTAATTCTACGGCTAATTTTTTGAGTGGACATTACACTTTCACGGTCGAAAATTTAAATAATTTTTATGGGACTGATAAAGTAATGAAAAAACGTGTTTTGAGTCCGTAATTTTTTTGACCTATATCTTAAGTCTTCAAATACAAGAAAAAATTTGTATATAATTTTTTAAATGATTTTTATAGGGATCTTCTTGCAGCCTCATGAAAGTCATTTTAAAAATTTTGATCTGCTGGATTAAATATAAATCACTGAAGTATAGTTACACTCTATAACAATTTCTGTTAAATATGTTGTTATCCTGCCCTTGATTACTGATATTTAATATTGAGAAACACGAAGAAAGCTTCGTACATTTTTGAAAATTTGTTTGCAGTAACGAATTCATAAAAGCAATCTTTTTAAACGGAACAATGAAAAATAATAACACAAGGCATCTATTATTTGCAATCAATTTCCATATGCGTTCATAATTTTGATTACGAGTATAATACATATTAAATAGACTGACAAAATCTATGGAATAATTTGATAACATTACTGACACGTTATCGGTAAAGCTTTGGACCATTGTCTTTTAAGGAATCAAAATAGTATACTTATATATCTATGCGAGCCAATTATACTTGCAATTGCTAGGAACACTTCAATTTTTCTCGAAATTATAAGCATTTGTGTGCAGCAAGGTAAGGGATACAGGGTTGATTTGTAGCTACTGTCAAACAGTTATTTGTAAACGTTTAAATGAACGATAAGCATTCTATTTATAAGAACAATTTTAAGTAACCGACAAAAATATTATAATAGCGCAAAAGACAAATATATATACACACTGGTCACGATATTAAAAAACGGAAGTTGAATACGATTTACAGTAAAGTTTTGATCTAAGAAAACGGAACGCAAAGAAGGACAGCATGCGGAAAGAAAGAGACGCGCACTGTCGTAGCAGCCCGCATAGATCAAAGGCCAACGTATCGATTGCAATGTTAACGCGAATACAAAGCTGGTTTATTTTTTATTCTTTATTTCCAGAACTTTTACTAATTTATTTGTGAGATTTCCCTGGTTAAAAAGAGACCAAACTCTCACTATCGAGGTTAGACTATGCACGAATTATGTTCTATTTCTTCTGTTCCGCTAAAAAAAATCACGAAAAAATTCATAAACATTTCCCTAAGTGACACACATAACAGTGAATTATTTCAGAATTTTTAATACCAAACTTTTCTATTTTTTATTCTTTATTTCCAGAACTTTTACCAACATATTTGTGAGATATATATATTTACCTATATCATGGGGAGTTATGATCACACTTTAAATCAGTAAATATGGTCGAAATAATGCCGTATTTAGATTGATTTTAATTAGAAAAATCTCACAAACACGTTGGTAAAAGTTCTGTGTAAAAAGAATGGAAAATAGAAAACTTTTCTATTTGCAATGTTTCCGCGTTATCCTTCTCTATGTACAATAAATGACAGTAAACGTCAAAGAACGTAGTACCTCTACGCTTTCTGAGCCTTCGTACTCCCGAGGTATAGTAAAGTTGTGATCTAACTCCCCGAGGATCTCCACAATCACTGTCCCTTTGCCTACCCATTCCACTGGGGGGCATCCCCGCGAGGGGCCAAGAAGTTCAAGCTGCCTCGGTGTTTACATGCTGTCCTTTTCTACGTTCGGCATCCTTTGTACTTTCGGCGCGGTCGACGCAGTCATAAAAAAATAGTTTCCCTACATGATCTCTGTCCCTGCTCGGAACAGGACATGGGAGCTAGATCGCGACTTTGCTATAACTCGACTGCGGATCTTTATGCAAAATAAAAATTTTCTGCATTGATTGCAAGGAATAGAAAATAAATTGAACGTTATTTCTTTCCTTAATGACTTTAAAAGAGAAGAAATCATATATTGACGTTTTCAATTTTAAACATTTTTTAACAATTTTAAATTTCATCTACTCAATTTTGCTATAAATGCATAAAGATCCGCAGTCTAACTATAACACTATGCGAGGGAAGACTGTACAGTGTGAACGTGCCGCGTAATCCGATACGTTGTCGGGTATGTCCGTGTGAACCACTACTAATCCAACTACAAAGCTTTTTTATTTTTCATTATTTCTTAATGAGATTTAAACACGATATAATTTGAACTGTATTTAATTGGTAGTGTGCAGTAACCACACACAGGATCTAAGAAACGACATGGACCGGAGGTTTTTTCTTAGATCAAGACTTTGCTGTACATATAAATCCAACTATCGAACGTTCACAATTATTACAAGAACGGTCAGCAATTACTATTCGCATTTGGAAACACACGGAAGTTCTCTCGTCTATATAGTAATAACTAGATTGCGGATGTTTATGCAATTATGGCTTTTGAAAATTTTCATGAAATGTTAGGATATAAAATACGACAGAATGTAGTACTATTATTTTCATTTATTTCAGTTTCTTAAAATTCGTCTACATACAAAAATTGCAAATTGCATAAAGATCCGCAGTTTAGTAATAACCTCAGCACGACTATTGCCAAACAACTGCATTTATACCTTTCTAGGATAATAGCAGTTAGATTCTAACTACGACGAGTAAAAGTAAAAGTATAATGATCTCACGTACTAAAACTCAGTACATATTAAGATAAAGTGAAACCTCTTCAAAATAAGCAAAGAAAACTTGTCTCCGACGCCATTATTGACTAAGAAAGTTGTTTTCCACGAGAAAAGAGATGTTTTATTATCAATGTGAAACGTAGAGTAAAGTACCCAAATATGAACCACTTTTTCTTGATGTTATTTTTTGATTATTTTAGAATGCTCTTTTTCGTCCAAAAAATTACCAGTTGTAGATGCATTTCCTCCCTATAAGATTCTGGGGCCTAATATGACACCTAGTGCCATATTCGGCACCCACACCAAGAATGTCAATAGCTATACCCATATTAGGGAACCCTTGGTAGTACCATATTGGGAATTCCTCGTGGACTGAGCAAATACTGGCAAATACTGATAATACTGACAAAGAGAAAATGAATTTCAGCCCAAACCAACAGTTGGCAAACATTCATGTAAATAAACTGAAACTACAGATATGTTCAAACATTTCAAAATCATTACCTTCCTCGAAAAAGATACAATCGAAAATCTATCCAGAAAAATATTCAACACGTGGAGACACAATTGGCGTAGGATTGATACTAAAATCTGTAGATATGGTGCGATTGCACTGCACACTGTTGAGTAAACACGGTAAACTATTGTTTGAGGATGTTCTTACCAGAGTGCGGCTTCTGCATTACAAGATATAAGGTAGTGCCATAATAAGCGACTATACCATATTTGGGCACTTTACCCTACGACATGTATGTAAACCGTTGAACACGTATCTAACAGTAGAATATTTTTTACCATTTCTCGAATAGTTGGTATATATGTACTATATGAAAACGAAAAATTGTGTAACCTTATACAGATATGTCTTACAATTAGTATTTTTGTCTTACTTAACATTGTAATCGCTAAGTAAGTAGCGCGTAGTTGATCGTGATCATATAAAACAATTGTGTGTGATATCATCAAATATATCGAATGTGCAAATTAATAAAAGTGTGTACCCACAAATTTTTGGGCCTTGGAATATTCGAATCATATTTGGTGCGCCAAATGAATGTTGTTTAAGTGTATTAACCATTACGGCGAGGAATTTCGGGGAAAACGATAAGATTGTCCTTCAATGTATGTCCACTTCCGCATTCATATAACTTAACAGTTACCTCCGAAATGCTGATTGTGAAAACACTATTTTATTTTACTGGTATTCGTTAATCTTAATATACGGTGGATTCAAGTACTATTTGTACATTAAAGTTCCGATTTCTCATTATGAAGCTTGAAAGTTCGCAACCTTTTCCTTGCGCCACCAGATATTTGCCTTTTTCCTGTGTTATAATCCAAATTTCGATCCTGTAGAATCAATGGTTCAAAACTTATAAGGGTTTAAAATTGAGCGATTTACAGTGTTTTTTGATAGGTTAGCGTCGGCTTGCGAATCTACGTGATCAACATCAACGCGTGCTTGTGATGCCAACCGTCACTACACACAACATGGCGGCGCGAACCTGTCAAAAACCCTGGAAATCGCTCAACTTTAAACACTTATAACTCTTGAGCCATTCGTCCTCCAGGATCGAAAGTTGGATTTCTCGCATCTTCTCGTCGAAATCTACTGGGTAACATAGGAAGAAGCCAAATATTTCTGGTTACGCAAGGAAAAGAGCAGCCCAGTTTTACAAGATGTAACGGGTGGAACACTGCAAACATGATGTCCCTCGAAGATGCTATGAATTCAAGCGTTTTTTGCAACGACCTAAACAAACTTCGTGCATGATTTTTTGGGGCTGTTTTATTAAACTATCATTGAAAGGTGTACTTCCAAATTTACAGTAAAATGAGGTACACCATGAGGACTTCACGCGACCGAACTTGGTACCCAGTTTTATTCTATAAAACAGTGGAAAAAATATTTTCAAACAACTTTTAAAAGGTCTTTACAAAGACGAGGCTTCAATCTTTAAATCTCCGGTAGATTCAGCTGCGAAAACAATTTTCCAATGTTTCTACAGAGATTTCAAATCTTAATTTTTTAGGGAATTTTGGTCTTCAGTTTTCCGTCCACTGTATGATGCGAAAATATCTTACAAGGAAATGATCCAGGTTCTTCGAAAGAAGAGACCTCAAGCTTCATAATGAGTCCAAATTTATCTTTGTGCTATTGGTTTTTACGAAATCAACATAGATTAAACATCGACAATTTTCCTGAATCATAAATACTGTTTGGATCCACTGTATAAATCATTGATAAGCTATTTGCTAAACAAACAAATGTAAGTGTAAAACAAACTTATTACCGCTATATTTGTTTATGAACAGGGAATCACATGTACCTCCTCCAAAGTGACGCCTGTTTCCGTAATTGTAAAAGTAGATGACTTAATAATCATTTCGTTACGCTTAAGTACAAAATTTTGAATTTGAACGTATCGAAACTCCTGCATAGGATCAAATTATCATTGCAGTAAATGTGTTCATTGACGGCGACCGATATTTGTAGGACAATCTAATGATTGAGATACCAAAAAAGAAACTAAATACATATTTAGTGATATACGTGTTTAGTATTAGTATTATAAACGTCTTTGTATAACAACTTGTTATTAAAAAAAACCCTTTGTAATCTACGTACGTAGTAAAACTACGGAAAAACGAATGTACATTAGTTAATGTGTATGCCTATTAACATTCGATATAAAAGTACATGTATAATTATACTTGAGAGATTGAAAACTAGCGAACGAAATATTATGATGACCGTGTTGAATAACATAGTTATCATAGCAACTGTGTTGACTACGCCTAACCATAGTTGGACCAAGAAAATAAATGTAACTGTTCGATATGCATAACATTGTTTTGAATCATTTCATTCCTTTACTGTACTCGAAGGCTTACTTTGTTACGGGCCAGGGCGGCTGCTCTTTTCCTTGCGTAACCAACAATTTTTGTATTTCTCCTATAAATGTTTGCCTTTTTCCGATGTTATCCATTTGATCGAGGAGATGTGAGAAAACCAAGTTTCGGTCCTGGAGGATCAATAGTTCAAAAGTTATAAGTGTTTGAAGTTGAGGGATTTCCGGTGTTTTTAACAGGTTCGCGCCGCTGTGTTGTGTATAATGACGGTCGCGCACCGCGTGCTGACAAGAGCCGCTAGGTAGCAGCACGAGCACGCGGTTGTGGCGGATGTCGATAATGTAGACGGATGTCGATAATGTAGACGGATGTCGATAATGTAGACGGATGTCGATAATGTAGACGGATGTCGATAATGTAGACAGATGTCGATAATGTGAATCTCTATTTAAATATTGAGTAGTTGTAAATTTTGTAAAATAGTTTTGGTTAATTTGTTAATATTCATTCGTTTGGTTACCTACCAACGAATCGCATTTGTAAAAAGAGATTAAAATAGCTACCATTTATAGTTGTCTTTAAAAGAAAACATATCTACTAGGGGTGTGCAGGTACCCGAAATCTCGGGTTTGCAATATTTGGGTACCCGAAGTTAAAGTTGTATTTATATATGTAAGTATAATGCTGTTTCATGATTTTTCAGTTCAATCTTTTATTTTTACTGGCAGGTTCAGAATGATTTTTGTATTTCCCGTGTAATCGGTTCTCAAACTTCGCGACGAAAAGACATAATTTCGAATGCTTTATGTGAGATAACATTGCTCTACTTTTTCCGATACAAGTTTTGTTCTCGTGGCTGTGACAATATTTCCAGCGTCAGAAAACAATCGTTCGCTGGATATTTGACTGGCAGAAATGCCAAGGTATTGCCTTCCCAGATAGCACAAAGACATCTTAAAGTACGCCTAAAAGTTGCATGACGCAAGACGTAACGTACATCTTTAAGTCGTACGTTGCGTCTGTGGCACGTCGTTTTCACGTCTTTTCCACGTACTGTGTACAACTTTAACAGGTCTTTGTTACAAAACTGTGCGACTTAAAGTCGTCTCTCACAGGTCTTTTCGACATCTTTAAGATGTCGCTTTAAGATGCAAAAAAGTTGCCTTTTTGGACATCTGAAAAGACGTACAAAATCTTCAAATTTAAGAAAAAATTAGAATCTATATATATATATATATATATATTACTACTTTCATGTACACTTGAGAGAGAATATTCCATTTTGTCTCTTCGAAAAAACCTTATTTACAATTTAGTTTTTATGCAGCATACTCTGGGCGGGAATCGAACTCGGGCCTACCATTTAACTTCATGATGGTTTCCTCGCTGAGCCATGCGAACCTTTACTGTTAGATTCATTACTTTTTATTCTTATACGCTCAAATCATATCAAATCATATATATTATTATATAAAAAATATTTTAACAGAAGTTTATCTCTTCTAATAATTATGTAACCTAATTATTTAATTATTTACCTAAAATATTTTTTAGGTAAAAATCAAACTACTTTTTTTTAATGAAGTATAGTATCAGTATATTAACGATTAAGAGATATACATATTTTCGTAAGTACTTCAATCGTTTCTGCCGTGAAAACGGCGTTGCGAAAGAGACAACTTTTACACATCCATAAAGGCACCTCTGCTGGGACGACGTTTTCACGTTCGAAGGTAGGTGCCTTTTATGCATCTCATTTCTAACCTGAAAACGGCGTACCGAAAGAGGCAACTTTTACGCGTCCTTAAAGGCACCTCTGCTGCGACGACGTTTTCACGTTCGAAGGCAGGTGCCTTTTATGCATCTCATTTCTAACCTGAAAACGGCGTACCGAAAGAGGCAACTTTTACGCGTCCTTAAAGGCACCTCTGCTGCGACGACGTTTTCACGTTCGAAGGCAGGTGCCTTTTATGCATCTCATTTCTAACGTGAAAACGGCGTCCCAGCAGAGGTGCCTTTATGGACGCCTAAAATGCGTCTTACTGAGACGTGAGACGTAAAGATGTAGACCGGACATGAAAACGGCAACTTAAAGTCGTCCTGTGCTATCTGGGTTGCTGTTTCTGGAAATATAGGTAGTCGTTTACAATTGCATTTCCACCATTCGGGTACCCGAATATTGCAAACCTTCGGGTCCCTGACCCAACTGCCATTTCGGGTACCCGAAGTTTATAAACTTTCGGGATCCCGACCCGAACCCGAACAAATTTCCCGACCCGACACGAACCCGAAATTTCGGGTACCCGCACACCCCTAATATCTACATATGTCGCCTGATAATTCTGACAAATAATTACGACAAAAATAAGTTGGTGCAATTTAAGGTAGTAGATAAAATAATAGAATAAAACAGTTGCAGAATGTAAAATTTTGATAGAAATTAAATAACAAAGTTTATTCAGTCAATATCTTCAAGTAAAATTTCCTGCAGAAAGAATTTTTATTAGTTTAACTTTTACTAAACTTATAATTAGTAAAAGAAAACAGCTTCAAAAAGAGAAAAGAGTTTCGAGAAATTCGTTTGGTTCCCTATCAACGAATTGCTTTTGTAAAAAGAGATTAAAATAAACCTTCAACGAAGACACACGTTAATTTATTTGAGAACGTTCCCCATAAGGTAATGCCGATAATTAATAATAGTATAATAGTTGGTTGGGAATCTATGTGATCAACATCAGCGCGTGCTTGTGGTGCCACCTGGCAGCTCCGCTCGGTAAGCGGCGCGTCACCGTCACTACACACGACATGGCGGCACTAACCTGTCAAAAACACAGGAAATCGCTCAACTTTAAACACTTATACCTTTTGTACCATTGATCCTCCGGGATTGAACCTTGGATTTCTCACATCGTTGCGTCGATATCTACTAGATAATATAGGAAAAAGGTAAAAAATTATTACTCAAAACAACGGAGATATTTTGCATGTTGCATTTTGCAGGTGGGAGTCTTAGGTGCCTCATCTTGTATAGGAACACGTCTAAGCGAGTGCGAAAATACTGTGGAATTCTGTTACGTTACGAATACAAAAAGTATTCCATAATGTAGTATCTGCGGAACACAAACCTTTATGCGATGTGCGGGATGTGACGAATATCTGTGTATCAAACATTGTTATGAGATATCATTAGTGTACCAATTACACGATGTGATTTTATGTAATTCTCCGATATAAATGTAGATATCATTGCTAAACGTCCTATCTTTCGGAAAATTGCGTCGAAAGCATCACCGTCGTATGTTACACCATCCTTTTGTTTCGTAACGTAACATGATTTCATTATCATGACCTGTTCGGCCGACAGCTCGCGATGCCTATCCACTATGTATAAGGAATGCCCAAATACTTGATGGACTCCGCCTAACTTGACTATGCTAAATATCTTGGTTATTTGTTATGATTAGACTGCGGATCTTTATGCACGTAAAATATGCACATAGAATATGCAAATATGGACAAAAAATATGCAAATATGCACGGAAAAAATGATCACAACTAATACAAAGAGATATGTAACAGTTGTGTTTTAATTAACAATTTATTTATACGGAAACGCCATAATTTGCGTTACAATAAGTTGCTAGTAGTTTTTCTATGTTTGTAACACCTAGTTGTTGCCTTTTGTCAGTTATTATTGACTTATAATAATATGCTGAAAAAGCACGTTCTCTTTATCGTGGCTGGAAGAGTTTGTAAATGTAGTTTTATAAACGGCAAATTTTGTGTAACTTGTGTCTGTTGCAACAAATTCTGAGCTGTTGCAATTGCAACTATATCATCTTCATCAAAATCTTCAACTACCTATTTACAGGAACAAAATAAAGATTGCGAATTAATGATTTTGTCTGTTTTCGGATGTAAGGAAAAAAGAATAGTCGAATCTCTTTAGTTTTATAAAAATTTTCGGCATAAAATATTGGAGTCAAAAACACGTACAATATGCAAAATAATATTTGCATATCGAAATATGTATTTACATAAAAATCCGCAGCTTAGTTATGATAGTAAAAAGATCACAGATAAAGAGTATTCGGTTCAAATATGGTGATGAGCAAAACATTTTCTCAAGGTCACTTTTTCAAGATTTCAAGGTCATCGAGCTCTTTTAACACTCTCGACCCGACAGAGGACGCCGCGACGGAATGTTTTCACACATTGCATATCTTTATAATCATAAATAAAATAAAGATTTATAAATAAAAATCAAAAAATGATTGAGTATGATATTAAATATACAGTTAGGATCATAACTAATCACTAGACTGCGGATCTTTATGCAAAACAAAAATATACTGCAATTATTGTGGAACGCAGGATTAAAATAAAAATTGATTTCATCTCTTAATTTAATGGCTTTGATACGTTAAAAACAATATTACAATATTCTTAAATTTTTCTAATCTTTTACTGTTTTATATTTCACGTGACCAATTTCTTCATAAATGCATGAAGATCCGTAGTCTACTGATCACACACACTTTAAAAAATCAGAATAACTTTTTCATGAATGGACCAAACAACTTCAATTTCTCTGTAAGGCTAGAAGAATTAGTTTAGTGAATGACGTCTATAATAAATTTGTTGAAAATATGCATTTGGTCGAAATTGTGAAAAACAATAGTAACAATTGATTTTTACAAATTTTTTAGCTGATCCAATAACGGAAATTTAATAGATGTGTTTTGTAAACTCGTATGATTTATATACGTTCTGAAAATTTCATTGAAATTGGTTAATTGGTTTACTAGTTATAAACGATTAAAAGTGGTAAAAAGGCCGAAAATCATGAAAAATTGCATTTTTTACCAATTTTGATCGTTTATAACTCGTAAACCAATATCAATGAAATTTTCAGAACGTATATAATTTATTCGAGTTGATCAAACACATCTTTTAAATTCTCGTTATGGGCCCAGCTAAAAAAGTTGTAAAAATCAATTTTTACTATTGTTTTTCACAATTACAACGAAATGCATTTTTTCAATATATTTATTAGACATCATTTACTAAATTAATTCTTCAAACCTTACGGAGAAATTGAAGTCGTTTGGTCCATTCATAAAAATGTTATTCTGATTTAAAGTGTGTGTGATCAGTTATGCTCCTAACTGTATATGATAAAAACAAAGAAAGTAAATAAATGGCCACAAAGCTATAAGGTTTTATTAGACGAGAATGAGTGTTCTGTTTGCTCATCTTTAAATGTATTTCTACCTAACAAAACAGAGAACTGGTCGATACCGGTGATGAAGCACTCCTAGACTATCCTTCAGTTGATATACTTGTTTATCACAGCGAACACAAAAACACTTTTAAATAACGTTTCTCGAAATCTGTATCATCATCGACGCTAACGAACTTGTACAATCTAATAATTATTTTAAATATAGAGGAAATTATATATTGCAACATATCCGATTGCAAAATAATTGAATGGTATGTATTGCAATGTTTCCAATATTTTCTACTCATACTTAGATATTTATTACTAGACAGCGGATCTTTATGCATTTATGGCTTCTGAAAATTTTCAAAAAATACTAGAATATAAAATTCGACGGAATTTAGTAGAATTTTTATTTATTTCAGCTCTACAAGTGCTACTACCACTGAAAATAAGATTTCATTTGATATTTCACTACCTTAAAATTCGTCTATAAAAATGTTAAATTGCATAAACATCCGCAGTCTACTTATTACGTACACAAATATTCTCATAAATACAATATTGATTCTTTGTAAGACAATTCTTTACATGTACATGTGTGTTGATACAATCGTTATATAAAAAGAAGAAAAAAAATGTTATATACAGTTTGTCAGGAAACGCAGAGTTACAGAGTTATAAACAAATAAATATTGTAAATACAGGTTGAAACTATCTTCAAGAGTTAGTTTATACTCTCATCTTGTTTTTAATTTTAAGTTGAGTGGGGGTAAAATCAGTTATATGAAAGTTAAGGTTAAAATGGGAGCTAAAACGAAGCTTCATTTTTACGAATATATTACACAAGTTCAGATGGTATGTCCCAATATTGATGGTATAACTTTGGAGTGGTGATTGTAATTCTACATTTTTTGTTTGAGGTTTTGTTTTCTAGAAAATCGAGTTTAAAGATTCGTCGGGTTCGCGTGCTTTAGTATATGCAAGAAGTAAAGCATATCCAAGTAAAATTTTCGATAAAGTTTGTCACTATAATATGTGCACATACAGTGAGTGTACAAAGTATTCGTACAACTTTTAAAAACGAATAATTTTTTCAAAATTTATCCTAACAGATCGTGTTTTTTTGGGGCGTTACAACGATTAGTTTACTAGCAAATGTGTAAATCATTTTTTTTAATTGTTATTAGAAGGAGGAAGAATTATTAGATGGGTTACAAGAAGGAAGAAGTAAAGGTCACGATTTTTTTTCTGTGCCTGTAATGAAAATTTAGAAGGTGCCGTTGGTAGGTCTAAGTAAGTAAGTTATATACACATACAAAGTTTTGCCGAAAGCGATCAAGGTTGTTATGAAATATAATTAATTGAAAATAGCAAAAATTGTAAGAATCTGCGATTTAAAAGAATTGCAAACCGTAAATTCAAAGATTTTTACATCTTATTTCAATGAAACTTTGTATATGTATATAACTTACTTAGATTTACAAAATACATGTTTTCAATTGTCATTACAGGCACAGACAAAAAATTAAAAAATCGTCACCTTACTTTTTCCTCCGCAATTGCGACCAATAACAATTAAGGATAAAATTATTTACACATTAACTAGTAAACGAATCCTTCTAACGTCTCAAAAAAAACTCAAGCTGTTGGGTGCAATTTTGGAAAAGTTAATCGTTTTTAAAAAGTGTACGAATACTTTGCACACCCACTGTAATTTATCGCTAGGCTGCAGATTTTTATATTTTAATTTTTATATCAACAAAGTATACGGTTTTATATTTTAGAATCACTGATATTTTATTGTTTTGTTTAACTTTAATGGTTAAGTATAGATTCTATTTGGAAAATCTTATTCTGTATATTAATGTTTTCTCGATATCATATGCTTGATTAATTAAATATTTTCTAGGAGTAGGGGTAGTACCTCAACATTTCAACATAATTAAATTGCAAAAGTTTATGCAAAGTCATTTTATAAAAATCGGGACAAGGACAAATTTGTTTCGCTCAACTATAGTCTTTCAAGAGAACTTGCAACGAAAAGTTAAGTGTATCATTTTGCGCATGATACAAACGCATAAAAATCTGTTAAATGCCTACATACAGATAATATAAGGCACGAATGGATTCAGGGTAATGATTATTATTTATGGAACCTCTTTCTTCAGCATTAGGAGTATAATACACTATTTCAGAAGCACCCTATATAAAAGGCCCCCAATCGATCTGTTTGATATGTGCTTATACGTGAAGATGTAGCTACTATCAGCCATTCTTCTTCGCATTTATCCTGGACACGATATTTATTTGCTGACGACACCATACTGGGTCAATAGTCGGATGCCCTTGAGAAGGATATCTTACGCATCACCAGGAAATTTCTCCCGAGGCTGGATCCTTTCTTTCCTCGCATGCCTGAATTTTTCGTTTTGTAAATGATGTACGCATTTAATATATGTATAAAATAAACTTTATCCGGAGAAAACTACCTACAGTTTTTAAATATTTGACTATACGATATGAACTTTTTTTAGAAGCTAGAGGAATTAGTTTACTACAGGATGTGGAAAGAGATTTTTTCAAAAGTTGCAATTGGATTTTCTAGAAAACAAAGTCGCGAACAACAAAAATCTATTTTCGACTTATTTTCTCATGTAGAATCAGCCCATCTACGGTTGTACCCTCAATTCTGGGACACCTCGTATGAACTTTTGTAATATATTCGAAAAAATGAAGTTATTGTCAAGAATAATCATAACACATTTATTATTAAAACATAAGAAATTCTAAAAATTTCTTTTCCATCTAAAACAGTACACATTCTTGACTTCGTCGTGAATTTCAAGATTGGTGTCACCGTGACACCATTTTTTCACAGAATACGCAAGACGACATTTCGTAACAATTCATTTACATATAATTACATATATCACAAACCTACATTTAGGTGTATATTTTTCTTACTGTTAATAGCATTTTCATGCCTCCATAACGTTAGTATTTTAATATTATTTCTTATTGTGTTTCTCGTACACTATTCGTTATTTAACAATAAAAGTCGCGATTTATCATATTTTTATTTGCATTTTTATCTTCCTTTAATTTACATTAATAAATAATGCATTCCAGCGATACAAAATCGCAGTATCTTATCTATAATTTCCACAAAGCGGAAGGGATTAGTACACATTGCTTCACGACTTCTCTCACCTAACATTGTTACAGATTTTTACTTATACGTAGTGTACATACTCGTCCATTTCTCATCATTTATAAATAAACGATAAAAGATACTGAATGTGCACAATTAATATAGATAACCGAGGAGAGCAATAAATGTTGCGGTTTTGTGATTAAAACTATTAAGTGTGTAGTGCTCTGATCATTTAATCATCTGGATTTGTAGTGAGTTCATTACTAAAAAGACGTGCTTCTTGAGAAATGTAAGTAGTTTTTACTGTTTTAATTGTTTATTTGTATTACAAATGCAAGGATAACTTTTACTGTATGAAACCTTTTATACGTGTATTCACGAATCGTTAAATATTTCTTCGATTCTGTGTGTCGCCTACCAATTTTTACCATGAATGCACAAAACCGTCAGTCAAATTATAACATTTATAACGAAAGTATGAATAAAGTCAAACTATCTCAGATGCGGTTCGTTTTAGGACAAATATACCGTAGTGTATTTTCATTCAGAATTTACCATTCTATCGAAATTGAATATAAAAAATAAATCATTGCGATTAAAACTACTCAGTGCAAAATGCTCAATTTGGGAGGGGCATCTGTGCGCGCAGAAGTATCGCTTTCTGCTATGCTGGCAGGGTGTGCCGGCACAAGCTGACTGCAGAATACTGGCAGCTCGCCCCTGAATTCTACCTCCGTTTAAGAGGGCAGAACGGTCGCCTGTATAACGGCATTCGCCACATTAGTGCAACCATGCTTTGCCCTCTTAGCGAAGGCAGAATTCAGGACCGAGCTGCCAGCATTCTGCCATCAGATTTTGCCGGGCAGACTCTGCTAGCAGAATGCCATACATCTGCGCCACAAAAAGTATCGGCACGACTGCAGGCTGTGCTCGATATCTGCTCGAGCCCAGGCCTGGCTGACTGGGTATTAAGTGTATAGTGCTCTGATCGGGTAAACTTCACTCTACCAGACTCAAAATTTGTGCCTTTCTCCTATAAATTATGATGTATTAGGTATGTATCCAGTGAATTTGTACACGGGGCGGCTGCAGATCGAAGTTTCGATCATGAAGGATCAATGGTTCAGGAGTTATGCTTGCTTGAAGTTGAGAAATACCCAGTGTTTTTGACAAGTAAGGGCGTCGCCATATTGGTTTGTAGCGACGACCGCGAGCCGCTTACCTTGCTGCCCCCCCCTCCGCCCTAATCACCAACCAACTACCACCTGGAGGCTCTGCTCGCAATATATGTATATATAAAATATATATAAAAACACTGAAAAATGCACAACTTTAAGCAAGTATAACTCCTGAACCATTGATCCTACATGATCGAAACTTCGATCTGCAGCCGCCCCGAGTACAAATCTAGTGGATTACATACTAAATACATCATAATTTATTGGAGAAAGGCAGAAATTTTGAATCCGGTAAAGTAAAGAGCAGCCCTCTGATCACTTGATAATCTTGATATGTAGTGGGTTTATTAGCAATCCTTTACTAAAGGACGTGCTTCATGAGGGATGTATGTAGTTTTTACTGTTTTAATTGTTTATTTGTATTACGTGTATTTGTATACGTGTATTCACGAACGTTAAATGTTTTTTCGATTGTGTGTTTCACCTACCAATTTTTGCTATAAATTTTATGCTTTATTTTATGCATTTATAACAAAAATCAGTTGGTGCACCATAAAACCGTAAAAACGATAAAAGAATTAAAAAAATAGTGTTATATTATTTTCAACCTCCTAAACATATTAAGAAAGAAAATGAATTTTAATTTCACTGCAGTTTGTTCCAATTCAGACAGAAAATTTTTATTTTGCATAAAGATTCGCTGTGTATTTATAGAAGACGAAGGTCATCTTCATATCTACTACATGCGTCGACTTGTCAAAATACTGCCATTGCTACATTATTAATTGGCTCAAATCCTATAACTTTTATTTGACATAGTTCCGCGCACTGTTTAAAATAACGGAGCTACAGTCAGTGTAAGAAGTATTCGTACACCCTTTCGAAACGAATAACTTTTTCAAAATTGGGCTAAAGAGCTTGAATTTTTTTGAGATGTTACAAATCTTGATCTACCAGGTAATGCATAATTAATTTTTTATTAAATTGTAAAAAGTATATCGTAAAAATTAAATTGTAGAAATAATTCTGAAAAGTGAATTGTATAAAGATCTAACAATAAGTTACACATATACAGGCACAAAGTTTCATCGAAATCGATCAAGGTTGAAATGTCATTAAATTGAAAGAAACAAATATTGATGGAAACTGCGATTTAAGCTAATTATAATAAATTAAGATAGGAAGGATTTTTACATTTTACACTGCCCATAGCTTTTTTATGCGTCAAGCAACTTCGATAAAACTTTGTATATCACTGTATATCACTTATTTAGATTTACAAAAGATATGTTTTATAATGACTAGACTGCGTATCTTTATACGCGTAAAATATGCAAAAAGCATATGCAAATATGCCCATAAAATATGCAAATATGCGCAAACAATATGATCAGAACTAATACAAAGAGATATTTATGAGTTATGTTTTAATTAACAATTTATCGCCATAATTTATGTTACAATACGTTGCTAGTAATTTTTCCATCTTTGTAACACTCATTGTTAGTTGTTGCCGTTTGTAGTAATGGGTGCATATTTCTATTTGCTTTAAAAGCGTTCTGGTACATTAGTTGACACATTTTCATCGCTTAATATCATCACGAGTTTAGATATTTTGCATAAACCAGGATTTGTTTTTACCACTGTATCTATTTTAACACGAATTCGATCGCCACATTTACCAGGAACAGCTCTTGAGAGTTCAATACAGTCCATTAATATTTTCATTGAATTTGTTAAGGGTAATCCGACAGTTTCCAGTCTCTTTATTGTGGCTGGAAGAGTTTGTAAATGTACTTTTATAAACGTCAAATTTTGATCAACTTGTGTCTGTTGCAACAAATTCTGAGCTGCTGTAATTGCAACTATTAATCATCTTCATCAGAATCTTCATCTACCTATTTACAGAAATAAGATAAAGATTGTCAATTAATGATTTTATTGTATTCGGATGTAAAAAAAAAGAATAGTCGAATCTCTTTAGTTTTATTAAAATTTACGGCATAAAATATTGAAGAACAAATCGCAGCAAAATATAGTGAAATTATATAAAAGAAATATGTAATATATATGTGCATTTGCACATGGTAGAAAACGTATGCAATATGCAAAATAACATTTGTATATCGAAATATGTATTTACATAAACATCCGCAGTCTAATAATAACAATTTAAACTTTTTTACATAACAATATCAATTTAAAAAGAAAATTATTTACACATTAGCTTGTAAACTAATCCTTATAACATTACAGAAAAATTCAAGCCGTTTTGTCTTCATCTAAAAAAGTTATTCGTTTTTAATGGGTAGACGAATACTTTTTACACTGAGTGTATTTCAGGTGGATAGAATTCGTGGGTCATACTGTATCCCAGCAGCCGATTATAAGGTATAGTTTGGTTCACTACAGTCGTCCCGCACGGTGTTAACGGGGCACTAAAACTGGCTATTTTACACTACTTTATAAATATAACTGGAACGTGTCTATCCAAATTTGTAGCGATTTTTTTAAACAATACATATCCACCTAACTATAATTCCTCAATAATAATATATAAATAATAATTCCTCATGGATGCATTTTTACAATCTCAATAATCGTAAATTAAAAATATTAGAACCCGTCACTACATGATTTATTAATGTTAAGAAAAGAAACAAAGGTCTATGTATGTTATCTGACGTCATTCTGCTAAAATTCACAAGTTTCTTCTTCACGAGTTTTTATGTTTAACATTTTTCTACATTAATTTTTCTGTAACAATAGCAATCAAGTATATTCGATGAGACGTGATAGTCGAGGATCAATTAATTGTTCCCGGCGTTTTGATTCGTTAGTTTATTTGTCTACCTGTAGATATTATTTCATTAAGAAATACAACGTTGACACTGAATAATACTATTCTTCACTATTCAAAAATAACATTGTTGAATTTTTATTTTGTTCTTTTTCAGTTTTAGTAAATGTCGAATAAAACAGAAATTATATTTAACTTCAGATCAATGGATTAAGAGTATAGGTATGTAATATATTAAGAAATACAACATTGAAACGGAAAAATACTGTTGTTCACTATTCAAAAATGATATTTTTAAAATTTAATTTTACTCTCTCTCAGTTTTAATAAAAGTCGAATCAAACAGAAATTATATTTAAATTCGGACAAATGGATTAAGGTTTCAAGGTTATAGATTTACATTTTATCAAGAAATATTAGGCTGGAACGAATGTTCGTAGCGTTTTTAAATCAAAATTCAAAGATAACGTGGTAAGTCACCTAAAAAGTAGCAAGAAGTAATAGAAGAGAATGGAAAATATGTTATTGAACAAATCTATGTATAAATATCCTAATTTCATGTTTTAATTTTAATTTAAAAACGCTACGAACTTTCTCTCCAACCCAATACAATAATACAATATTGAAACTAAAAAATACTCTTGTTCACTATTCAAAAATAATATTGTTGTTATCTGCGTATGTTATCTGACCTAATTCTGTAACAGATGTAGCAACAATATTATTTTCGAATAGTGAACAAGAGTATCTTTTAGTTTCAATATTGTATTGGTTGGAACGAAAGTTCGTACCATTTTCAAATTAAAACTCAAACATAAAATTAGGATATTTATTCATAGATTTGTTCAATAATATATTTTCCATTCTCTATTATTCCATAAAGAATGTTTTCGCCATTTTTTAGGTGACTTATCATGTTATTAAACAAATCTATGCATAAATATCCTAATTTTATCTTTGAGTTTTAATTTGGAAACGCTGCGAACTTTCGTTCCAACCAAAACAATATTAAAACTAACAAATACTCTTGTTCACTATTCAAAAATAATATTGTTGTTATCTATGTATGTTATCTGACGTCATTCTGCTAAAATTCACAAGTTTCTTCTTCACGAGTTTTTATGTTTAACATTTTTCTGCATTAATCATTCTGTAACAATAGCAATCAAGTCTACTCGATGAGACGTGATAGTCGAGGATCAATTGTTCCCGGCGTTCTGTTTCGTTAGTTTATTTGTCTTCCTGTAGGTGTTATTTCTTTGATTTTCTGTATTTCCGTCGCCTATCAGAAACGAGTCGATCGACGTTTCACCGTGGCAGAGCCGTCTCTTATCCAGGTGGTCTACAAGATCGTTTGCTGGATCTGACTGGCTCGAACTGGATTGGGGCTGTTGAATCTCGAGACGTCCGGGTTGGTTTACTCTATCTCAGAAGGAAACATACTCGCAAATTGATCTGCGCGTATTCGCGGAATAATTGGTTGCGAAGTGGTCGCTGTCTGTACGTAGTTCTTCAAATTTTTCTTTCAGATGGCACTGTGACATTTGCAAGCATCTTTAACGTGATATTTTAAGATACTTATCATTCAACGAATCATTGAAACACACGCTCTGAATTTGTAAATATATTTCGCACAGGTCAGCCTGTTAAGCAAGCAAGCTGTTCCTTGACCACTTCAACAAATTATACTCGCTTTGTGTTCTTTCTCTTGCATTACAAATCCTTGTTCATATTCTATGCCAAGTAACAGCAGCAAATCGAGATTTCTTTCTATATATAATCATTTTAATAGAAAATCAATGATATCCTTATGTTTATTAATTGAATTTTTCTGGTATTTGAAAATTTCAGTGTGGTTTTATTATCTTTTATTAATAAACATTACTATATCTTGACCACTTCAACAAATTATGCTCGCTTTGTGTTCTTCTCTTGCATCACAGATCCTTATTCATAATTCCGTGCCACGCAACAGGAGCAAATAAAAATTTCTTTCTTCCATCAGTTTTAATAGAACATCAGTTACATCCTTATACTTTTTAATGTATCTACTATTTTAATTCTTCTACTCAAATTCAACGAATGATGGAAATACGCGCTGAAACTGTAAATATTTCGTGCAGGTCAGCCTGCTGGGCATTTACTATATTCTTTCTTCGACTAGCATTTACTATATTTTTATATTTTATTACTATATTTTTTAATGAAATTTTTTCTACAATAAAATTTGAAAATTAAAATGTGGGTTCATTATCTTTTATCAATAAATATTACCGTACTATGACCACTTCAACAAATTATGCTCACTTTGTACTTCTCTTGCATTACAGATCCTTGTTTATATTCTGTGTCAAGCAACAGCAGCAAATTGAAATTTGTTTATTTAATAATTTTAATAGAAAATCAGTTAAATACTCATATTTTTTAATGTTTCTACAATTTTAAGTCTTCACTGTTTTATTATTATACTACGGATTTTATGGATTTATAACAAAAGTTAATAAGTCAAATATAGAACAGTAAAGAGATTGACAGTATTTACAAATATCCATATATTATGATCAATTTAATTAAATTAGTAACTTTTTATTACTCGCAGACTGTACTTATAATCTCAAAACTTTAAAATTAGTGTTTCAGACATAAAAAAGATGTCGACTACACTAGCAAATATCTATTTTCCATTGAAGTAGTCATTTTATGAAATAAAAACTTATTTATGTTGGAGTAGTATAAAGTTCCATGTAACCAGTGTGCGAGTAACTGTGAAAGTTAAAGGAAAAAAGAACTCGCAGCAATAGTGTCAGTACAGCGAATTATTATTATTATTTTCACAGTAAATTGCCATAGTTAATAATATTGATTAAAGAGGCTCTATCGTTACGTTGTGAAATGAAAGATGGAATTCAACCAGATAATCTCAGTATTACTAAGAGAGATTGCAAAAATTACGATACTGTACCAAAATAAATTCGATTCTTATTTGTGCACGTTATTAGTCTTGAATGTCATTAGAACCATTTGTTAATATAACCGTATGAATTTATTATGTTCAGACATTTAATTTAATACACACTTACATCACACAAGAGGTACACCAAAGAAAATAATAGGGATTGCGGAATTTAATAACGATCTTGATAAACTGATAAATTAAGTAGCATTTCCTCTCCTTTGAAAAATTCAAAGACAATTTTTTCCTAGGACAATACAGAATAAAATGTTGCAAAGTTTCTACTGGCGTTTCAAAAATATAATTCGCCAAATCTATAACTCTTTTACATGAACTTATTTTCATGCTGCAGTTACATATTAATTATACGTTTTCCTCGTATCAAACTATCCAAAATGAATTTATTTGAGCAATTAGTATAGTAGCAACAGTATTTTTCATCAAAATTTTTTTTAAAAGTCATTGGTGATTGTAAGGTATTTTAACAAATTATAACATTTGTATAATTTAATATATTTGAAAAATTTAATAGTATTTTATTACTTATTTGGATTACCAATTATTTATTACTCATTTAGGCACTTTATGTAATTTAAAACAATTTTTTTAAAAATTTTGCATTAAAATTAGGTTTGCACAAAATTTTCGAATTTTACGTCATTTCAAGATCATAGCATAATACACTGTTGAATTCGTCTCGACGCGACGTCGACAACAATTCTATGATGTCGAAAACATATGGTGCCACTTAAAAAACTCAAGGTGACCTTTAATTTTTTACGTAAAAAGTATTTTTTGAGATCTGAGAATATGCGAACATGTAGACCACCAAGTACTGATAAAATCTTGTCTGAAACATATTTTAATTGCACTACCGGAAATGCCTAAAGGATGATGACGAACTTAACGGATACGCGTTAAGATCGGCCCATATTTCCTTTCGATAAAAATATCCAAATTAGAGAATAAGTTTTCTTTAACTCTGTGTACAAAGTAGGGTACAAGAATAACAGTCGTTCTAAAATTTTCTACAATAAAAATCATGATTAAAAAGTTGATTATTATTGAAATTTAAGATAATGTACACAAAATATAAAGAAAGAAATTCGAAGAACAAAATGATTAAAAAATATCGATTTTTATACTTTTTGGTCACAAATAACAGTTATTAGTGTTCAAAAATTGGATCCTACTCGATAACTGTTATCAATGAAAGAAACTGTTTCTATTGCTCTAAGCAGTTATTGATGACAGAAGTTCATTTCGATCACTCATAACAGTTATCAATGAGAGAAAGAAACTTCTCCCAACGATAACTGTTATGAGCTATCGAAATAAATTTCTCTCATTGTAAACTGTTGTATTCAATTATAACTGCTGTAATTCATCGAAATGAATTTCTTTCAACGATAACATTTACCAACAAGAGAAAAAATTTTCGGTTACTTAATTTATTTTCATGCTGCAGTTATGTACAAGTTAATTATATGTTTTCTTCCTATCAAACTATCAACAATGAATTTATTTGACCAATTAGAATTTAATTTCAATATTTAGTCATTAGAATATGCGTTTGATCAATAGCGATTTAGGTAGTATAGCAGCAACAGTATCTTTTATCAAAATTTTTTATAAATTACTTTCATTATTAGTTGCATCAACATTTATTTTAACACGTTATGACATTTGAATTCGGTACCTAATATTATGGTACAATTTAATATCTTTCAAAAATTTATTAGTATTTTCAAATTTATTTGGATTATCAATTTATTACATTATTCAGGTACTTTATATAATTAAAAAAGTAAGAATAGCAGAAGCGAGTATGCAATTCTGGAAGAAAGAATGCAATTGTTCGCAATGCATTATAATTGGTGGAAGAGTTCGTAAAAACTGTAATTTTGGTTAACAGATGCGAGTGCCAGATAAGGAAGCAGTTATCGTGGATAAAGGTAACTCGTTTTCTTCAGCCAGACTTCGCAACGTTGTAATCTGTTTACAGGCTATAAAACGTCATCGTAATATCATTTTATCAGTATTCTCGAAACCGTAGGTCTTTCGACAGGTGTCTATCACACTATAAACGGTCCAATTCGGGTCAAATGTCGAAAGGATGGCTTAGTAGTTTCACTATCACGTCGTCCATCTATGTACATTTTCGACAGCTTTAAAAAGTATTTCGTAAGTACTATAGTTCACATAATATTAAAGTACTTGTACTAAAGTTGTAGTACCTTGTACTAAATAATAAATAATGTATTTATAGTCTCGTAACGTAGTTCGAGATTCTCCAAAATCCGAATTCGTATACTTTATTTTATTTGATTTTTGATATGTACAATTCTAGGGGGTTTGATACAATTATACATGTGTACAATGAATTTTTCACAGCGACAACTGTGTTACAATCGCCTGTATTTAGAGATCATCTGCAGATGTTTATGCAATTATCTATTTTTGTAGATAAATTTTTATTTTTTTATATTCATCAATTTTTTAATAACACTTATAGGTCCAAAGTAAACAAAAATCGTACTAAATTCTGTCAAAAAATTGATACTCCAGCATTTTTTAAAAATTTTCGAAAACCATAAATAAGATCCGCAGTCTAATCATCATTATTTGGACTGATTCAGATAAGGTGGTTTTAACCACGCAGTCTGTAGTTCTGTAGAACTGAGAGCAACTGTTTACACACTGTCCACCAAATTGCTTCTAATTTCCACGATTTCTATGGAAATATTTACTCTGGAGTACTATGATCTGATCACGGACATAAAGACATAACAGGATCACCCCTGTTCAAATGGAAAAAACCTTTCACCTTGAGTCGACTGGTCAAGGACACGTCAAACTCATCATGGTTTTTTCAAATGGAATACGGAGTTAAAGCCGACAGCGAGAAGTGTCCGCAACGCTGATTATACAGGGTGTACCAGATAAAGTGTTACAAGCTGTTTTCTCAGAAACTAATGAAGATATCGAATTCATTTTTTTAAATTAAATGGTTAAGGAGGGTTAATGTTATAGAACGTAAAGTGGAGTGGGGTCAGTCCGCCCTAGTTTTTGCAAAGTTGGACTTTAAACTGATGTATTTTTAGTCTGGTATGTAAAAACTTAACGTTCTTGGTATCAAACTCTTGCCACAGTTATTAGTATTATGTAGGATTCTAATTTTGCTTGAAAATTATCATTTTGATAGGATATTGTACAAAGTGTCAAGTAGGGCGGACTTGCCCCATTCTCGGGGCAAGTGCGTTAACTCAGAGAGTTAAAAATGCTTTCGAACCTTGTTTCAAATGCTACGGGGCAAGAAAAGAATGATTAACAAGCCTGATTTAAAATGCTTCTTATTGCATGAAATTATATTGTTTAGTTTTATAGTTATCCTTTTTTAAACAAACAAGTACTTTTATACTGAAATATGAAAGGGGGTACACTGATACTAAAACAAAATTTAAAAATGCTTTCGAACCTTGTTTCAAGTGCTACGGGACAAGAAGAGAATGATTAACAAGCCTGATTTAAAATGCTTTTTATTGCATTAAATACATTGTTTAGTTTTATAGTTACCCATAATACAGTACGGACTTGCCTCGATAGTAATATTTACGGGACAAGATCATCTTAGTGTTTTTCTCAATAAATTTTAACAATACAATAAAAACGGTTTATTTAATGTAAACCTACATCAATATTTGATGTAATACCTAAAATAATGTTGCGAGGTAAAACCGAACGACACCAAACTGGACAGTAAATGATACCTTTTAGATAATAGAGAACAATGATATTTATTGTGTAAATATCTTCTAAAGAATATAAACAGTATAATAACATATATTCGCGGGGATACTTTTTTACACGCGTACAGTCTACACACGGCTTGAGCACGAACCTACCCGGTTTGGCTCGGCAACGCTCGGGTTGCTTCGGTATTCTTCTCATACATGCATACAGAGATTACTTTCTTAACAAATTACAACACAGAATATATGAATAACTTGTAAACTATTGCACGTTCAGGGTAACCTCAAAGTTGTACGTCTACCTAGAACGTGACTGTTTGGCATTGGTTGATTTAAGCGAGGAAAACACCTTTATTTTTGGGCGACATCTATGTCGAATAGTTCATACTAATTTATTCTACATTAATAAATACAAGCTAGAGCTAGAGTTTCGTTCATATTATAATAAAGATAACCAATTAACGGACTTGCCCCATAGACGGACTTACCCCACTCCACCTTATTATTGATTTTTTGTTATTGCGATACCTCTCATTAATCTCAAAAGCATTTAATCGAATTTCTTTTTTATTGCGCATAGCTACAGAGTTATAACGAACAATTTGTTGTGTATTGAAACGTTGACGAAATGATAAATATCATAATTTTATCACTAGACTGCGGATGTTTATGCAATTTTCAATTTTTGTAGACGAATTTTAAGAAAGCGGTACCAAATAAAATTCTATTTTGATTAGTAGACTGCGGATCTTTTATGCAAAATAAAAATTGTCTGCATCAATTGCAAGAAGTATATAGAAACCAAGCTGAATGTTATTTCTTTTAATAGAGATTCTAATCGAGGAGAAATCGTACATTGATATCTTCAATTTTTAAAATTTTCCAACAATTTTGAATTTCATCTACACAATTTTGCTATCAATGCGTAAAGATCCGCAGTCTAAGTATCACATACTACAGTTTATCATAAGTCATTTTTCTTCGTCCTCGCATTACCAAGATGTACGCACACTCACAGTAAACATATTCGCAAAATCAATTTCAATTGTTCGCTATAACTCTGTAACTATACGCAATAAACAAAAGTTCAAGTAAATGCTATTGAGTTTAATGAGAGGTATCGCAATAACAAAAAATCAATAATATTAAAAAAAAAAGTTGGGGTCCCATTTCTTCCCCAAAAAGTTACCCCCAATAAATGTAATACATACTGAAATATTAGAACTCCTTAACCGTTTAATTAAAAAAAATTAATTCGATATCTTCATTAGATTCTGAGATGAAAGGCTTTATAAGGGCCCATTTATTTATACGGAAACACCATAATTTTCGTTACAATAAGTTGCTAGTAATTTTTCCATGTTTGTAACTCTTATTGTTAGTTATTGCCGTTTGTCAGTTAATATTGACTTATATGCTGAGAAAGCACGTTCTACATCACAGGAAGTAATGGGTGGATATTTATATTTGCTCCAATAGCGTTGTGGTACATTAGTTGACACATGTTCATCGCTTAATGTCCTCACGAGTTTAGATATTTCGCATAAACCAGGATTCTTTCTTACCACTGCATCTATTTTAACACGAATTCGATCACCACATTTACCGGGAACAGCTCTTAAAAGTTCAAAATTTGTTAAGGTTAATCCGACAGTTTCCAGTCTCTTTATCACGGCTGGATGAGTTTGTAAGTGTACTTTTCTAAACGGCAAATTTTGTTCAACTTGTGTCGGTTGCAAGAAATTCTGAGCTGTTTCAATTGCAACTATTAATCATCTTCATCAAAATCTTCAACTACCTATTTACAGGAATAAAATAAAGACTGTGAATTAATGATTTTACTGTTTTCAGATATTAAGAAAAAAGAATACTCGAACCTCTTTAATTTTATGAAAATTTTCGGCATGAATTATATTGGAGTCAAACAAATCGCAGCAAAATATAGGTAAATTATATCAAAGAAATATGTAATACATGTGCACATGGTAGAAAACACATGCAATATGCAAAATGATATTTGCGTATCGAAATATGTATTTACATAAACATCCGCAGTCTATTTATTACATTATTAGTTCAGCAGAGGGAAGGAAATATAAGTTCTACACACACACACACACACACTGAAATCGTTTTGTCGAGTTTAAAAAATCATGTGCTCTGGGTAATGACTATTATGACACAATCATTTTTTACGAAGTTAGGCTAGGCAAGGCGCGAATTGATGCTAGATTGGATAGGTTCGTGCTAGTTCCAAGATAGCTTTATGACGGATCAATTTGATTAACTCGTGTGTTTAATGAACTGTTAGTTACACTCAACGACCGCTAATTCACCAGGGCAATTGTGTTCTTAATTTTCACACTACTTGACATTTTGTCTCGTGAATTATCATCATCTCGCAAGTACTTGCTTTAAATAGAACTCCATTTTTAGCCAGTGTAAATCCTTTAAGACTTACTTTCTCCGAGATGCGTACCAATATTTTGAAATGGTATCATTTTTATTGTCTTTAGTTATTCCAGCAAAATACAGAAGTTGAAATGATATTTTCAAAAGACTTTTTGATGCAATTCTCTGTATACAAAACATTTTATTGTTAAAATAATTTATCGTTGTCCAAGTACTCTATTGTTCCACTACTTCACTACTCTAAAAACTACATTTTTATTTAAACTTATTGCTAATAAACGCAATTTAAAATCTCACAAATATTTAAAAAATTTAAACGTACTATTATATTATTTTCAACCTACTGAACACAATGAGAAAGATAATAAATGTCTACTTCACTCGAGTTTAACCACGCAGTCTGTGATTCTGTACAACTGACAATCAGAGTAACTGTTTACACGCTGTCCACCAAATTGCTTTTGATTTCCACTTTCCGCATTTTTATTGTCTTTAGTTATTCCAGCAAAATACAGAAGTTGAAATGATATTTTCAAAAGTATTGATGCAATGCTGTATTTAAATCAGCTTTTAGCATTAATGTTCCTTACTGTCTAAGCCCTAAGCATTTTATTGTTCGACTACTTTACTATTCTAAAAAAGTACATTCTCATTTAAACTTATTACTGGACTGCGGATTTTATGCATTCATGACAATATTAAAAAGATGCAATTTAAAATCGCAAAAATATTAGATGAGTTTAAACATACCATTATATTTATTATTTTCAACCTAGTAAACACAATGAGAAAGATATTAAATATCTATTTCTTTCGAATTCGTCGCAATTCAGATAAACAAATTTTATTTCGCACAAAGATCCGCAGTCTACTTATTACAAATTCTATTCCGCACATAATGATAAAAATTGTACGAAATTATTACAATTTGTTAGGGAATGGATAACTTACTTATTCATGTAAATTTTGTGGGAATTATGCCATCGAAAATATCTCTAGTATTGCATGGAAATTATATTACGTAAATACATTTTAGGTGATTTTCATTTTGGAGTGTGGAGTTATCATATTCAGCAAGACACTTATTACTTTTTTATTCAACAAGTTTTTACAAATTGTTCGACACAGCCTCATATTCTTAAAATGTAATTTATAGCTTATTATTAGACTGCGGATCTTTATGCGTTAACGACTTATACAAATTTTCAAAAATGCTGGAGCATTAAATTCAACACAATTTAGTACGATTTTTATTTATTTCGGATCTACAAATACTGTTGCCAATGAAAATAGAATTTTATTTAGTAACACTTTCTTAAAATTTGTCTTGCAACAATTGAAAATAAACATCCGCAGTCTACTTATTATTATCATCCTGATTAGGCCGTGTAGTAATGATTTATATTTCAAAAACATAATTGATCATTATATCCAATGACAACTTAAATTGCGTGAATGGATGTGTATCCATGAAATAATTAAAATAATAATTGAAATGTATAAATAATTGGAAATAACTATTATCACTAGACTGCCTGCTGTCCAGTGAAAGAGTGTAAACTAGCGGGACGGGAACGGGGCTAGAGGGACGGAAAGAACACCTGAGTGGTCAGACTAGAACATAAACGCCCATTCTCACACACATTCATGACTCTAACGCGCTATTGGCGGAGACGGACACAGACACACTAATCGGGCGCTTGACGCAGAGAGCGAGTCAGATGTATACAAACAAACGAGACAGAGGGAGCGATGCGGTCAACGGCAATCCATTGGCGTAGTCGGTGTACGTCAGTGGTCGGCACGGATGAGACTTTTCAGGCCGTTCTCGGCTCGCGCCGTCTTCTTTCACCATCCGCACGTCTCGCTCCCCGTAACGGCCCTAGTCCTCGAGGCAGGTCAGGCCCGTACCTATCCCAGACCGTATGAACTGCGCGTGGCGCATTAGGGCGACACCCGTATCAATAGGTTTCCACATTACCGTGAAGGTACTATTGTCAATGCGTTTTTTTCTGTGGTATCCCCTGTAGGCCTATTCCACTCTGTTGCATGACAATTTCTGAAACTAACTTTGAACAATAAACACGGAAGAGAGAGAGAGAGAGAGAGAGAGAGAGAGAGAAATAACTTTGACAAATACTTCTTAATTCCATTGCCAAAATTTTAAACAGTCATTCAGACAAACTTCTTCGTGGACTTTTAGATGTACTCGAATATCAGATATATCGAACGAAAGATAGATGTTACAGCTCAAATCGCAGACGATAGACTGTTTAAAATTTTGGCAATGAAATTAAGAAGTATTTGTCAAAGTTATCTCTCTCTCTCTTTCTCTCTCTCTCTCTCTCTCTCTCTCTCTCTCTCTCTCTCTCTTCCGTGTTTATTGTTCAAAGTTAGTTTCAGAAATTGTCATGCAACAGAGTGGAATAGGCCTACAAGGGATACCACAGAAAAAAACGCATTGACAATAGTACCTCAATGGTAATGTGGAAACCTATTGATGCGGGTGTCGCCCTAATGCGCCACGCGCAGTTCATACGGTCTGGGATAGGACCGGGCCTGAGGACTAGGGCCGTTACAGGGAGCGGGACGTGCGGTAGGAAAAGGAGGCAGGGCGAGCCGAGAACGGCCTGAAATATCTCCTCCGTGCCGACCACTGGTGTACGTAGTCGGCGTAGTCTGCATAATCAGCGTAGTCCATGAATTAGCTAACTGTCAAGTTGATTTCATTTTTTAATTACTTCTGTAAAATGTGCAAGGTTTATCAGTGCCTAATAGACTTACAGAATAAATAAAACGTAACAATTGTAAGGTTAACTTATTGTTAGTTCTTCGCGGAAAAGACGTAGAAAAAATCGGTTTTTATATTTTTTACCTAGAGTTCACCAAACCATAAAATCTGAAAAAATTCATGAACAATAACTATAACAATATATCGGTACTGTAAAAATATAAATGTTGTCACTGTAGAACTTCCATGTGAAATCTGCATTTTTCGATTTTTTTAAGGTTTTTGATTTTGTACAATCAGGATTTTCAATTTAAAAATCTGGAACCAATTGCAGTGTATGTATTTGGGTCCTCTACATGTGTCAGATTTTTCTCAGAATTTCTACACATCATTAACAAGGAAAAATTGGCCAAAAACTGGTTTTCTATTTTACCCCATAACTACCTTCCCGATCGAGATACAGGGTTGAAATTTTACTCGGTACATTTTTTCTTGATGCCGTATCGAATGACTCATCGTCGATATTATATAATTCGGCTCTAGGGCACTTTTCACCATCTTATCCGGTTATACCTATAATTCGAGTTCTTTTGGGTAAGGTATAATGAGTAAATAAGTATTTATTTGTAACCGACGAATAACTGGCCATGGAATAAAATCGCGCGCGCGTTATTACTTATTTAGAAATTATCATAGTAGAAATGCATAGTAGCAATATCTGTTTCTCCGCCTATGAACGGTGGGAACTACGTGTGAGTCGAAAAGTGGGGATCGGGCGGAGCGTCCACAATGCCCTTCTTGCCCCATTCCCGTCCCGCTAGTTTACACTCTTTCACTGGACAGAAGTGTTACCAGATACGGGTAATCGAAAAGGAATCGAGGGGAATACAAACAACCCCTCTCTGATGACCAGAGTAATATGTGACACGTTACGCGACTGCGCAACGAGAATAGAGTGAGGCAGAGCAGTGTCGCCAGTTGAGGCCGAATCTGGCTGGACTGAATGGTGGAATAGGATAGTGGAAGGGGATAAAGGTGAAGAGCCTGGAGAGGGAATGAGGTTTGTTTCAACCTCAATCTGGCCACACTGCTGGACAGTACCTTTATGCAATTATGGCTCATGGAAATTTTCATAAAAATACTAGAGTATCCAATTCGACAGAATTTAGTACGGTTTTTATCCATTTTAGATTATAAATATTAACAATAATAATAGGATTTTGCAAAAATTAAAAACTATATAAACATTCGCAGTATAATTATCACTATACAGTAGATTTTATGCATTTACAACAAAAGTGAGAAGGCGTAACGAAAAATAGGAAAAACATTAGTAGCCTTTAAAAATTGTATTCTTTTATTTTCAACCTCATGTTGAAAGTTAGGTAGAAAATGTTTATTTTGCATGAAGATCCGCATCCAGAATAATTAGGAAGTTTAGTAATAATTACCTAACTACTTCGATATGATATGCTTCTTGTATTATTGTGCCAGTCGAATTGCATGGTTGCATAAACCCTGTCTTACCTTTATGTCTGTTATAATCTAGTTTTATCATAGTCATGATATTTTATTAACAAACGAGATATCCCCATAATACGGTGATCATTCTCTTCTAAAACTGCCGCCTTAGTCACACCACGTGGAAATCTGACATTCCTGTCCACTTGTGTGTACATAAAAGATAATAGACTCCGGAAACAATGCACGAGTACACAGTCCATAGTAAAAATGGAAAACCGGTCTACTGCTAATTACATTAGCTCTTCCAATTTACAGTCAGATTACACAATAGAAATGGAACTATGTTTCGACAACTTTCAGGGAAGCAAAGATTATGCCGTGGAACAAAGACTAGAACATCTGCATAAAAATTACTTTGAAATCAAGAAACGAACATCGCAAAAATAGTTTTCTCAAGAAATTTTTTTTTGAATTTGAAAGCCCAGTCCTATTTCCTTTTTTGAATCTTTTATACGTCATAGTTGTCCCTATGTAGCAAAATATGTGTAAACAAATATTGTATTAAACAATAATGAAGTTATGGAATTACTTTTTCATTGAATTTTTCTATTTATATAATTTTGTACACCACTCATAATGTTAATTTAATATATTTATTGTCTTCTATCTTCAAATAAAGAACATTTTTTTAATGAATTCTTTTCCATAAAACGATCATATTAAGTTGTTGCATATGAAATGTCCGATTTTTAGCAGTGACATTAAACAAATTCAATTTCGTATACCCAATGTATTCTATCTAGAAATTTTAAGTTTCTTCATTGTATTACGATAAAAATAAGATATTATGGTCATTCACGTTTTTCATTTACAAGATTGTTATCGTGAGTTTATAGTTCTTTTTACCATCAACAACTAGTACGTTAATTAATCGCCACATTTTCACCAAAAATTTTATTAAAAAACTTAAACCGACTTCGAAACGCACTAAAGAAATACACTAAAAAGTATGAAATAATTTCCATTTAATTTATATGAATATACACCAACTGGTAATATAAAACAAATATGCAATAAAAAGTATGAAATAATTTCCTTTTGATTTGCATGAATACACACCAACTGTTATTAAAATTGATTAAAATAAAATATTAAATACAATACAATTTTTTCGGAGGCGGCGCAAAATTGAAAATTTTCCAAATGCCAGATGTTGCTGATTATGATTTCATTGGAATATGGTGGACTTGGAAATCAGTAGGTGGGAAGAAAAGATACATTAATATGTGAAACCATGTAGAAGAATTTAAGGATTTGCGTAATTTCCAATGTCGAAAATTTTTAATTTTCCATATAAAAGGAACACACGCAGTCCTGTTGGTTAAAGTTGAAGTTAACTTGATTCAAAAGTAAAATTATACAATAAATATAAAACTATAAAACTAACAGGGATGTGGATGCCTTACAAAAATGACAAGAATTCATTAAATTTAGACTTTACGAGATTCTTATTATAATATGTGCTCTAATAAAGATATTTATTAAATCATTCCTTCTGAAAGCATTTTTATAATTTTATTAATTGTGAAATAAAAAGTGTACATCAGGTCATTTGATCGGTCATGGTACATTTAGCGTTAAGGATTAGCTTTGTACCTCAAAGTTTTATATGTATAATGAACTTATTGTTAGGTAAATATTTACTTTAGAGCTAGCATCCCCGATAACCTTGATCTTGACATATGTTGTCGAGGACAACATTCTGAGTAACCCTCAAGAAATTTTAGCCGTCGCTCGTTGTTTATTAAAAAGTTATAAACAAATGAAGTTTTCAAAATATAGCAGTTATTTTAAGTAATGAAGGCTAAAACGATATACTGTATTGACCTTTGTTATCAAGGTCACTTTTCTAAGTAAGCTCCAAGAGGTTTTAGCCGTCGCCCGTTTTTTATTAAAAACGTATAAGCAAAAGAAGTTTGAATAATGGTACAGCTATTTTCATTCCATTACGGGCTGTTTTTACTTTACCGGACTCACAATTTTTGCCTTCCTCCCATAAATTATTATGTATTTGGTATGTAATCCAGTAAATTTGTACACGGGGGAGATCGAAGTTTCGATCATGAAGGATCAATGGTTCAGGAGTTATGCTTGCTTGAAGTTGAGAAATACGCAGTGTTTTTGACAAGTGGCCATATTGGTTTGTAGCGACGACCGCGAGCCGCTTACCTTGCCGCCCCCCCTCCGACCTAATCACCAACCAACTACCACCTGGCGGATCTGCTCACAATATGGCGCCCTTACTTGTCAAAAACACTGAAAAATGCAGAACATTAAGCAAGCATATCTCCTGAACCGTTGATCCTACAGGATCGAAACTTCGATCTGCAGACGCCCCAGGTACAAATCTACTGGATTACATACCAAATACATCATAATTTATAGGAGAAAGGTACAAATTTTGAGTTCGGCAAAGTAAAAAGCAGCCCGTAATGGAATTAAAATTGCTGTACCATTATTCAAAATATTGTTTATATTATTAAATATGTTGGTATCTAATCAATTACTAAACATTTAAGTATTGTATGGGGTATTATATCAATTTTATATTCGTACAATGAAAAAAATTAATATAGAATGGAATTACTCCAGGTTGCGGAAGAAATGTTTAATTTTCGAGTTAAGTAGCTCCGAGTGGAAAGCTTCAACTAGCCTAAAATGAGAAGTGTCGGACTGACAGTTAGAGAAGAGTGTGCAATTGTGTTAAAAAGAAAGTACATTTTCTACTGTACAATGAGTTTGAAGAGTAACAGGAACATCCAGCTTTAAGGGGTTAGGGAACAGTAACAAGTAGGACGAACAAAACGCGCATTTCAGACATATTTTATTGTATTATTTTTGAAAAGGCAAGACATCGCAAGCATACAAGAAGTTATGTGCTGTATATGGGAATGATGTATCGCATACATGCATTAAAAAAAAAATTAAAACAGGTTGGCTATGTTAAGGAACTCGATTTATGGGTCTCTCATCAGCTTAAGAAAATTCATTTGGCGCAACGCATTAGCATCTGCGATTCGCTTCTGAAACGCAACGAAATTGATCCATTTTTGAAACGACTGATTACTGGCAACGAAAAGTGAATAGTTTATAACAACTTTAATCGAAAAAGCAGGATGAACCAGCCCAGACAACATCAAAAGCTGAGATTCACCCAAAAAGAGATGATGGTGTCAGTTTAGGGGATTACAAAGGAATTCTGCACTTTGAACTTTTACCAAGAAACCAAAAACGGTTAATTCAAACGTCTTTGTTCAACAACTGACCAAACTGAGCGATGCAGTTCAAGAAAAGCGGCCGGAATTGGCAAATCGTAAGGCTGTTGTTTCTCAACACGATAATGCAAAGCCCCACACATCTTTGGTCACTCGCCAAAAATTATTGGAGCTAGGTTGGGATGTGTTGTTACATCCACCATATAGCCCTGACTTTGCTCCTTCAGATTTTCATTTATTTCGTTCCATGTAGAATGGATAATGACGCTGACATAAAATATCATTTAATTCAGTTTTTTGTTGGAAAAACTCAGAAATTTTATGAACATGTAATTATGACACTGCCTGAAAGATGACAAAAAATCATCGACAAAAACGGACAATACATAATTTAATAAAGTTATATTTTCAAAAAAAATATATCAATCACTTACAATTAATTGCCAACCCAATATACTATGAACTATAAAAAGATGCTTGTAATAATTAACTTCTCGATTCATAGGGAAGTTACTGTAATTACCCCGAAAATCGAAAATCGATTTTTTAGCAGATCTTCACGTTTCATGGTCATTGGGGTCATTTTAGACTATTTTTATCAAAATGTTTGTGTGTGTGTGTGTGTGTGTGTGTGTGTGTGCGTATGTCCGTTTGTATGGTATCAAATTTTTCGTTAACGTTTTCAGAAAAAGTAACAACGCGATCAGGATGATGAATGATGCAATCGATGTGCCCCGTCGTAACTTAGAGCTGATTAGATTTTGGTCCATATTGGTCAAGTAGTTTTTTAGATTTTTAGTTCTTTTTCGAAAAGAGTTGATTCTACAATGCAATTTATAAGGGAGGACGAAAATTTTCCACCAAAGAACCAAACGCAATTACATAAAAAAAATTTTTTTCTTAATTTTTTTGAGATTTAAAAAAAATTTTTTTTTAGATTTAAAAAAATTTTATTTTTTTTTAACTGATGCTAATGTTACCGCTTGGAATAATTGAAAGTAATTCCAATGCAACAGTGAATTTATCATCTCTACTCCCAAGAATACATTTTGGGAGAATATCGATGAAAGTACAAAAAAAACGATGTTAGCGATGTTGGCGAAGGAGTAACGAATCGGGAAGTTCTTTGTGTGACTCTTGGAGAGTCACACACCAAATAAAAAACATTAATATCAGTAGGCCCTACTAGCCATGCGTATCACTAACCCTCTCGCAAGAGCAGTCCTACCCGCGAGTAAAACAACCCTACTAGCGAGCGAGCGAAGCGAGCGAGCAACAATAGCCCTCTAGTTAAAATATAATTTGTTTTTATGCCTTTCGTCATCTTTGCTCGAAACGTACGCGTACATGTTTCCTACAAATCGAATTAATTATATCAAAAATCCGAAAAATGTCATAGACTGTGATATATTCTCTAGGCATTGACGATCCTACATTTCAACTTTTGTGAAAATTAACAAGATGGCAGATATTTTTAATTTAATGACAGAATTTCGGTAGAAAATTTGTTAATTTTTTATTTATATTTAACAAAATAACAGAAAAATGGAAAAATTCGATCGTCAATGCCTAATAGATAGTATAATGAAGGTAACTGTAAAATTTTAATGTGATTGCTAAGGTAGAACTCGAAATATCTTGTATACAGTTTTGAAAAAGGCATCTCTGGGAAAACGCGTGTAAAGTTTATGAATGTAATTTTTCTCACAGGTATACGAACTCACTGTCGAAACGGTACTTCGAGAAATAATTTGTATTGAAGCCTGAATTCCATGTAAAACCATTTGCATTCTGTTCTCAGGACTTGAAACTACTATTCAAGACAAAAAAATTTTCGACTTTTTTCAAAATATCACTGTGTCCTAACCCCTAACCCCTTAAACGGTCGGATAATCAGTGGTCACAAGAAAATTGAGCCGAACACGATTTCGATGTTCACGCAACTCTCGAGAAGCGAGTGCAACGTAACAATTTCCCTGGATGCAACGAACTTGCAACGGGGGCGATGAAGTAATTTCTCGTTCGGATCAAGACGCGCTCTCGCGCGTACGAGGAGCGCTGTGGGTCCGTCTTTCATGAAGGGACAGGCTAATCCGTGCTACACGAATTCCTGTTGCTTTATTTAGAATCCCCTCGAAAACGCATAAAACGCATATAACGCGTGGCCATGTGTATATAGAAACTTTAAGCGCGTAACCAGGCATAAAGCTGAAGAGGTTTAAACATTTATCCACGTCACGTTAAATTATAGAGCGTGCGACAAAGCAATCTCTTTCACGCCCACACTTTGCAATGATTCTATAAGACGTTACATAATAACATATACAGTTTCGAGCATAACTGATCACACTCACTTTAAATCAGAATTACTTTTTTATGAATGGACCAAACGACTTCAATTTCTCTATAAGGCTAGAAGAATTAGTTTAGTAAGTGACGTCTAATAAAAATGTTGAAAAAATTAATTTGGTCTGAATTCTGAAAAAGAATAGTAAAAATTGATTTTTGCAACTTTTTTAGCTGGGCCGATAACGAAAATTTCAAAGATGTGCTTTGTAACCTCGTTTAAATACGTCCTGAAAATTTAATTGAAACTGGTTAATTGATATGCGAATTCTAAACGATCAAAAGTGGTAAAAATTGCAATTTTTCATGATTTTCGGCCTACAACTCTAATTTTTACCACTTTTGATCGTTTAAAATTGGTAAACCAATTAATCGGTGTCAAAGAAATTGTCAGGATGTACAGTCAGTCTCATAAGTATTCGTACGCCCTTTAAAACCAAATAACTTTTTTATAATTGTACCAAATGTTTTGTAAGCAATTAGAAACATTGGTTTACTAAATAATGTTCAAAAAATATTTTCCAGAAATTACAATATACAAGGTTGCATATGAAAATAAAAGACATTTTTTAAAACTTTTTTATTTGAGCTCTTAATAAAAATTTAAAATATATGTTTTGTAGATCTATAGTAAATATTAGATGATTGCATAAGTTTGTGCCCGATTTGAAAATAAAATTTAATGGTTAAATTTTAAAGAATACAACTTTACTAATCAATTATACATATAGTCGCCATTCTTTTCTAATTGTAGAAAATTTAACCATTTTTTAATTTTAATTTAATCAATTTTTAGCCAAATCTTTAACCAATCTTTAAAATTGGTGCCCAGCGCGCCAACTGTCAATTGGCCGACTGTGCCAACTCGCGTCTAGGTCGCGCTCTGATTCGTCCATGTTTCTAAGGAAAATATTGATTCAAACAATCTCAGGAACCTCACATTTATGGATGTTGAAGGAATTTTGAGACACCATGTATATATGAGTTTATTCCTACGAGAAAGATGCTTTCGTTGCTACATATATTATCCCATAATAAATTACAATCTAACAAATTCACGACGAGAAAGGCACTTTCTGCGCTGAGATTTTGTAAAGAATATTGAATAAATAAACACTATATTGTCAGACAGAAAGTAATAAATTCGCAGAATTTACGGAAAATCTGCTGCAAAAGCACGCTTCCGTGGTTCTGCAGTATAGACGGAAAATGAGGTTGCCGCTTTGGTGCAATATCGCACAATAGTGCCACGCGGAGCATCCCTTTTATCTAGACTTACTTCACTGAAAATTATTTACAAATATAAACTTTTTTAACTCTTTGTACTCCGTTGTCACCGATAGTGCGACATTTGAAATATGAACTTTAAACATAAAATATTCATTTTGTTGAAGATTTCTAAACTTGAACTTGTTTTATATGTATATAATGTATCTAACAAATAAATATCTTATTTTATTGCAGCAGCCGTACTTTTTTAATTATATAAATATATATACATATATATATATATATATATATATATATATATATATATACATATGTATATTATACAGGGTGGGGCAATAACTATTAGCACCTCAGATATCTTCGAAACTACAAGTTTCATAGAAATATTTGCTGAAACAAAATTGCACAGTACGAAAGGAGCCATCCGGTGGCGATAATAGTTTTTTTGCAGGTGGACGTACTTCGGACATTTGGAGGTCACCTTCATTTTTTTAAATGGAATGAGATATTTTTTAATACATCAATCGATGCAGCGGGACATTTGTTATAAAAAAGTACTAACCTATGTATGTCGAAAAGTTAGTAGTTCAGGAGATATTTCAATTTAAATAACTCTAAAACACCATTACTGTCGTACTGAGACGTTACACAAGTAAGTAAACGCTAACGTCTTAGTACGACAGTAATGGTGTTTTAGAGTTATTTAAGTTGAAATATCTCCTGAACTACTAACTTTTCGACATACATAGGTTAGTACTTTTTTATAACAAATGTCCCGCTGCATCGATTGATGTATTAAAAAATATCTCATTCCATTTAAAAAAATGAAGGTGACCTTCAAGTGTCCGAAGTACGTCCACCTGCAAAAAAACTATTATCGCCACCGGATGGCCCCTTTCGTACTGTGCAATTTTGTTTCTGCAAATATTTCTGTAAAAGTTGTAGTTTCGAAGATATCTGAGGTGCTAATAGTTATTGCCCCACCCTGTATATACATATATAGAACAAAATATTTATTCCTTACATACATTATACATATAAAACAAGTTCAAGTTTATAAATCTTCAACAAAATGAAAAGTTTATGTTTTATATTTTATGCATATTATATATCTGTAAAATATTATATAAGGTGGAGTGGGGTAAGCGCCCTAGTTTTTGCAAAGGTGGACTATAAACTGATGCATTTTCAGTCTGGTATGTAAAAAATTAACACTCTTGGTATCAAACTCTTGCCACAGATATCACTGATGAATTAGTATTATGTTGGATTCTAATTTTGCTTGAAAATTGTGATTTTGATAGGATATTATACATAGTGTCAACTAGGACGCACTTGCCCCGAAAATGGGGCAAGTCCGTCTCTGAGAGTTAAAAATGCTTTCTAACGTTGTTTCAAGTGCTACGGAGCAAGAAAAGAATTATTAACAAGCCTGGTACAAAATGCTTTTTATTGCAAATAAAATGTTTAAATATATTGTTTCGTTTTATAGTTACCAATACAGTACGCACTTACCCCACCGTGATAGTACGCACTTGCCCCGTGTAGTAATATTTACGGGGCACGAGCATCTTAGTGTTCTTCTCAATAAATTAAAAAAAATACAATAGAAACGGTTTATTGAATGTAAACCTACATCAATATTTGTTGTACTTACCTAAAATAACAACACCTCGCACGAGACTGTTTGGCATTGGTTGATTTAAGCGAGGAAAACACCTTTATTCTTGGGGGACATCTATGTCGAATAGTTCATACTAACTTATACTACATTAATAAATACAAGCTAGAGAAATTTCGTTCATATTATAATAAAAATAACCAATTAACGCACTTGCCCCGTTTACGCACTTACCCCACTCCACCGTAATTAAAACAGCTTTTAGCATTAATGTTCCTTACTGTCTAAGCCCTAAGCATTTTATTGTTCGACTACTTTACTATTCTAAAAAAGTACATTCTCATTTAAACTTATTACTGGACTGCGGATTTTATGCATTCATGACAATATTAAAAAGATGCAATTTAAAATCGCAAAAATATTAGATGAGTTTAAACATACCATTATATTTATTATTTTCAACCTAGTAAACACAATGAGAAAGATATTAAATATCTATTTCTTTCGAATTCGTCGCAATTCAGATAAACAAATTTTATTTCGCACAAAGATCCGCAGTCTACTTATTACAAATTCTATTCCGCACATAATGATAAAAATTGTACGAAATTATTACAATTTGTTAGGGAATGGATAACTTACTTATTCATGTAAATTTTGTGGGAATTATGCCATCGAAAATATCTCTAGTATTGCATGGAAATTATATTACGTAAATACATTTTAGGTGATTTTCATTTTGGAGTGTGGAGTTATCATATTCAGCAAGACACTTATTACTTTTTAATTCAACAAGTTTTTACAAATTGTTCGACACAGCCTCATATTCTTAAAATGTAATTTATAGCTTATTATTAGACTGCGGATCTTTATGCGTTAACGACTTATACAAATTTTCAAAAATGCTGGAGCATTAAATTCAACACAATTTAGTACGATTTTTATTTATTTCGGATCTACAAATACTGTTGCCAATGAAAATAGAATTTTATTTAGTAACACTTTCTTAAAATTTGTCTTGCAACAATTGAAAATAAACATCCGCAGTCTACTTATTATTATCATCCTGATTAGGCCGTGTAGTAATGATTTATATTTCAGAAACATAATTAATCATTATATCCAGTGACAGCTTAAATTGCGTGAATAGATGAGTATCCATGAATTATTTCTCGTGAGAAAATCAATCTTCCGCTTTGTGTATAAATAGTAATTGAAAATAAATATTATCACTAGACTGCGTACTGTCCAGTGAAAGAGTGTAAACTAGCGGGACGGGAACGGGGCTAGAGGGACGCAAAGAACACCTGAGTGGTGTTCACATAATATATGTAACTACATAATATAGTGCTGGAGTTGTTGTTGTGTACTATATGAGTCACTATACAGGGTGTCCCAAAATTCGTGAACTTCCCGAAAGGGAGTGGTTCCTGAGACCATTTCAAACGACATTTTCCTTTGCAAAAATGTTATCCGCGGCTTTGTTTAGGAGTTATTAACGAAAAACACGGACCAATCAGAGCGCGACCTAGACGCGAGTTGAGTCGGCCCGGCGCGCCAACTGTCTATTGACCGACTATGTCGCTTGAAATGGTTTCAGGAACCACCCCGTTTCGGGAAGTTCACGAATTTTGTGACACCCTGTACAGGCTGGAGTACAAAGGGTTAAGGTTAAATGACAGATTATGTGGGCGGGGAAATGTTATTTCTTAAAATGAGTTTCTACAGTTAGAAAAATGTTTATAAGCTCACGGCAATTTTTTTTCAATTTGTTGTCTCTATATGTACAAAGATAAAGAACAAATAAATAATTTTGTCACTTCTATCTCGCCGTTCTCCGTGTTCATATGTGAAAGTTAGTAATATAAGGAAACATTGAGTCTATGTAGACTGAGACTATGAAATTCATTTAAGCGCTACATAATATACAGTGGCGGACAAAAGAAAGTTTAAATAGTAAAATAACTTGACTGCGGATCTTTATGCATTTATGAAGAAATTGCAGTAAATCCTCTATAGTCTCTATAGTCGCAAAAAGGTTGTACACTATGAATGCAAAAAAAATATCCCTTCCACTGTAGTAATCTGATCTCGGCTCGGGTATATCGGCGTGAACCACTACTAATCCAATTGAAAAACTTCTTTATTTGTCATTATTTTTTATGGGACTTTCACCTACATATTTGTGGTATTTTTCTGATTAAAATGACAATAAACACGATATAATTTCAACTGTATTTAGTGGTTTAATTGACGGTGAAAATTTAACCCTTCGCACCACTAGAAATTACTGTACCATTATTTAAAATATTGTTTACATTTTACATTATTAAATATTTCGGTATCTAATCAGTTACTAAATATTCATGCATTGCATGAGGTATATTACCAATTTCATATCCATAGAATTGCAAAAAAAATCATAGGGAATGGAAATGTTCTAGGTCGGAAGAAATGTTATTTTTCGAGTTAAAATATTTCCGAGTGCAAAGGGTTAAACACTCTACGCTTAGAGCTATAACTATCGCACAACCATTTGACCAAATACGGCATAGCGCGAGTTAAATATAAATGATAGGGTATTCATCGTGCTAACGGCGTATATTTGCTATTATTTAAAGTGGCAGTCATTATATGTACTGGTGAACTCGGAAGTTGCGATACTGGCAGCACACGTGTTTGCAAAATATGTATAATAATAAATGACCTCCAGAGTTCTAGTCTTTGACCAAAACATATTTCCCGTGAAAGGAGTGACAGAAAACACTCATGTATCCTAACATACTTTATACGTATACTTATTATAAGAATTCCTCTTAATTTTTATTAAAAATTAATTTACAATTTGTAAAACTTGAAATTTCCCTCGATTTACAAGTTCAATCATTTCTTCCATAAAAATAAATTGATTACAAGAATTCCTCGTAATTTAGTAACAGGGAATTTCGAAAAAAACTTGACAGAACACAGTTATACTATTCCGAGCGGTACCAGAAAGAAATTTTCTCAAAATTAGAATGTTTTTGAACGGAAAATTATTCTTTTTAATACCCTTATGCAGATTCCTGATTTCACTATATGTATTCTCATTTCTCGAGAAATTAATACCAATCATTCTTTGTACACATTTTTGATTTCCTGAGAAATTGCTAACGTAAGTATGTATTTACAGATGAAATTCTTTTTTATGTCGGGCCATTCCATGTGAATTCGATCACACTTTTGAGACACTATCTCGGATTTTGCTGAAATTGAAAGTAGAGAGGATTTGAGCCACCATTTTGTTATTTTCGAAATTCTTTAAAAGATTAATGAGAATATTTTAAAAAACACTCACACACACTTTCTTACATCATTCAATGCCTGTCGTTTTTCCCACCATTATTACAAAACGTATTTTTAAAATTTTTAATATAGGCCCACATAAAAAAGTTGTAAAATGCACTTTTAGTGTTTTCTCTACAATTCCGACCAATTGCAATTTTTGAAAAGATATCTTTTCACATCCTGTAGTGAACTAATCGTTCTAACTGAACGTAGTGAACTAATCGTTAGGTTATTAAATATGCTGGTATCTAACCAATTACTAAACATTCACGTATTGTATGAGGTATTGTATCAACGTCATATCCATAAAACAAAATCATATATTTTTTGGGGATTTCATTAATGGGAGTCACTGTATGTACCTTTTAACCAATAACGCTCAATGTCAAGTCAGAGTTATTAATAATCCGAATCTGAGAAGTGAGTTTGTAACATGTCCAATCGGAATTAATAACTCCATAATTCATCGAACAAATGACAAATTTCTGGCGCCACCTCGGACATCGTTGAGTGTAGAGCAATGACACAAATGCGGAAAATTGTTGGCACAGTAACCTCGAGTAAAATTATGAATCAGCCGTGAGTCGGGTAGTTGACAAACACCGATTTCTATGAATCTGCTATTTGAAGTTTGAAGGTATTTTAATGATTGCTTGGTAAACGCTACAGGTCTCTTCCGTGAATAATTTTATGCGTTGGCATCGCATCAAACTTCCGCATTTCCGGCTTTCGGCGGAACCTACTTTTCGCGCGTCTCACATTTTTCGGATATTATGAGTCAGACTAATCGCTTATTTTTGGCACCACCAGATTTACACAGTCGTGCTATGCGTACAGAGTATCTCGAAATGCAGCTCCGATCGAACCACGCGTCACAGATTGCTTTATCTCATTCGGATTAATCGATGCTACGTAATACAATCGATCGCATTAACATCAATGTTTCCATTCAACACCCACAATCCATTTCCACCTTCGAATTTCCTTAGACACATTGAAATTATACGCGGTACATTTTCATGTAACCTAACTTCCGTGTCAGACGTCTTTGTTGTGTGAATGCACTGTGCAAGTATTGTACAATCGGTGTACAAAATATTCGTACACATTTTAAAGACGAATAACTTTTTCAACATTGAATCCAACGACACAGAATTTGTTTAGATTTCTTCGAATTTTTATAAGAACATGTGCTTCAATGAAGAAATTTATTGAAGGATTTCTAATGGAAGCATGCACACATTTTTTTAATTTCGATAATGAAGAAATAAAAAATGTAATACCAATCCGACTGGTCGTGGTACGGTTAGTGCCCAGATAGTACACGACGTCTTAAAGACGTCCATTTTACTAAAACTTACCTAAAAAGACGTCTTTAAGACCATAAACAGTGTGGTTTTTATATACCCATTAGCATTGGTATTATTTGTTCGAGTTATGGTGTTTTTGCTTCAATTTCAATTCTATTCCAATTCCAGATTCAATTTCAATTTCAATTCCAGTTTCAATTTCAATTCTAATTTCAATTCTAATTCCAATTCCAATCTCAATTCCGATTCCAATTTCAATTCCAATTTCAATTCCAGTTTCAATCTCAATTCCAATTCCAATTCCAATTTCAATTTCAATTTTTATTATGATTTAAATTGCAATTGTAATTTTATGTTTATTATTTTTATTGTGATTTTAATTGCAATTGTTATACTTATTACATTTTTTATGTTACTTCCACATTCGTTCTTCTAATAAAGCTATGTATTTATTGATTTAACTTCAAACTCGTTTTGGTAAAATCCATTTTTACTCTTCCCTTCTTTTAGTTTAATTAACATTGATGCACCTTTAAGACTCCTTAGGGACGTCTTGAAGACCTCCCGAATGTTCTACGAACGTCCCCTAAACGTCTCTTAGACGTCAAACAGAAGTCTTAAAGCGGTCTCTAAGACGTACCATTTTCTAACACAAGAAGTTTAGGAGACGTTCGGAAGCCGTTCGTAGGACATTCGGGACATCTTCAAGACGTCTGAATGTCCAACTGCAGACGTCTTAACGACGTCTTTGTGCTATCTGGGGGTTAGGTTAGGTTAGGTTTCCCGCCGCCCCCTTGGGGAGGAACTGACGGCCGAGGAGGATGGGGAGCTCGAGGTGCGGAGACGCCAGGCCCGCGCGGACGTGTTCGAGCGATGGAAGCAGATGCTTTCATCCTCGGCACGTCCGGTAGTTCGGGCCCTCCTGCCCATGTTCGATACATGGTGCGGGAGGCGAGTTGGGTTGACCTTCCGCCTCACGCAGGTGCTCACCGGACACGGTTGTTTCGGTGAGTACCTGCATAGGATGGGGCGGGAGCCAGCAGCGCAGTGCCACCACTGCGGCGAGGAGGTGGACACGGCGCGGCATACACTCGAGGAGTGTCCGGCTTGGGCCGAGCCGCGCCGTGTCCTTAGAGCCGCGGTGGAAGGGTGGGACCTCTCGCTCCCGATCTTGTTCGACCACTTGATCGGGGGCGGGAGGTCGGCGAAGGCGGTGGCCTCCTTCTGCGAGACAGTGATGTCCCAGAAGGAGGCCGCCGAGCGAGCCCGGGAACGGGACCCGGGCTCGGCGAGAAGGAGGATGGCGCGGGGACGTCCCCCGCGTCGTCGTGCGCCGCCCTCCCCTTCAGGGAGAACGGGTAGGGCGACGCAGCGGGTCCCCCGAGTGGGGGGACGGTGATGGGTGGGAGGGCGCGGGGAGTGTTCCCCTCCCCGCGCCAACTAATGCCCCCCCCTCCCGGGGGGGCGGGACTTCCCTTGGCGGTGCGAAGGGTTCGCCCTTCGCACCGCCGTATGCCCCCGTCGCGGGGGGCTGAGGATGGGGGGGCCGGGGGAGTGAGCTAACCCCGGCCCCCGGGGGGGAGTTAATCCCCCCGGGGTGGCACGGCACCCCGTGACTTCGGTCTTTTGTGGCGGGGTGCCGGCCACACCCCAGAGGCGAGCTCTGGGGTGGGGCGCGTGGGGGGTGGGGTGGGGAGGGTCGGGGCGTTCGGATGCGCCTCCGACGACCCTCCCTTGCCGGTGTCGGCGCCCTCCTGCCCTGGCCGGGCGGGGACCCACGGGTCCCTGCTCGAGCGGGGCAGGAGGGCTCCGGGAGCTGTGGGTGGACCGAGCTGGGGCTCGGGAAGCCCAATCCGAAGGCTCCAGGGATGGGGACACTGGGCGGGTCCCTCCGCCCAGGGTCCAGTTAGTGTTAGGTATGGGGGGAGCTAACCCCTCCCCCCGGGATGCATGTATAGCTAGGGGGTGTCCTGTTGAGTTCTCGCGAGATCCAGGCACCTCCTACATAGCTTAGGTGGGCGTGTGTTTTTTTTTAGTGCGGTATGCCTGAGGTATGCCTGAGGAGAGTCCCACATAACCTCGGCTATCCCCCAGGAGGCCGAGGTATGCGTAATGCATTTTCACACGAAAAAAAAAAAAAAAAAAAAAAAAAAAAAAAAAAGGTTAGGTTAGATTTCTAATGGAAGCACACAAACATCTTTGTAATTTCGATAATCATGAAATAAAAAATGTACTACCGATCCGACTGGTCGTGGTACATTACTAATTTGATCTGAAAATTTTGTCTAATAATTGTGTTATATAAAACTCAGCATAAAATATTTATGTATAGTATAATACTTAATACTAGAAGAAAATATCAGGTAACGTTCAGTGAGGAGCTTCGTTGGTTTACGATTAAAATTGTTAGTATTATCAAAAAGTGTATAAAGAAATCCTCAGCTCTGGATGACTTAAAAATATGAAATAATCGTCGGTAGTAGACTGCGGATCTTTATGCATTTATAGCAAAATCGAGTAGATGAAATTCAAAATTGTAGTCATATCAATATACGGTTTCTTGTCTATTAAAATTATTAAGGGAGGAAATAACATTCTATTTGATTTCTATATCTTACACTCGACGCAAACAATTTTTGTCGCAGTCTAGTCGGTAGGTAATAGGATGAATACAATTTGCAAGTTTTACTTTCAATTGTCATAGTCAACAAATTCAATAAAGAAGTACATGTATTTTGATTTATAAAATACATGTTTTCAATTTTCATTACAGGCACTGATCAAAAATTGAAAAATCGTGACCTTTACTGTTTCCTCCGTAATTCCGACCAATAACAAACAAAGAAAAAACTATTACACATTAGCTAGTAAACCAATATTTCTAACGTCTCAAAAAAACTTAAGCTGTTGGGTCCAATTATGAAAATGTTTTTCGTTTTTAAAATGTGTACATTTACTTTGTACACTGACTGTATATACAGGGTGGTTCACGCAACTTGCACACTATATAACTTCCAAAGTATGCGTTGCACGAAAAAGTTTTGTATACAGAAGTTGCATGGTCTGAAGGGGTATATTATGTAGTGTATTCATTTTTTTACAGATGGAAGCGTTTTGGAGATCTGAAGGTCGACTTCGTTTTTTTAAATAGAATACTATACTTTTTATACCAAAATATGGAAGAATGTCGAATTCTAAGTAAAAAAGTATTGGCCTTCGTTAACCCTAAACCTAATAATTAACGAGTAACATTTTCAGGAAATAAAGTGAAATTACTTAAAATTTCAGGAAATAAAGACAAAAATTGTTTGCGTCGTTTGCAAGATATAGAAATCAAATACAGTAAATCCTCTATAAACGCAAAAGCCTCGGGGGGATTCGTTTGCATTTATCGTAGACGGATAGCTATTTTTTTTTTGAGCTTCAAGGCCGGGCCGGATATAGAGAAGGACTGCGCGTGTAAAGAGAGACCGCGCGCGGCCGAAGCGACTGCGACTCTCCGCGTCTCTTTCTTTCCCATACGCTATCCCTGCTTGCACCCGAAACTTTCAGCGTTGATTAAACCACTAAATACAGTTGAAATTATATCGTGTTCGGTCTTATTTTAATCAGAAAAATGCCACAAATATATTGGTGAAAGTTCCATAACAAAATAAGTAATAATAAAAAAGATTAAATATTGGTGTTACATTGTGAGGACGCACGGGCCTTTGAACTGTGCCGACGACTGCGACTCACCGCGTCGCATTAGTAGTGGTTCACACCGATATACCCGAGTCGAGATCAGATTACTCAAGTAGAGGGGATACTTTTTTGCGTTTATAGAGGATTTACTGTAAAATGCTATTTCCTCCCATAATAATTTTAATAGATGAGAAATCATATATTGATATGACTACAATTTTGAATTTCATGTACTCGATTTTGCTATAAATGCATAAAGATCCGCATTTCTACTACCGACGATTATTTCATACTTTTAAGTCATCCAGATTTCTTTATACACTTTTTGATAATACTAACCATTTTAATCGTAAACCAACAAAGCCTCTCAAGGAACGTTACCTGATATTTTCTTTTAGTATTAAGTATTATACTGTACATAAATATCTTATGCTGACTTTTATGTAACACAATTATTAAAGATCTTATTCTGTAGGCTTTCAGTGGACAAAATTTTCAGATCAAATTAGTAATGTACCACGACCAGTCGGATCGGTAGTACATTTTTTATTTCATGATTATCGAAATTACAAAGATGTTTTTGTGCTTCCATTATAAATTCTTCAATAAATTTCTTTATTCCAGCACATGTTCTTATAAAAATTCTGAGAAATCTAAACAAATTTAATGTCGTAATTTTTATAAAACAATGTATAGTTAGTGTTAAGCGTGAATCCGTTTAATTTTACATTATGTTTATATTCGTCGTTATTTCAATAAAAAGTTTAGTAAATATTTGCAATTACAATCACACGTTTATTCATTGTTGAAATAAAAATTTGCCCAACTCTGCCTACCGACTAAACTGTGGAGCTTTATGCAAAATAAAAATTGTCTGCGTCGATTGCAAGATATAGAAATCAAATAGAATGCTATTTCCTCCCTTAATAATTTTAATAGATGAGAAATCATATATTGACATCTTCATCCAAAATTTTTCTACAAATTTGAATTTCATCTACTCGATTTTGCTATCGTTTCATTTTATATTATGTTTATTTTGGTAGCACAAAATGTGGTGTTATACTTGGAACATTTGTAATTCATGAAAGAAATTAAAATATATAAAGTGATAAAGAATTCTTTCGTTATGATCATTTTTGAGCATTGTTTCTATCACAATAGTATGTATACATAGAGATGTGTGCACATATAGAACATTACCTACTAACCTTTGCCTTCTTCTCATACAAACATGACTTTCCCGTTGGAGGTGATGTGAAGGTTAACATATTGCACATCGTTAAATTTGTTTTTTTATAAGCTATAAGACTGTTGTAACGAATATATGTAGTCCCATTTAAAAAAAACTTCGAAGATGTATTGTCAGCCCCATATTGATCAGCCCCCCTATTTACAGACACGAATTTCTCCATCAACCTAATGTACTCATTAAAAAACGAGAGTTGATTTCATAAGTTGATTCGAGTATTCTGTTAATTAATTCACAAAATCTTTATATAACAATTACTATCGTTCTCCAGTTTTCAAGTCTGTCCTCACTTAACTTCAATTATATTTGAAATAATCTTATGTCTTATATAAAATATATAGTTTGTTAAAAACTTCCAGTAATCCGTTAAATATTTTCAGTATGAGCAACTGAAAAATATCGTTCTGCCTGATGCTGTTGGAATTGAGATTTCCATTGCACAATAATAATTTGTTATGATACCTAGTTTCTGTTTATTCAACTGGATTTTTCTGCGACATTGTTTAACCTAATAATTGCTGTTACATTCTGAAAACGAAATAGAGACTAATTAATTTCATTCGGTATATTTGTGCACAATGGGCTCCGTACAAAAGCGTGACGCGATAATATCATATGATGCACATATGTATGTATACTTACATAAGATACTGTAGAATACCTTACTGGAATTTTCAGGGACGGGATTCTTAAAACTCGATCGTGAGCGCGTAAAAGTGTAAATCATTAAAAAAATCGTACATTTATAGAAATGTTCTAGTTTTACTCAATTTATTTTGATCTCACTGGATTAACCTGATTTGATATCATTAGCACGTATACATCTCTCTCTCTCTCTCTCTCTCTCTCTCTCTCTCTCTCTCTCTCTCTCTCTCTCTCTCTCTCAATAAGAACGATAATAAACAGTAGACTTCTACTTTCTACTCTGAAGAATTTTGTAAGATTGATACAGTTGATATTGAAATGTTCAAAATCTTTCATCATTGATTAAATAGGCTTAAGTGTCGCACGTTTTGTAGCAGCTATTATTATTGAAAAATAATAATGAAATATTATAAAATTAATTAATACTCAATGTAATGTCCTTTTAAGCATTCGTCGGTTATTCAACCCCGAACAAGTGTTTCTTGTGTTTTCTGTATAATACAAACGAATGTGTACTTGTACAAAATAGACATATGTATGCAGCATGCACGTATGTATATGACTTTCAAAGAATTATAGAAATAGTAAAAGCTCCTTCGTTGTCCAAAATCGTGGGCACGATTGTTGTCCAGTGCCTACCCACTCCACTGCCTGTCAACGCCGAGTCGCTCCGCACGGCGGCAACGATTGACGTCGGCTCGGGTATATCGGTGTGAACACCACACATTGACTCGAGTGAATCGAATACTCAAATTCCTTAATTTCCATTAGGCTTTTATAGGACTTTCACTAACTTATTTCTGGCATTTTTCTGATTCTCATGACACCAAACACGATATAATTTCAACATTATTTAGTGGTTTAATCGACGATGAAAGTTTCGAACGCTACGAAGAACAGCGTATTGGATAGAAAGAGACGCGACAGTCGCTGTTGCCGGCACAGTTCAAAGGCCCGCGTGTTCTCACAATGACATGGCAATCATGGAATTGTTCATTTTCCATTATTCTTTTATGGGACTTTCACTAACTTATTTCTGGCATTTTTCTGATTAAAATGATACCAAACACGATAATGTAATTTCAGCTTTATTTAATGGTTTCATTGATGGTTATGGAGTACTGTAGGACATGGAAGAGGATAGCAAGTGAAAAAAAAGAAAAACTGTAATGTTTAAAATACCAATGCGATGCTAACACTTTTATTAATAAGTTTCTAGTGATTGTGAAGATGGAAACGAACGTTGCATGCCAAATGATCGCCAAATGTAGAATATGCCTTAATTTCAAAAATAACCTTACCGTCAAGTCCGTGTCATACACCTTCTCGACGAAGACTCCACGTGTTTCGTTCTTTCGCTACGGAACACTCGTGGACCCCCAGTTACATTTCATGCACCCCTAATTTTTGTTTTCGCTGACATGGACCCCTTGCAGTTCGGAGTCAACCCCTAGGGGTCGATATAGACCACTTTGGGAATCATTGGTCTAATTGAATCGAAAATGAATTAATAAAAATGCAAAACCAGCCGTCGTCCTGTTTTAAGAGAGGCATCTTGTTCGAAGAGGCCAAATTCATGTCGAAACATAGGCGCTAGACAACGATCGTGCCCACAGCGCAGGTCGGGGTAACTCTACGGGCTGTAACTCCGTTAATTTGCAAAATTCAAGTCTAATTCTTTGAGAATATATTTTCGAGATGTTAAGTTGTTTATTTAAACATATGCTATATATAGCATGTGTTAAATGTATGATAAATTATAAATTATGCTTCAGATGTAGAGTAAATATTGGACAAATTATATCGTGTTTGGTATCATTTTAATCAGAAAAATGCCACAAATAAGTTAGTGAAAGTCCCATAAAAGAATAATGGAAAATGAACAATTCCATCATTGCCATTACATTATGATGACGCACGGACCTTTAAACTGTGCCGGCGACGGCGACACGCTTCGGTCACGCGATCCGTATTTCATTCTGTCCTTCTCTATGTTCGGCTCTCTATTGAAGTCTCGCTCGGCGCGGTCGGCGCGATATCTAGACGCAGTCATAAATCAAAAATAGTGTCCGGACACGGTCGTTGTCCTCTCAAACCCCCGGCCTTTCGACAACGAGGAGCTTTTACTGTACTTACAGAAAATATACAATAAGTATAATATATTCAATTCTGCAAAGATTAAAAAAATTTCTAAAATAGTTTTCGTTATATCATAAACTATAAGATTGTTTAAGGGGCTATTCTGGTTTTGTATGCCTTCCTCTTGCCAATTCTTAGAAACATTTTCAGGAGAACTATTAAACTTATATATTACGATCTTGTTCATCAAGGACAAGTGTTCTTACACTTAACCACCCGACGACGGAATCCAGGGCTATTTGACCCAGAACATCAAAATCGTAATTGGCAAATTTATTAAACAAACCGATCCTTCATTAAGTATAATAGTAAGATTAACGTTACAGACGTTAAGAAATACATAATAGGTAAAGCAGTTTTATTTCGTTATAAGAATGTCCCGCCGTTCGAGGGTTAGAGAAAATGCGAAGAACCTGATCTGTTGAATGTTCAAATCCACATTTTCTGCTTGCCAAACGTTGAGAAAACAGTTCAAAAGAACACGGCTTCTAACCAAAAGCCTCAGCAGTAAAAACTGTCAATCTACCTCCTGTAAAAATATGTTTCAGTTTCATCTACAACAGTTACAATAAATGTTCTATAGATGCGAAAATTTTTGTACGATAGATGCGAAAAGAATATCCCCCCAACTTAGTAATCTGACCTCGGCTCGGTATATCGGTGTGAACCACAACTAACGCGACGCACAGTGGGGTATTTGGCCCGAAAAAGTGGAAAAAATTCAATTTCTAAATTTTTGCGTATGGCATAAAATTTTTGTTGTTTGTTGTAGTTAAAGGTCTGAAGAATAAGGCTGCAATATTATTTTTTCTATTTGTACACCCGTGAAGTAGTAAACTTCATCGAAAGTCGACAGATTTTAAGGCGCGCTTGGGGTTCTTAAACAGTCTCTAAGACAGCGTCTGTTCATTGGCAATTTTCATGTGTTTGAAGGGAAATTTTGTAAATTCTTGTATTACAAAAGTTATTCAGGTAGGTATACAGAGCACTTTCGCATAGATTTTATTTTGTTATCATCTAAATTAGTATAGTTATTAATATTTGAATATTACCAATCATTCTGCAATCTTTTTAAAAATTACAAAACTTTATTGACAATTTTGTTATAGTATAAAGCCGTATTGAGTGCTCTTTTTGGTGTCATTACATTCGGTAAAGATTCGTGATTATAAGCGAACAAAGTTTGATTCCGGATATGTCCGGATTCAAATTTTATAGCTAATTTAGAATTAAGTGTTTAGCAGCGTTTCGCGTACGCGTACGTTCGGCTACGCTTGGCCTCAAATGAAGAAGAAACATTACCCGAGGAAGAAATTTCTTATGTATTTTCCGATGAAAATTAATGGTAATCATTTTAAAATATTCTTATAATATACCGGGTGAGTCATTTAACGTCAAACAGACATATATCTGGGAAATGAAGCTATTTTGGAGAAAAATGTTTCAGACAAAAGTTGTATGGTTTAGAGGGGGGCATAAAATGGTGTCATTGATTTGACCTTGGATAGTCGTTTGAAAATAACGTGAAGGTCATCTTCCATTTCTTAAATAGAACTCCATATTTTTTGTTGCATATTCTTGTAGCTTGTTTTGACAGCTTTCCAAAACACTATATTAAAATATTTTTTTCTTAAATATTTTTCAAGTTATAATAGTGCAAATATTCCACTATCGCCTTGCTTTTTCAGGGGTTCTCGATAATCTGAAGAAATAATGTTTCGAACAAAAGAGGAACAGTATACAGACGTCTACAAATTTCAATATATAAAAGTTTAAAAAAAATTTTTCTTTTCAAAAAATTGAGGTAAATTTGATTTTTCAAATACTAAAATGTATTTTGGATTTCATAATGTTGTAGCTGATCTTAAGGCGAATCCAACGATATATAATATTATAACCTTGAGCCTATAAATAACGCTACAATAGTTTTTTTCCACTTTTTCAGGCCAAATACCCCACTGTGCGACGCGGAGAGTCGCAGTCGCCGGCATAGTTCAAATGCCCGTGCGTCCTCACAATGTAACACCAATATTGAATCTTCTTTATTTTTCATTACATTTTTATGGAACTATCAGCAACATATTCCTGCCATTTTTCTAATGCAAAATGATACTAAACATGAAAGTTTCAACTGTATTTAGTGGTTTAATCGATGATGAACGTTTCGGGCGCAAGGAGGGACAACGTATGGAAAAGAAAGAGACGCGGAGAGTCGCAGTCGCTTCTGCCGCGCGCGGTCTCTCTTTATACGCTGTCCTTCTCTACGTTCGGCTCGGCCATTGAAGCTCAAGAAATAGCTACCCGTCTACGATAGATGCGAGAAAATCCCTACGATGCTCTCGCGTCTATAGAACATTTACTGTATATAGCTACAGTTTAATTTAATTTCAAATAAGAGATTCAGAGAAAGACAGGATAAAGATTTCGAAACAAAAATGCAATAAGTAGACTTCGGATTCTTACGCATTTACGAAGAAATTGGTTGGGTGAAATATAAAACAGGTACACTAATCAAAATACGTCATTGCATTTTAAAAAAACGACGATGACGTTGAAATATCGGAAAATATGACCTAGAGAAAAAAAATTTCTCCGTCACTACTGAACCAAACATTTTCTGTGTGAAACATTTTCTTGTATTGCTAAAAATAACAGAGATATTTTCAGTGTAAGTCTTAGGTGCCTCACTCTGTATTATATCTATAGTATTGGAACATGTACAATATTTTCTTTCATTCATCCTGCCTGTCCAAAATAAAGGCAAAACCTTCTTTGAGAGCTTTTATGTTTCTAATCGAATCCCTTGGCTTGCCGATAATAACTTTGAATGTCTTATATTGGAATATGAGTATACAATAAACCACTCACGATTAAATGTGAAATAGAATTTATTCTATATAATATATATGAAGGCACGTTGTGAGGCACGTTTTTACTATTTGACAGATACGACAGAAGTGAGGATCACTCCAGAAAATAACAGACGTCGATCTAAGAAACAGATAAGAGTTGAGGGTTTCATGACGCAGACAGCATTGATACAATGTTCATTTGTGTAGGTGTTCGAGAGTCAAATTAACTGAATTTGCCTACTAAATAACGGTAGATTATTTTTGTCAATTTATAAATTCCAACATCTTAAGAGGGAGTTTGTTACTATTGTTAATCGTATCGGGGCCAATCACTACAGAGCTTGGCTGCCTCATTATTCCGCGTGGGCATTGTTAATCATACCAACTGTAAGCGTGGCTACGAAATGGAGAACCTAGACCATGTCTTGTGGCAATGCTACTTATTCGACGCACATAGAATTAGACTAACTGATGATTTACGCACGATGGGGTTCTTTCTGCCCCTTAGAGCCGATATGTTCTTTACCGGACCCAACATTCGGGCGTGTTTGCGTATCTTTACTTTCTTGACAGAATGCAACTTGCGTATATAAACAGATATGCTAAACAATCTGCTAAACAGTCACTCAAACTGTACTCTGTAAAATAATGTAAATTACGTTCAGCTGTATAGACCCCATTTAGGGGTCTAGGTAAGCTGAAATAAAAAAAAAAATTATAGCAATATTTTCATAGCATTTTGCATTTCCAAGTGCTTTATTATCACTAGTTTCTGCTGGTATGATTTCTTATTGCTCTAAATCAGGCCCGGGCAACTTCTTCCTCGCTGTCGCTTCACCAACCCCACTGCCGCTACACCGGTTCCGCCACTATCAATTATTCATATTATCCCTGGTGTGCTTTGCCTCGTGTGACTACGAGGATACGGACTCCTATGATACATAGGACTCCTAATCCTTCCAACCTCCTCCCACCCTCCACAGGAGATTGGTGAGGAGGATCCAGGAGTAGTTAGAGGAGTCCCGGGCCCAGTTGCACAGGCCCAGAGTCGCGTAATTAAGACTTGTGTCCACATTATACCATTCCCCTTCTACGGTACTGTTCCCCCACGCTTCTCCACGCCCGGTCACGTGACGCGTTCCGTCTTTGACGTGCGTTTATCACAATGTCATGTGACCAATCCGGTACTGGTAGATACAGGGTAAGTTTTCCTCTCAATTCAAGCAAATTTTCCTCATCTGGCGACTCTGCCCAGACTCTGGATAAACGAGATCCCCGACAACCGGGACCTCGATTGATCAACAGCACGTACAGTGAACCACGAAAGTATTTGAACGCACTTTAAAACAGTATAATTTTTTTATAACTGTGCCGAACGACCTGCTGTTTTGTAAGCAATTAGAAGCACTGGTTTACGAAATGATACGCAAAAAAGATTTTCCAAAAATTACAATTTACAAGGTTGCATGCAAAAATACAAAAGGCATTTTTTAAAACTTTTTTATTTGTAAATTTATGTTAGCTATACACATGCTGAAAATTTCATCAGAATCGACTAACATACCCGAGAGCTACAAGGGGTTAAGTGTGATGAAAAGACTTTCGGTCAGTTTCTGCTAAAAATCCGTGTCGTTTTTCTCTACTTCAACCGATTTTGATGAAATTTTCAGCATGCGTATAACTAACATACATCTACAAAACGCATATTTTAAATTTTCATTACGGGCTCTAATAAAAAAGTTACAAATGGTGCCTCTTTTACTTTCTCATGTAATTCTTAGCAATTCCAACTTTTTCAAAATCTTTCTTGCATGTCATTTGGCAAAACAATTCTTCTAATTGCTCAAAAAGGTCAGGTCGTTTGGTCCGATCATAAAAATTGTTTTAAATTGCGTTCAAATACTTTCGTGGTTCACTGTACGTTGTTACAATTGTTACTAATTTTATGCATTTCACACATAGCAGATTTTAAATAACGTTACTCGTGCATTATGCATTTATGGCTTATGAAAATTTTCAAACAATGCTACAATAGAAAATTCGATAGAATTTAGTACGACTTTTATTTGTTTCAGATCTACAAAGGCTGTTCTCATTAATGATAGGATTTTATTCCGTTCCACTTTCTTAAAGTTAGGCTGTCTACTGATGTACTTATGCCTTGAAAAGACAATCACCTACCTGCGCACAAATTATTTAAAAATATTATGCATACCTCTAGAAAAAAATAATAAAAATTGCATAGTATGTTAATTCTGTATAAAATTATTACTGATTTAACAAAATCATTAATTAGGATCGTAACAAACACTGCATTATGAATTCTAATATTATAAGGGGGAATTTCATTTGTTTTCCAATTGTTTAACTATGTTCCACCAATCCGATCATTTTGAAACTTTCACATATATTAGAGAGGTAATAGAATAGTGTTCTTGAATTTTTTGGTAGGTGTCACTCAAAGGGTTGCTTGCAATCCCCACCCTTAACAAAATAAATATTTTCTATCTATCTTTCATAGCATGCTCATAATTGTTAAAAAATATATGACATACTAAAGGTAAGTTTGAGTATTTTCGTTTTTTTTCATCTTAATATCTTAATTAGCAACCGAGAAAAAAAATGATAAAGTTTAGCCTCATATGTTTACCTCATATTGCTCTTAAATGAGGAATTAGCGATTTAAAATTGATCTAGGAAACTGCACGGACCCGAAAATTTTTCAAAGATCAAGACTTTCGGTACAATGTTTTACTATTTCATTTACACTTCACAGTATTTGATTCACCAAAGAAATGTTTGCACAGCATGAGAACTAAAAATATTTATTTTGGAATAACAAATGCTCGACTGAGGCTCAATTGTTGGCATGATCTCACAATTATTACTAAGAATTATTATAAAAAATTAGACGATGAATGATCAATAATTAAGCAATAGCCTTCTTCTGTTCCATATTTATTCTACATTATTCTTCTCCGTCCAATGATTTGGATAAAAGAATGTTCTGCTCTCCACAGATACATATTCATTGATAGTGTAATTACTAGACTAGCGGATCTTGGTGCATTTATGGCTTATGAACATTTTCAAAAAATGCTGGAATGTAAATTCGATAGAATTTGGTACGATTTCATATTTTATTTTATACTACCACTGAAAATTAGATTTTATTTTCATTAGGATATTATTTTAGCTACTGAAGTACTAATTAGTAATTACTAACTACTGCTGTCAAGGCTTTCAGTGTAAGTTCTTTATTTCTAGAAAAATGACCTCGGCGATTTATCACTATTATTGACAACACAGTGTAACTAAATTATTCAAAAGTTTGTATACCTCAAGAGTAAACAACGTAAGGAGTCTGTAAATACGTAAGGAGCATTACATCTATACATATACTGTGTCTCATTCTTTGAGGGTCCTCTATTTTTTACGAAATAAGAAAAATGTTCCACCATCAGAAAATTTCGTAATGCAAATAATGTTTACTTTTTAATTCGGATAACAAAGATTTTATTATATGGAAGAACTTCCGGTACACAAAATAAAATTGTGAGTTTTGTAATCGTTATTAATTATAATAGTGTGTGTACGTGTATGATCTATGCTCATTACCAAGGCGTCCGAGGTGTGTAAAACAGCGCCCGAAAGTCTTTCTCGTTTAAAAAAATCATATTTTAGAAAACCTACAGTTTGTATACACATTCGCATTTCTCGATTCATACTCGTTCACGAAAGGTTGGTTCGCTTAATTTTCATGTTCCTCCTACACACAAGATAATCTAAACGAATCCTATCTCAGTAATCAAGATTGTTTAACTTTCCAATTATGTGTAATTTATCCTCGGTATGCTATGTGATGTAATTAATAATACCTTGGAAGGAAGTTGTTGGTCAGTATCGTGTTCTTTATTTATCGTGGTAGTACATGCAGTGAACTACGAAGGTATTTTAACGCACTTTAAAACAGTATAACTTCTGTATGTTAAGACAGAACGACCTGACCTTTTTTGAGCAATCAGAAGAATTAATTCACCAAATGACATGCAAAAGAATATATAAAAAAATTAACTTTTTAAAAACCACGCTTATATTAAAATGCACTAAAAAGGAGAAAATAATTTTTTTAGACATTAGTGACTATAAATAAAAGCGTGGAGCGCTAAACTATATGACGTAATCTTCGTGGGCGCTCCACGCTTTTATTTAAAGTCACTAATGTCTAAAAAAATTATTTTCTCCTTTTTAGTGCATTTTAATATAAGCGTGGTTTAAAAAAATTTTTTTATATATTTTTTTATTTTCTACATTTCAGACTTTTTTAAATGGAACGCAAGATACAGTAATACTGGTATGAAATAGTAAGATATAGAAACGCAAGATATGGAAATACGCGAGATAGAATGGAGGGATGACTCCGAGGGATGACGTCTCTTGATGGAGTCCGAAATTGTCCGAAATGGAACTGAATGAACGGAACACCACACTGACTGAGCTCCTTCGGTGCGAAATGGGTCAGTAGAGTGGGGATGAGTCGGAGTGGGATCGCGTAGTGGAGTAGGGAGCGCTGGCGCACAGAGTGAGAATCGCTGAACGCGATGACTAGCGAGCGCCGCACGTCGAGGTGAGACGGTTAATATTAACATTTTTTTTCTCCTGAACACACAGTTTTATTTTTAATTTGTTTTTTAATATTGCATTACCATCCAGTTCTGAGCTATGTTTAAAGTTTCAAATCATTAGCTCATCGGGAAGTGGTTTAAAATTCGATTACAAGATTTGACGCATACAACAACAACAACAATTCTGATTTTGAAAGATTTTGAAAAAGTTGCAATTGCTAAGAATCACATGAGAAAGTAAAAGAAGCACCATTTACAACTTTATTATTAGAGCTGGGGAAATGAAAATTTAAAATATGCGGTTTGTAGATGTATGTTAATTATACGCATGCTGAAAATTTCATCGAAATCGATTGACGCAGAAAAAGACAGATGTAAGAATCTGTGGATTTTAAGCAAACACTGACCAAAAGTCGCGAAAAACTATGATTTTCACCACATTTATCCACTTGTAGCTCTTGGGTATGTTAATCGGTTTTGCCGAAATTTTCAGCATGTGTATAACTAACATAGACCTACAAAACACATATTTTAAATTTTCATTAAGGGCCCAAATAAAAAAGTTAAAAAAAAATCTGTTTTGCAGATCATTTAGTAAACCAATGCTTCTAATTGCTTAAAAACAGGTCGTTGGTACAATTATAAAAAAGTAATATTGGTTTAATGTGCGTTCAAATACTTTCGTGGCTCACTGTATACACTCCGGGACAAAAAGATAGCACATCGTCTATTATTCCTCATTTAGTACATTAAACTGAACAAAATGAATATTTTAATATGTCAACATATTCTGACATATTAAATGTACTGAATATCATCCACTATATTTACTTCAATAGAATTTTCGACATGAAAACGATAATATTGGACCCTATAAACGGGACAGTTGTGCAGAAGTTACTGAAGAGCAAACATTCATTGCAAAACGTAATTGATAAATTGGGTACTAGCTTCTTTCGTGCTTATTTAATAAAACAACAAGCGTTAAGAATAGGTCGTGAAAAAACTATGTGTACGTGAAGTACATACGATATTGAAGTTAAAGGAAGAACAAGATTGAATTACACAAATATCAAAAATTGTAAACAGATGTCGAAAAGTTATTATCAGTTTGTTAAAAAATCCTGAAAATTACGTGTTACGAGCCGAGGTTCAGGCAGCTATGCGGAAACCGAGGGTAGTTTGGAATTAGAGATTTTAGGGCAAGGTAGGAAGGGTCCACGTAGGACTAGCCAATGTCTATTTCACCATCGGGTCGCCTCGTGTGTGAAATATGGAAAAGTGGACTAGCCAATGTCTATTTCACCACCGGGTCACCACTGCAGGAGTACACGAGGACTAGCCGATGTCTATCTCACCACCAAGTCGCCTCGAGGGAACAAGTGGTGGACTAGCCGATGTCTATTTCACCACCGGGTCGCCACTTATAAGGATAGGGTATTCACAAGGACTAGCCGATGTCTATCTCACCACCGGGTCGCCTCGTGTGACCAAGGGAGTGGACTAGCCGATGTCTATTTCACCACCGGGTCGCCACCTATAAGGTATAGGGTCTCGGTTCCGCTGACTCGTAACTTATCGAATTGAGAACGATACACCTTGAGCGGCAAAGGTGTATCGTTGTAGTATACTAGCGACTGGGAACTCGAAAAGGGAATATGAATAATCGATATTTGAACCCTTACTAAGTTCACACACAATAATATATTTTTGTATTATAAAAAACGTACAAATGTTCAGTGTAATGTTGTCGCGGTGTCGCGGACTAAAACCCTCTCAGTTTTGACGCACCGAGAAATGCGGGGGCGATCTACTACAGAGTGGTAGACAAGAACTTCAACAACCGATCTAGCGCGAATTGACTTTCGACGTGGAACGGTACGTACTGCGCGTATTCACTTGAATCAACCCAACTAAATAGGAAGGATCCATGCCCTTATATAGTACCCAAAATCGGATCTAGCGATGGTGGGGGCCACGTGCTACTTCTGATTAGAAATGAATTCTTCGAAGTTATATCGCTTGCAAGAGCCCCTTTATGATCCGATTTTGAGTAAGCCTTTTGTTCTTAAAAAGGCCCTCTGTTTCGACACATATCTCCGGAAGGGTCAAGAGTCACCAACGGTAGCGTCCGCATACGTAACATACGGAAAAAAGAAGAGTTCTGGGCGTTCACAAAGTTTAACTGCCCGTGGAAAACGTGCAACATTCAGAACAGCATCAAATTCGAGGATGACTGCGAGACAAATCGCTGAAAGTGTTGGCGTAAGCACTAACGGAATGAATGTACGTTGCGTTTTACAAAAATGCAAGCACTTAGCGCGAAGAGAATTGCAGAAGAAACCTTGGTCAATGAAGGAACATAAAGCGTTCCGCTTACAATTTGCCGAAAAGCATATAAATATCAGGACAAACTGGCGAAGAGTCATATTTACTGACGAAAAAGATTTGATTTGGATGGTCCAGGCAACGTAGGGTATTACTATCACAATTTGAATGAAGAACATCAATTTTTAAGCCGTCGCCAAATGGGAGGCGGATGTGTGATCATTTGGGCCGATATTGTGGATATTGGGGTAAAACAGAAATCAAATTTATAAAAGGACGAATGAATAGTGGTAAATGACAAATGAACAACTAAACACTTATGCTGTAAGAATTGTTGTAAATAAACACATTTTACAACAAGACATTGTCGCAGTCCACGGGGCGAAAGCGGTCAAGAAATATTTCTCTTCAAAAATTATTCGTGTTTTGGAGTGGCCAGCAAGATCTCCAACCTCAACATTATTGAAAATTGTTGGGGACATCTTGCCAGAGCTGTAAACCAAAATGGCAGACAATTCCAAAGTATTAACTATTATTAAATATTAAAATACTATATTATAAAATATAAAGTAGAGCATTTTGGACGAATCGGAGAATATTAGTCAAAACAGTCTTAAAAAATTGTATAACTATATTATATGTAGATATATATGGATCTGTAGGTATATCAGGATCTCTGCTTAGTGTAGCGGACATGTACATGTGTAGGTATATGTAGATTTGAAGTATTAAAGATAGTAGAAAGTAGATTTTTTATGCGTATAAAAAAATTGAATTTCTAAAGTTTAGTAAAACAGAAATTATATTAATTTCAAATTGTGTTATCTTTTCGTCCCGGAGTGTACACAAACATCGTCAAAATCCGCGTTCTGTTTCGTTTTACTGGCGAACGAGTGCCATAAGTTTGTAAACACCCGTAGTCTGGCCGTCTCTTTGTGGCTGTAATCTGTAATGAGCTAGTCAATATCAGTTTTATCCGGTAAAACAATCGAATGTACGTTGTGTCATCTCTCATTGCACAATAATATAACTGCGACGACCAATGAAACGAGCAATTGCTTTTTAATTGGTGACGTACATCTCTACAATTGACGTCCTGAAGTATAAAGCACGATCCCTTCTTCCATCACACTTAACTAGTGTAAGAATTCGTGATTCATTATTTAGCCTTATGCAGAGTCCGTCGCCGATCCGTTCTTTTAGTACTTCAATTATGAATGATATTCCGCCGCCGAACTGGCTCTGATGCTTAGCGGAGATTATGATCAACATATGCAGATTTTATATGCGTACATAACATAACGTCATGGAAAAACTGCTTCGTATGCGGCAGAACGTCGAATGAGTTTCAAATGGTTGCAATTCCAGCATTTTTTGAAAATATCAGGACCTGTAACTGATAATACCTGATAAAAAAGGATTATAAGTATCTGAAAATTTTTTCTCTTCTTGGTAAATGTTATCGTTGAGAGAAATTCATTTCGATCACTTATAACTAGACTGCGGATCTTTATGCAAAATAAAAATTATCTCCATCGATTGCAAGGAATAGAAACTACAGTGAGTGTACAAAGTATTCGTACACTTTTTAAAAACTAATAACTTTTTTATAATTGTACCAAACGACCTGATTTTTTGTAATCAATTAGAAGTATAACTAGAGGGCTATTGTTGCTCGCTCGCTTCGCTCGCTCGCGAGTAGGGTTGTTGTTGCTCGCTCGCTTCGCTCGCTCGCGGGCAAGACTGCTCTTGCGAGAATGTTAGTGGTACGCATGGCTAGTAGGGCCCACAGCTATTAATGTCTTTCATTTTGTGTGTGACCCTCCACGAGCCACACAAAGAACTTCCCGATTCGTTAGTTGTTGTATATTATTATTATTATTTATTAAGTGTACGTTTTAAGAAGATTATACGTTTTCAGGGAAATTCAATAGTTTTCTACTTATCAAAATGTTTGCTATATGGCGTCGCATTAAACGAACATCGCAGGCTCGTTGCTCGCTTGGTTCCTTGTTATAGTATACTAATGTTGCAAAATAAATTGTCTTAATTAGTTTTTCGCAAACGATACAACTCCTCATTATCCGGGGTTGCAGTATTGATCTTGGTTTTCTTCGATACTGTTAATTTAAATTGTCCCGAAATATATAAACCGCGCTCAATTTTGAAACTCTGCTCAGTGCTACATACAACATTTGTAAAGTTCGCCTTTCTGATTTTTTAAAATCCAAACATACTTTCTCGTATCTTTTTTATCCCTGACTTTTATGAATCATAATCGCTTCAGCAGGAACCACTGGAAATTGACTACGTGTGATTTGATATTTTTCCTCACTCGACATATTTACTTGATTCGATATTTTTATTATTGGTGTTAAATTTTGATCAATATTTGCATTTTTCATATAATCACGATAACGAGTTCTTACTTTCACTCCTACTCTGGCCAATTGAAAATCTAACCATAATATAGACGGAATTTTAGTATTTTCTTGAAAAGTAATAAATTTTAATATTTCACATGTGTGCTCCATTAACCAATCCGTTTTCAACATCACTGTTATTAATAATTATCATATAGTTCATATTAATTTTCAATTTAATCTCAGTTAATAATTCGTTTTGAACTGATTGTTTTTTTAAAGATTGTAATATAAATTTTTTTTTGTACTTTCATCGATATTCTTTGAAAATGTATTCTCGGGAGTAGAGATGATTACCTCACTCTTGCATTGGGATAATTTTCGATTATTGTAAGCGGAAACATCATCGTAAGGTACAAAAAAAGATTAAAAACAAAAAAATTTTTTTCTAATTTTAAAAAAATCGAAAAAAAAATTTTTTGTGTAATTACGTTTGTTTCTTCGGTGGAAACTTTCCGTTCTCTCGTATAAATTGCATTGTTGAATGAACTTCTTTCGAAAAAAACTAAAAAAACTAAAGAACTACTTGACCAATATGGACCAAAATCTAATCAGCTCTAAGTTACAGCGGGGCACATCGATTGCATCATTCATCATTCCGATCGCGTTGTTACTTTTTCTGAAAACGTTGACGAAAAATTTGATACCATAGAAACGGACATACGTACACACACACACACACACACACACACACACACACACACACACACACACACACACACACACACACACACACCCACACACACACACACACACCGACATTTTGATAAAAATAGTCTAAAATGACTCCAATGACCATGAAACGTGAACATCTGCTAAAAATTCGATTTTCGATTTTCGGGGTAATTACAATAACTTCCCTATAAAATCGGGAAGTTAAAAAATTATAATTTGCAAGGTTACATGCAAAAATAAAAAAGGCATCTTTTTAAACTTTTTTATTTGGGTCCTTAATGAAAATTTAAAATATACGTTTAGTAGATCTATGTTAGTTCTACACATACTGAAAATTTAATCGAAATCGGTTGACGCAGAAATAAACGACACGCATCGAAAGATGTACGATTCTGTGGATTTTAAGAAAGATTTTAAGAAACTGATCAAAAGTCGTGTAAAACTACGATTTTCGCCATTTTTAGCCGCTTGTAGCTCGTGTGTATGTTAATCGATTTCGATGAAATTTTCAGCACGTGTATAACTAACATAGATCTACTAAACATATATTTAAAATTTTCATTAAGGACCCAAATAAAAAAGTTAAGAAAAATGCCTTTTTTATTTTAGCATGTAACCTTGTAAATTATAATTTTTGGAAAATCTTTTTTGCATATCATTTCGTAAACCAATACTTCTAATTGCTTACAAAAAAATCAGGTCGTTTGGTACAATTATAAAAAAGTTATTAGTTTTTAAAAAGTGTACGAATACTTTGTAAACTCACTGTATATTGAATGTTGTTTTTCCCCGTAATGATTTTGATAGAGGAGAAATCATGTACCGACATCTTCAATTTTAACAATTTTCCAACAATTTTGAATTTCTTCTATTCGATTTTCCTACAAATGCACAAAGATCCGAAGTCTACTTATAACAGTTATCAATGAGAGAAATTTATTTCGGTCGCTCATAACAGTTATCGATGATCGTATTTCTTTTCACTTGTTCATAATAATTATTCATGAGAAAATTCATTATTTAATAGAACTTAAGTAACATAAATAAATTTCTCTCATCGATAACTGCTTTGAGCAATCGAAACAGTTTTTCTTCACCGATAACATTTATCGAGGATCCAATCTTTTGGACACTAATAACTGTTATTTTATATAGCAACATTTTATATTGTTTTTATTTTAATGATTTATATTGAGAATATTATTTCATATTTTACTCATTTTTTATATAAGTTTAATTATTTCGCGGCTGATATAGGGCTAGGTTAATAACATCGTAGAGTGACAGCTAGCTTAATATTCCATTAACACCTACCTAAAAAGTGTAATAGGTAACAATTAATACCGAGTTACATTAATCTTTGGCGCGCTGGCCTGCGAGAAGTAACCAACCACTGAGGAAAACAATTCTTAGGAGATGATCTCACACGAAGACAACCTGCTAAAATTGGTTCTTACTGGAACGATACGGTCATTTTCTTTCTACTCGAGTGAATACGCGAATCCCTTGTACACACATGCAGTTTCATTCAGTAAATTGGGAATAATTAGCGCGTAGGATTGCTTCAGAACAAGAGGTCAACCACAGCTATTTTCTAGCCGAGGATAGATTTCAACGAAAACAAGTCACACTGACCTGGCATTGACTCAAATTTTCCGAATTTTAGTGACAACTATTTCCTTTACTTCCAGTTTCCGAAAATACAGAGTGAAACACACCTAACATAATTCGCATATTATTCACTGGATAAGGAAACAAATTTCAGGCAAAAATTGCATGATATTAACTTTTTGCACTCCAAATTATTTTTCAATTTTATTGCCAACAAATTCTTACTATTTTAAGCAGGGACCAAGAATAACAGTTATTATAAAATTATCTACGATAAAAATCATTAATGAAAAGTTTATTATTATTGAAATTCAAGATAATAAACACAAAATATGAAGAAAAAAATTCGAGGAACACAATTAGTAAAAAATATCTATTTTTATACTTTTTGGTTACAAATAACAGTTATTAGTGTTCAAAAAATTGGATCCTCCCCGATAACTGTCATCGATGAAGAAAAACTGTTTCGATTGCTCAAACCAGTTATTGATGAGAGAAGTTCATTTCGATCACTTATATAACAGTTATCAATGAGAGAAATTTATTTCGATCGCTCATAATAGTTATCGATGATCGAATTTCTTTTCACTTGTTCATAATAATTATTGATGAGAAAATTCATTTTGGTTGCCTATTTAATTATTAAGTCGTTTACTCTTTTTCGGATGGATTAAGCCTGTAAAATTCATTGAGAACGTTTCGTACAACAAGACGAATCAACAGACCATAAGAATAACACAAAATCTGTTTGTTTGTCACATTAATTTTTGATTGTAGCAATTAATTTTACGAATAAAAAATTTATGAAATAATTGATTGTCTACTATTTGATTGGCTGTCTACCATTTCCTTCATCAATAACTGTTATGTTCGATCAAAATGAACTTCTCTCATTAATAACTGTTATGACCGATCGAAATAAATTTATCTCAACGATAACATTTACCAACAAGAGAAAAATGTTCGGTTACTTATAATCCTTATTTGTAACCAATACGATTTTAATCGATGAAATACTTGTTATTCTATGACATTTTTCTTTTTGGTTATAACAGTTATGGTCCCTGATTTTAAGTGTTTTAATTGAAATTACTTCAAAGGACAGTTCCTTGACTACTACATATTTCCAACAATTTTGTTTACTAATTATATTATATATACAGTGAGTGTAACAAGTATTCGTACGCACTTCAAAATAGAATCACTTTTTCATAATTGTACCAAATTACCTGATGTTTTATAAACAATTAGAAGCACTAGTTTACAAAATGATATGCAAACAAATTTTCCAAAAATTATAATTTACAAGGTTACATGCAAAAATAAAAAAAGCATTTTTAAAACTTTTTTATTCGGCCCCTAAAGTAAATTTAAAATATAGTAGTTAGATTAAGCAAATAATAATAAAGTAAAATAAAGTTGTTAGATATCGATGAAATTTTCAGTATGTTTATAACTAAAATAAATTTACGAAACATATACTTTAAATTTTCAATAAGGGCCCAAATAAAAAAGTTTTAAAAATGTCTTTTTTATTTTTGCATGTAACCTTGTAAAGTATAATTTTTTAAAAATCTTTTTTGCATATCATTTCGTAAACCAATGCTTCTAATTGATTATAAAAAATCAGGTCGTTTGGTACAATTATAAAAAAGTTATGCGGCGTACGAATACTTTTTACATTCACTGTAGCTCTCAAACTTCGTCGTAATTTATATTTGTGGATCTTATATTTGTTTGTAACTAAAAAATAAATAAAGGAAGAGCCAAATACATATAAGAACCCGTTGTATTTACATTTACACTTTTCTTTCTCTGATGTCGAGTGACACTCGACAAAGGAGTGCAAATTTTAGATCATTTTAAAATCGCATGTCTACTAATACCTTTTCCTGAATTTCGAAAAAATATCAAAAGCATGTACAGTCAGTGTAAAAAGTGTTCGTGCATTGTAAAAACGAATAAGTTTTTTAACATTGTTCCGAGCGGTTTGAGTTTTTTTTAGAATTTTTTTAGGGGTTTATTTTATTAGGTAATGTGTAAATAATTTTTTTTAAACTGCTATTGATCGCAATTGTGAAGAATAAAGTAACGGTCACAATTTTCAAGTTTTTATATTAGCTAGTAAACTAATCCGCCTAAAATCTCAAAAAAATCCAAGCCGTTTGGTCCGCATTTTAAAAAATTAGTTCGTTTTTGAAGGGAGTACGAATGCTTTTTAATTGTTCCAGAGATATCGGCGAAATGATGTGTATCTTACGCTGTTCTTATTTAATCGTGAACAAAGCAAATCATATTTGTTTAAAGAACATTGGCAGTACAATACTTTTTATTATTTTATTGATATCTCAGAAAAGTTAATTGTACGCAGAAAATAATTTAGTACCATTTCGTGCTTTCCTTGATGTTTAATTCGAACATAAATTTAACTGCTGTTTTTAATTAATGTTGCAAGCTACGTAGAAAAAGTTTCTCGATATCTCGTAGTTAATTGGACCATGGAATATTGTATATAATAACATTTTAAATTATTTACTTTTTAGCGAGTTATTTACTTTCCACTTAATCCTATTGTTCTAAAACTTTCGTCCTGCTTTTAAAAAAATAAATCCATTATTTTAATATTATTTTTTATATAATTAGAGGAAATTATACACACTTATTCTCAATGGATTACTATGATTTCCCATAGTCACAAAATCTCCAAACATTCAAATCTACACACTAACAATTACAATTCGTACAATCTACTAACAATTCGTATGTAGTTGTTTGTTAATCAACAACATGTTCTCAAAAAGCGTTAATCGCTTATCGTTTTCAAGTTTGTCTTATTTAATTCATACGGGTTTCAAAGAAATGCTTGATAATCAAATTAAGGAATTTCGTTTAGTATTGTGACACACGAAGTTTTTTCGAAAAATTAAAAGTTTCAATCCGTTATATTTCCCAACGAATGATACAAGAATGGACACACTTATAGAATGACTGATGCTCCAAAATCCCTGAAACCCGCCAGATACTATAAAAACGATGCATGTTCCACGGGAAACTGGAGCAACCTTCTATCATTCTCATAAAGTGCCTCTTTCTTCGCGTCGGCCGTTTCCCATCAGTCACCAAAATATTTTTAAATGTAACTAAACAGTCAAACACCCTTCCGGATTAAATAAATAAAGGATCTTTAACCAATCCACATCTTGGCATATGCACCTAATCGCTATCGTCTCAAGCTTTCAATATTCATGACTTTTTTATTAATTTCTTAATACTGAACGAATTATCATACGATAAATACGAACAATATACTAAACGACCATTAGACTGCGGATTTTATGCATTTATGTAAAAAGTTAATAAGTGAAATTGAAGAGAGTTTAAAAACATCGATGTACTATTTGCAACTTATTAGAATTATTAAAAAATAGAAACAACATACCACTTGGTTCGTTGTCCATAGAAACTTTTTTACATAAAAATTCACAGTTTAATAATAATGTATATATGTTTAAAAATTTCTTTACAATTCTGTAAATTAAGAAATACTTTTATTATAAGAAACACATTAGCAATTAGCACATAGTGCTAATGTAATGTTTATTTCAGTGTATCTTTTGTTCAATCAATGTTTCATTTTTCGTAATCGTATACATATAATATTTATCTAAATTTCATGTGTGCACAGAATTTGAAGTATTTTATTACGAAAATATCTTTCTTGTATGTATTTGTTTTAAAGTTGTGTTATACCTTTAAGTTTCATTTTATAAGTCGTCGGCTGAATGTAATAACTAGGTAACTTACAATTCCTTAGTTTAGAGAAATTTATGAAACAGTATTTTAAGGTTTTAAGATTATGGTAGGGAGACCGTTATTTTAAGCATAATGCCAATATATGCCTACATTTCTTTATTTTAACTAGAACAATACATGAAAAAACATCATTTGGGATTAAAAAAAATTTTTTTAAAGTCGAGTGGCCCATTTATAACATAAATAGAAATCTGTATTTATTTTTTATCTACTTTGAATAGTGCTCACTAGATGTCGTAGATTACTTTGATAGGTTACCAAGTTTTTACATTAAATTCTACTTGATTTCTTCTTTAATACGAAGTAGATAACTCAAAATGTCCAAATTTTAACCTAGTTATTACACTCAGCCTGTGCGCTAGTTCGTTATCGTAATATCTCTGCAAGTGTACAACAGTAATATTTGGTACATTCTTCAAATACTTTCTACAAACGTATATATAGACTATATATTATTAGAATATACAGTGTGTTCTACTTTAACCTGCCCCTCAAATACTCAACAAACTGTTAAACGAAATATTGCATATTTTTTTAATGTGTTAATCGATGTGGCCTTGTGATATTTTACAAAGAATGCAAGTACACGAGTAACAATCTATAAATCAAACACTTACAGTATGTATTTTTAAAAATTTCAGCTATCCTTTTTCCTCTGATTTAAGGCGGTAGACTCGTTTCCAGGATTGGAAGGATGCGGGATTCGCGTTCTCATTTCTCTATAATACAAAAATGTGGTTTTTCAGTAGCCAAGAACGCTTGATAAAAGATCCATCTAGGACGCTATCGCCCTCGAAAGTACTATTTTTTTCGTCTACGAGGCGTAATTTGCATTATTCGGCAGCACGTAGCTGTGAAAATAGGTACTAGGTCACTCAGAAAGTTCGTAGCCTAACAATGAAATGACATGAAATAATGAGTCAAAATACATTTATTCTTCAGTTTATTCTCCCTTAAGCTCAATACATTTTTTCCAGTGATTTTCAAATTCATTTACCCCATCTCTGAAATGATTTTCGTCGAGACCTCCAAAAAAATTACTCATCTACGGCTGCTATAACTTCTTCATTTGATGAAAAACGCCTGACACGTAGGAATTTTTTGAGGTTTGGGAACAAGTGGAAGTCAGAGGGGGCCCAGGTCTTGTGAATATGGTGGATACTCCAACAATTCATAGCGTAATTCCTTCAATTTGGCCATTGCACGTCTGTGAGCCGGTGGATTAGTCCTGGCGAAAAATGACTTTTTTCTTCGCTAAGCCAAGTCATTTCTTCCGAATTTGTGCATCCAGTTGATCCAAATGGTTTCAGTAATACTCTCCTGTTATTGTTTTCCTGGTTTGAAGGTAATCAATTAACAAAAATTCCTTTTGCATCCCAAAAAACGGATGCCATGACATTCTTTGTCGATTTTGACCACTTTGGTTGCTTTGGAGCTGAACAACCGGGCTCAGTCAACTCTGCGGTTTGTTGTCGTAATGCAGGATCATAGTAGGAAACCCAAGTCTGATCCATGGTTAGAAATCGACGCACAAAGTCAGTTTTATTCTCTTGCAAACGATCCAAATATTGCTGAGAACATTTCACGCGAATGCGTTTTTGATCCGAATTTAACGAATGCGATACCTATCTTGTCAATAGCTTTCTCATACATACCTAATTCATTAGTTATGATCTCATGAACTGATCCAGTTGAGATGCCTGTGGCCCCAGCTAAATCAACCACAGTTAATCGGCGATCTTACAAAACCAAATCATGGACATGATCAATAATTTCTGAAGTGGATGCAGTTCTTGGGCGTCCTAAACGTGCATCATCATTAATGCCTGTACGACCATGTTTAAATAGAACAACCCATTTTTTTACAATTGCATATGAAGGAGCACTGTCCCCTAACACATTCACCATATCATCAAATATTTCCTTTCCGCTTAATCCTTTTTTATATAAATATTGAATGACTGCACGAGTTTTCAAGTTTTCCATTTTTCTAACATAAGCAAACACGTTTACTTTAATCAGCTGCCTGAAGCAAGCTATTTGACAGATCGATTTGGAATGTATGGTGTGTTCACATCAAGGACGGATGTTTTCAACAACGATATGTTTTTGCTGCTATCAATATCATCTATGTGCCAGGCTACGAACTTTCTGAATGACCTGGAACATGCGCAGTTATATGCTTCCGTATAATGCAAATTACGCTGCCGAATAATGTAAATTACGCCTCGTAAACGAAAAAATAGGACTTTTGTTGGCGTTAGCGTCCTAGATCGACCTTTCTTCTAGCGTTCTTGACTGAAAACCCCCATTTTTGTATTATTGAGAAATGAGATACGAATCCCGCACCCTTGCAATCCTGGAAAAAGGAGTCTACTCCCTTAAGGATGCCGGCGCGCCCGTGCAAGAGTGTGGTGGCACACGCACACATCGCTAGATCCGCATATACGTATATGAAATTAAAAGGTTTACGAGAATACAAAATGACGCTTCAACATTGCAATGAGGAGTTCAGAAGCGGTCAATTGTGATTCCTAAAAGTCAAATCTATGTGTGTCCGGTGCCCAAAATGCATATTTTTACGTTATTAACTTTTAATATTCGGCAGACACCGCCTGTCACAAATAATAATACAGCACCTCGAGGTTTCGAAATTTTGCACTAGTAGCACCACTATCTCTTTCCTAAACTGCACGTTACAAATGTTCCAATAGAATACGGCTGATAATGCGGGTCGTACGTTATACTATGTTATACCATTATTAGAGTAATTTATAATATTCGGCAGATATTGCCTGTCCAACACCACTGGTATTGGCCTGTCACGAGGCAGCCGAAATAAGCAAGACGTCAGAAGATAACCGCTTCGCGTACCAGTGTTTTTGTTCAATAAATTTAGTGTTTGCATGGACGATAGACACTGTATTATCGATGGACAATATAATATCGACCTGCATTATCAGCCCTATTCTATTATAACATTTGTAACGCACAGTTTAGGAAAGAGACAGTGGTGCTACTAGTGCAAAATTTCGAAACCTCGAGGTGCTGTATTATTTTCCGAAACATTTTTCGTGTTTAAATAATTAATTAATCAACTAAAAATACACACTACCGCCTTCGTACATGTCCTGACTATGTCGATGCAGAGCGATTTTTTTTATTCGAACGATAAATCTCTCAATATTTACGAAAATCTGTCAGTGGCGGCCATTTTGTGATATCATGCTTCGGATGCCTCGTGACAGGCGGTATCTGCCGAATATTACAAATTATTCCTCTATAACGTAAAAATATGCATTTTGGGCACCGGACACACATAGATTTGACTTCTAGGAATCACAATTGACGACAATTGACAATTGAAGCAAAGTATATGGCAATTGTAAACATTACAACTATGTTTCTGAGTTATAGGTTGCGGCGAACGAAGCGTGGACATCCATCGATGCAGAAACTCTTCGTAGTTTGATTTTATTCGAAGAAATGACAATTATACTAAGTATTAATTGGTAAATATAGAAGAAATTTACGATAATCTTGATGTTATCTACTTAAAAACCGTGGGGCCTTATGGAAATTTCGCAGTTCGTTTTTTGTTAAACTATATAATTTTATATGTATAATTTTACGTTTTTCTGTAAATAAAGGGTTTCTTTTATTCATCCCAATTACATAATTATAAGATTTCACCAAAAAGTCAGGTGGCTTTACGGTTATTTCGGACAGTCTAAAAGACATCAGCATTAACTGAAGTATTCGTTGCGCCCACACGCATAGTCACCAGATAAGGGAAGGGAACACGAATTGAGGGGAATAAGTTACCCTCTCTCTGCCACTCGTCGCTTGATACGGGTGTCGCCTTAAGGTAAAAGTGTAGTCACGTGACTTTTCTGCAGAGAATTTTGCAGGGAACTCAAATCTGACTAGATTTTGGGTCGAAACATGGGTTTGCGGGCTCCGGTTTTTTGTCCTTATACGAGCATATTTTGAGCTGCACAAAGGGTCATTTGATAGAGGAAAACGTCTTTTAGTGACAGAAAAATATATTAGATTCTCCGGGTGTTTTCTTGATTTTTTTCTCTACTTAGGAAACTAATATTATAGTATTAGATATAAACATAATCTCGTTAAATCATGAACAGAGCACGCGGTGTTTAACCTTCCTCTTTAGAATGAGCCCTCACCCAGCCCGAAAACTGCTCAAATAAGGACAAAAAATCTAAGCCCGCAAACCCACGTTTCGACCCAAAATCTAGTAAGGTTTTTGTCCTTATACATAGTTCCTTCAGTGGCCGAGTTTATACGAAACGAGCCTGAGCTTTCTTGAGAACTAGGGTCGCCGCAGGGAGCGAGACACGCGGCCGGAAAAAGAGCGGTAACACTCGAAAACCGACCGAAAAGAGCAACTCTTTCCGACCTCCGTCGTAATTGATAGATTGATTTACAAGTTCAGGTCTTTGACATGCGTCAATAAACTCAGTGCGGCTCGGCGGGGTCACTTTGCTCTCGGCAATGGTTTGTTACGACCAGTGATGGGCAGCGTTGAATGCTTTTGTAATTGAAATGCGTGTGAAATACTCAATACTTTTATTGAATAATACAGGGTGATTCACCTAATGTTTACACCTCCAATATCTTTGTTGTTTTGAAAGATACGTTAAATATTTTGAAGACAAAGTTGAATGGTTCAATGGGGCTGGCACGATGTCATAAAAATATTTGCTTTTATGTTATTTTTTAAAGAGTAATAACAAATTTTCGACTTCAGCTGAAAGTAAAAATATAACAATCCTTTCTAGCAGAAATACAGTAAATGTACAAAGTATTCGTACACTCTTTAAAAAGTAATAACTTTTTTATAATTATTCCAAACGACCTAATTTTTTATAATCAATTAGAAGCATTGGTTTACGAAATGATATGCAAATCAGATTTTCCGGTAAGTATAATATACAAGGTTACATGCAAAAATAAAAAAGGCATTTCTTAAAACTTTTTTGTTTGGGCCTTTAATGAAAATTGAAAATATATGTTTTGTAGATCTATGTTAGTTATAGACACGCTGAAAATTTCATCGAAATCGATTGACGTAGGATAAAACGACACGCATCGAAAGATGTACGATTCTGTGGATTTAAGCAGAAACTGATCAAAAGTCGTGTAAAACTATGACTTTCACCATTTTTAACCGCTTGTAGCTCGTGTGTATGTTAATCGATTTCGATGAAATTTTCAGCATGTGTATAACTACCATAGATCTACAAAACATATATTTTAAATTTTCATTAAGGGCCCAAATAAAAAAGTTTTATATATTATTTTATATATTATATATTATATATTTTATTTTATATATTATATATTATTTTGTATATTATAATTTTTGGAAAATCTTTTTTGCGCATCATTTCATAAACCAATGCTTCTAATTGATGATAAAAAGTCAAGTCGTTTGATACGATTATAAAAAAGTTACTCTGTTTTAAAGGGCGTTGGAGTAGTTTCGTGGCTCACTGTATGATTATTTCAAATAGGATAACATATTATCTTGACGATTGTTTATCAAATAATTTATTTCGACAATGCCCAATTCTGCAATAACATAAAAAATTAATTTTCATTTGACGTTTAAAACAAATAAATTGTTTTCGGGTAGTATTTTCTTCGGTATATTTTACATTAATTTTTTTACTTCGAGAAGAGGTAATTGAAGATGCTAAATTAATTATTAAATTTAGAGTTGCTATTTTTTGTAGTTTATTCATTAAAGCTTGGCTGTATTCGATTTTAAAGTTTTCTTTAGTAGACGAAGTGGATAAGAATTGCTGAGAGTACAAATGAGTCGATCAAAGAAGAAATTAAATGAAAAGTTATTTAATAGTATAAACTAGCCTATGATTATACCAAACAGGATAATGTATTATCTTGATAATTGTTTTCCAAATAATTTGTTTGAATAATGCCGAAGATCTTCCGCGAGGTAGTCGAGGTGGAGAGGAGCGCGCGCACGCGCGTCGCCGCGTGTGTATTTAAGTGGGTGTGCACGCGCGTGTTTGGAAGAGTTTTACGGAGAAAGGGAAGCTCGACGCATGCTTCCTTCCTTAATGTCGACCGGCTCCGAAGGATTCGAGTGTTCTGCTACGGTGTTCAGTGGCTCGCGTTGGATCCTCGGTGATCGTTCCAAGCAGCTCTTAGCTCGCGTCGGTTTTGTGAATCACGAGTGGATCGCGCGGCCCGGTACTTATCGTCAACTGTCAAACCTCTGCGACTCGTGAGTGATTCTGTTTTCAACCCAATGGATTAGTGAGATTATTTCACTCCTTCTTAAATCTTCGCGCATCGTTCTTGTTCCTGTAGTTTCTTCGTCAGCGATTTGAAAACCGCGCCATCGCGTTCGAAAGATTGTGTTTCCACCGAGAAGCGAGCGGGGATTTTGATTTTCCATCGGAACGAACGTTTCCTCTTTGCATGTGATCTGCCAGCCCGATTTTTGCATGTTCTGTTTCCGATTCGGAGTGACAGCAACGAACGAAAACCGCTCTCCGTTACGTTTTTCTTTTTCGTTCGCCGTTTCTTCGAATAGTTTTCACGATGGAACGTTGTGCATGGTGTTTCTGCATGTTGAATGTTGATTTCATGTAAGTTGTTTTTGTATTGGTAATTTTAAGGATAATATTCCGCGGTAGCAGAGTTTCGAAGAGTACTTCTTCTGCTGTACTGGTTCTGGTTTTTTTCGGACTATGTGATGAGTAGACTGCGGATGTTCATGCAAAATAAAAAATATCTGCATTGATTACAAGGCACAGAAGCCAAATATAAATTGCTTTCTTCTCTTAATTCTATTATTACGGTGAAACTAATAATAAAATTGGTGGCCTTCAATCTTTTTAATATGTCCACTGTTTTAAATCGTACGTACCCATTTTTGTCATAATTGTATAAAATTTGCAGTCTAGTGATGAGATTATAATTCAACCAAATAATTAAAATTGCAAATTTTATATCCCTTCGAAAATTGAGATTCGAAAAGAAGAAACATTGCTACTAAATCCAATTTTAAAGAAATATTCTGAAACATCCAAGCGCACTTCCAGAAATGTAATTGCCTATTGTGTTCCACGCGTTTTACATTACCTTATAGATTATTATTCTAGCGTAACAAATTATACTACAGTGTCCTATACGTGTAAAACTAATTTCGTATCAATATATTGTTAATACGTTTATACTGAAAAAATGACAAGCAACTGTTCTAAGTTTAATCAACTATTATCAGACTGTGGATCTTTATGCAAAGCTTTTTTATATCGATCACAAGAAACGGAGACCAAGTAAAGTTTCATTTTTTGATAATTTCAGTAGGCGTAACTCATCATTAAACGGCGGATCTTTATGCGAAATAAAAGTAGTCTACATAAATTGCAACAAATTGGAGTGAAATAGAAATTAATTTCGTTTGTTAATATGTTTAATCAGCTGAAAAATAATATAACACTATATTTAAATATTGAAGAACATCCATAATGTTCTGAAATCTTTTTACAGATTCAAATTGCAACTACTTGTTTTTATCATGAAAACATACAGTCCGCATTCTAATTATTATATAAAAGAGAAATTATTTATTTTCTAATTATTTCTCACCTAATTATTTATTTTCATGACGCTATACTGCATCGTGGTGTGTTTTGAGAGAAAAATGTTGAAATGTAAGTTTATGAAGCATAGATTATAAATAATTACTTTTCAAATGTAATTACTAGACTGCGGATCTTGATGGCGTATGAAAATTTTCAAAAAATATTATAATACAAAGTTCTACAAAGGCTAAAGGTATCTACAGAAGCCATTGCCACTAAAAATAAGATTCTATTTTATTCCTCTTTTTTAAAATTTGATACAACAAATAAAATTCGCATAAGCATCCGTAGTCTAGTCAATTACTATTCACTGAAATATGACAGGAACTATGAGCCTCGTATAGTCTGATAATTTTCTTTTATGCAAATTATAATTATAAAGTAATTACTTACGCGAGACAAAGACAATATCCAGATAACACAAAGACGTCTGCAGTTGGACATTCAGATGTCTTAAAGATGTCCCGAATGTCCTACAAACATCTTCCAAACGACTTCTCTTAAAGACGTCTGTTTGACGTCTAAAAGACGTTCAGGAGACGTTCGTAGGATATTCGGGAGGTCTTTAAGACGTCCCTAAGAAGTCTTAAAGATCCATAAATGTTAATGAAATTAATGAAGGGAAGAGTAAAAATAGATTTCGACAAAAACGAGTTCAAAGTTAAACCAATAAAATAGCGTTATTATAAGGACACACATGGAATTGACATAAATTGTTTGATAAAATTAACAATTGTGATTAAAATCGCAATAAAAAGTAATAAAAATTACAATTGCAATAAAAAATGAAATTGAAAGTGAAGTTGAAATTTAAATTGAAGTTGAAGTTGAAGTTAAAATGGAAAAATTGAAATTGAAACTGAAATTGAAGCAAAAACACTAACTCGAACAAATAATACCAATACTAATATTTACTGCTAGATTATGGGTATATAAAAACCACACTGTTTATGGTCTTAAAGACGTCTTTTTAGGATGTAACACTTTCAGGCCTAAAATAGACGTCTTTAAGACGTCGTGTGCTATCTGGGTAGCTGTATATTATTATTTCTACATTACTTATTTTATGCGAACGAGACTGCTCGATTATACGTGTAAAGTGAACGAAGTGAACTGTCTATTCTAAACTCAAGTCTGTTGTAGTTTTCGACGTATTTTCGCAAAACTTAAAATGGAAGCTAAATGTTTATACATAGATCGGAAGTGAAACGTTTCAACGCGTGCAATCGTTCGATCTCTTTCACATTCCCAAAATGGAACTCTGAAATTCTGAGATATTCGCGTAGAGCTCGTTAGAATGTTTACGCATTTATAAGGACGTACTCCGGAACAAATAAAATAATAAAATAGAAGATTGTCAATATTGGCTCATTTGTTTGTAGTTAAAAATATGCGCGAACAAATTTTCTTCGTGGATTTATAAGGACGTACGCAGTGACTCCCACAGATATTCGGACGCTCTTAAAACGACGATAACTTTTTAAATATCAGACCATACGATTTGAACTTTTTTGAGAAGTTCGAACAATTGGTTTGCTACAGAACGAGAACAAAATTTTTGGGAGTCGCTGTACTTCAGAAGAAATTATTTAAATAAAAAAAAAATTTTAATATACCACGTTTTTAAGGTGGACTAAAAAGTATAAAATAATTTTTCCGAGCCCCATACAGATATAGTCCTGAAAATTCGTGATTTTGAATTTTTAATAGCTATGAAAATACTTGTAAGATTTAAAACGGAAAACGTGGGGCGCATGCAATAGATAATTGATGCATAAATAGTTGACCTAAGTCCATAACAATTTTATTGCACTTTTTCGTTTTAAATCTTACAAGTATTTTCATAGCTATTAAAAATTCAAAATCACGAATTTTCAGGACTATATCTGTATGGGGTTAGGAATCTGTATGGGACTAGGAACAATTATTTTATACTTTTTAGTCCGTCTCAAAAATGTGGTATATTAAAAATTTTTTTTATTTAAATTATTAGTTTCTGCTTTTTAATCTTGTGTGTATATGTGAAATTTTTTAGTCGATTTTAAACATTTTGATGATATTATAACAGAGACATGTGGTGAATTTCAGGTCTATTTTAGTTCTCTTCACCTGCTCATATCTGAACGGACATATAGCGTGAGATTAGTAATAAGGTTCCGTGCGGAATCCTAACCCTAACGAACAGACAGACAAGAAAGCGAGTAAATATTGCATTGTCATCCAGTTCTGAGCTATGTTTAAAGTTTCAAGTCTCTAGCTCATTGGGAAGTTAGTTTAAAATCAATTGCAAAATTTGTACCGAACAGACAAACAGACAGACAAGACAGCTAGTTAATAAAAACATGGTAATAAAATGGTTGTCATGTTCATAATTACTAGCCAGCGGTCTTCATGCAAAACAAAAATTGTGTACCTTAATTGCAACAAACTGGAGTGAAACAGGAATTTATTTTCAATCTTAATATGTTCAATACATTGAAAATAATATTACAGTATTTTAAAATTCTTCTAATGTTTTTACTATTTTAAAGTACCTCATAAGTACCTCATACAACACTTAAATGTTTAGTAATTGATTATTGTAGATACCAACATATTTAATAATGTAAACAATATTTTGAATAATGATACAGCAATTTTTGTTCGCTTAGAATTAAAAAATCATTGAGAATGAAAATATTCAGGGTCGGAAGAAATGTTTAATTTTCTTATTACCTATCTTATTCTTATGATCTAATTATGAATGGACCAACGACTTTAATTTCTCTGTAAGGCTAGAAGAATTAGTTTAGTAAATGACGTCTAATAAATAAGTTGAAAAAATGCATTTACTTGGAATTGCGATAAACAATAGTAAAAATCGATTTTGACAACTTTTTTTAGCTGGGCCAATAACGAAAATTTCAAAGATGTGTTTTGTAAACTCGTATGAATTATATACGTTCTGAAAGTTACATTGAAATTGGAATTGGTTTACGAATTATAAACGATCAAAAGTGGTAAAAATAGCAATTTTTCACAATTTTTGGCCTTTTCACCACTTTTGGTCGTTTATAATTCGTAAACCAATTAATCAATTTCAATGTCATTTTCAGAACGTACATGTATAATTTATACGAGTTTACAAAACACATCTTTGAAATTTTCGTTATCGGCCCAGCTAAAAAAGTTGTAAAAATCAAGAATTTAATATTATTGAGGAGTTATATTAAATTATTACGAAAATTAATTGAACAGAAAAAATATTATTTAGGGGTTATATTAAATTATTATGAAAATTAATTATACAGAGAATTTTACTATTGTTTATCACAATGCAGATCAAATGCATTTTTTCAACTTATTTATTAAACGTCATTTACTAATCTAATTCTTCTAGCCTTACAGAGAAATTGAAGACGTTTGGTCCATTCATAAAAAAGTTATTCTGATTTAAAGTGTGTGGAAATAATTATGCTCTATAAATACAAGGTGCTGGATAACGTGCATAAGCGACCACGAGTTCTTTATGAAGAAATCGACAAAAGGTGTCGAATCAAATTGTTTCATCCAAGGCTATTTCGTATAGCTTCCGCGAGTGTATACTTTACCACTATGGTATGGTTCGCTAATTGTAAGTAATATATAATAACGTGTATCTTACATTTAACTTTCGATATCTTAGCTATAAAAAAAAGGTCTGGGCCAATAAATCACGCTTTCGAAGACTCGAAGAATCAAAACATGTGGTCGAAAGTTCATGCATGTGCAATTAAATGGGCACAGTAATTCTGTGATTGATAAAATGAAATTTTTTCATTGAACATTTTTTTTACATTTTTGAAACATTGTGTATAAACACGATACGTGTTACGAATGTTCAGACCTGATTTTTTCGAGAACTGTAAGCCATAGAAAGAACATTACATACATATAGTATATTGTTCGCTTATTTTTTCGTAAGGAATTACCTCATGATAACTGTTATGAGCGACCGAAATAAATTTCTGTTATTGATAACTGTTATGAGCAATGGAAATACATTTTTCTGATCGGTAACTGCTATGAACGATCGAAATAAATTCCTCTCATCGACAACTGTTATGAGCGACCGAAATAAAATGAATTTGTCTCAACGATAACATTTACCAACAAGAGCAAGTAACCAATACGATTTTAGTCGATGAAATACTTGTTATTCCATTACATTTTTTCTTTTTGGTTACAACAGTTATAGTCCCTGACAGATTTCACAAATATGTTTGACACATTTGAACCAACAGCTCTTTACAAAATATTGGTATATTTAAGAACTTCTAAACCTTTTTATAATAACTGCTTTTTTTATATTTGACAATGGTAGTCAAAAGAATAAAAAATGTTTCCATTGATCGCAAAACACAGAAGCCAAATAAAAAATTTGTAATGATCTTACTTTTTTTATTAAGCAGAATAAAATACACTGATGTCCTTAAATCTGTTTAATATGTCCACTGGTTTAAATTGTACCCATCCATTTTTATCACAAATGCATAAAATCCGCAGTCTAGTCGTTACATGTTGAAATATCAAAACATCAAGATATTTTTCATCTGGGGAAATTAAGGGTTTGAACTTATTGAGGTTTGTTCTTAATTTTCAATGTAGTTACACACGCTTCTAATTAAAATTTAAATACAACAGTTAAGATATAATAATCTGAAAGTCATGAATATATATGTGTAGGTTAAACATTCAATATGATAAAATAAACTGAAATGTATATAGGGTATTCCGCTTAAAACAGAATACATACTGAAATGTTTCCCTGTCTGCAACAACAGGAGCAATATGTTTTATTTTATTTAATTTAAATGGTTTCCAAACGCGAAGCAAATGATGGAGAATTTAAGAAAATTAAGAAATGGATATTCTTGTTTAATGATTTTTTTAATGGCATTCATGCTTTACAAACACCGAACCTTACAATATTGTTACTGAACAATAATTTAAAATATGTTTAAGTTGAAGGACATTTCTAAGTCATGCTATTACAATACATGGAAGAACGTATAATAGTGTTGACTACAGCGCACAATAGGAAAAATGTGTATGCAAGTAAAAAATCTCAGTGACCATAAAAAAACCATTGAAAATGATATTTATTAAAAACATCAGCAATGGAATATCCTGTGTATTCGTCCAATAAAATGGAGTGAAAATTTCATAAAATTTTAATTAATCAATCGGAAGAAAGTGGAGCAAGAGTGCTGTAGAATGAAAGGGATAAGGAAATAAATAATGTTAAAGTTATCAGCTGAAGTGATTGAGCTTTTATAGATCCAAGATTAATACAATAATATTGGCAAGGTCAAGACAAGGTCAAGGTACTAAAAATAGTAAGAAATATCAAATGATATAATACGGCATCTTTCAGGCTATTTGTCTCTTTAAGTTGCAATTACTGATATGGTAAAATATTGTTAAACATAAATGTATGAACAGAAGATAGTAAAGATGTCTTACTTCTTATTATGAAACATGCAATCCGTACAATTAAATATAATTTAATGTATCTTAATAACTAATAAAACAATTTTATTACCATAAAATTATAAAATATACTTTAATGTATATGTATACATATAAATAATAACACCCATAAAATAATTGGTAATTATTTACATTCAGGGTTTCCTCACCGATTTTGATGAAATTTAAATATGTTGTCAAAGTCATCATTCTGAACAACTTTCCTATACATGTTACCGCCGCTCGATTTTAGTTTTCGAGATATTTGCGAAAAACTATCGGTAATACTGTATTGAATTTTCCGTATTCCTGCACGCTCTGCGGCAACGTAGGCCTGTCCTGGGGCGCCGTTTGTTTACATTTTGCTTGTAAACACGCTGCGGAGATGAGAGAAAAAACAGGGTCTCACTCTGACCATACATATATAGGATGATCTTTCAATTTTGAAAGACTACTCCTACATTTTCGTATGCGTGGTCTCTTCGCCCCCACCACCTAACCCTAACTAATTCTGATCGCATAGTCTTTTCATTCTATATAGCCCTCATACAGAATTTGAACTAGTAATGGAAAAATCTTGGGATTGGAATTAGTTAGGGTTAGGTTGTGGGGGCGGAAAGGGTCGGCCGTCAGGCCGGATCGGCCACGCATACGAAAATGTAGGAGTAGTCTTTCAAAACTGAAAGCTCACCCTATATATGTATGGTCAGAGTGAGACCCTGTTGTTTCTCTCATCGCCGCGCCGGGACAGGCGTACATTGCCGCAGAGCGTGCAGGAATACGGATAATTCAATACAGTATTAGCGATAGTTTTTCGCAAATATCTCGAAAACTAAAATCGAGCGGCGGTAACATGTATAGAAAAAAGTTGTTCAAAATGTAGAAATCTATAACATATTTAAATTTCATCAATATCGGTGAGGAAGCCCTGGACGTAAATAATTACCAAATAATTATTGAATCTCTTAATTATTGGTTTTACTATAAAAACTCAATTATCCAGATTTAGGCATCACTTTTGGCTTATCAACACTTAAGGCATTGCACCTTATACCGAACCCGGTATTTGAACGATTTCGGTTTTCATCCGTTTCGGTTTGAGTACAGTCTCTTAGCATAGTACCGGTATTAAGAGCCTGCAGTTCAAAGTGAGTCGAAGTTTATTTCTGATCTATTGTTTTCCACGAAATTACCACGGATTGAATATGTTCGCTTTCTCCAGAATCGAAAATTTCGTGCTCAAATACTTTTTGGACCCGCGTATCAATCTGGAAGAAACTCGATGTCAGTTGTGTCTAATGGATAGAATAGAAGTGATATAGCTATGGTGAGTCAACCCGTAAGAGAGTTCCCGGAAACTATAACCGGCAAACAATCGAATAGTGCAATAAATATTTGTTTTCTCAAAAACGATTAAGAATGTTAATGTCCTTAGTATAAAAAATCACTCGGAATGTCCTATTACGTCTACAATTAATATTCAATTATGAACACAATGATTCATAATCAGAACTAATATTCCCGCTATCGTAATTATTAGACAGTGGATTTCATGCAATTGTTGCAAAAATGAGCAGGTGTCATTTAAAACAGTAAAAACAAATTAAACATATTAATATCTTAAAGATATTAAGATAGAATATAAATTCCTCTTTCACTCCAGTTTGTTGCATTTCAGGTACACAATTTTTATTTTGCATAAAGGTCCGCTGTCTGGTAATTATGAACATGACAACCATTTCTCTAGTCAACTACATTTTGAGCTGTTTTATTATTTATTTTATGTATTTATATTTTATTATTTAGAAGACAAAAACCAAATTGAAAGTTCATTCCTTGTTTAATAATTTTAATAGACTGCAAGAACGACATTGACAATTTTGCCATAAATGTATAAAATTTGCAGTATACTTATAAAGTGAAATATTTATTTCGTGCGCGTTTGTTTCTTGTCATACAATCTTTGATCTCATATGTAAGTACATACAGGGTGTCCCAAAATTCCTTCTACAGTCGGAAATGGGAGGTTCCTGAGATCATTTGAAGCAACATTTTCTTTTGCAAAAATGTTATCCGCGGCTTTGTTTAAGAGTTATTAACGAAAAACGCGGACCAATCGGAACGCGACCTAGACACGAGTATATCTATTGGCCGACTGTGCCAACTCGTGTCTAGGTCGCTCTCTGATTGGTCCGTGTTTTTCGTTAATAACTCCTAAACAAAGCTGCGGATAATATTTTTGCAAAGGAAAATGTCGCTTGAAATGGTCTCAGGAACCACTCCCTTTCGGGAAATTCACGAATTTCGGTACACCCTGTATAGTTTTGCAGCAAAATTGTAATCGTTTTGGTGATTCATACAGAATGTATTCTTGTTTAATGTGTGTGATCAATTATATCAGTCACTGTGTGTGTTTAAGAAACATGACGAAGTAATTGATCGATGCATTCGATACAGTAAATATCTTGAAAACTTGTTCTTCAGCTTTAATAATTGAATACTTTTTATTATTCCAATTTTACCGTACTGTTGGTATGTACTTATGTATCTAGATCGCCATGTAATAATGTACGTATAGTGTTGTTATATGTACATTACAGTATATTTTATATTTTATAATTCCTAATTTATAATAGTAATAAAATTCTTTTATTAATTATTCAGATATATTAAATTATATTTAATTATACGGATTGGATAATTATACGGATTCATAATAAGAAGTTTATAATAAGAAGTTTCATAATAAGTAGTGATATCTTTATCAGCTACTGTTCATACATTTATTGTTTAACAATATTTTGCCATATCAGTAATTGCAATTTAAAGAGACAAATAGCCTGAAGGATACCATATTATATCATTTGATGTTCCTTACTATTTTTAGTGCCTAGACCTTGTCTTGACCTTGCCAATATTATTGTATTAATCTTGGATCCATAAAAGCTCAATCACTTCAGCTGATAACTTTAAAATTATTTATTTCCTTATCCCTTTCATTCTACAGCACTCTTGCTCCACTTTCTTCCGATTGATTAATTAAAATTTTATGAAATTTTCACTCCATTTTATTGGGCGAATACACTGGATGTTTCATTTCAAACAGGTCATCTAAATGTTTACTCTAACTGCAGTAATCGTAATATTTGTTGCGCAACATGAACGATTTCCAGAAACGACGATGCTGTTCTCAATAAATATAATTTTTAATGGTCATTTTATGGTCACTGAGATTTTTTTACTTGCATACACATAAATTTTCCTATTGTGTGCTCTTATACGTTCTTCCATGTATTGTAAAGCATGACTTTTAAATGTCCTGCAATTTAAACATATTTTAAATTATTGTTCAGTGACAGTACTGTAAGGTTCGGTATCTGTAAACACATTAGAAAAAATAATTTGCATATAAATAGAAAAGCATGAGTGGCATTAAAAAAATCATTAAACAAGAATATTGTAAACAAGAATATTTATTTCTTAATTTTCTTAAATTCTCCGTCATTTGCTTCGTGTTTGGAAACCATTTAAATTACATAAAACATATTGCTCTTGTTATTGCAGACAGGGAAAACATTTCAGCACATACATGTATGTCTAATGGAACTGATAAATGGCGTCAACTGAGCAGCTGATGAAAAGATGGACAAAGTTACACTGCTTGAAGAGCCACATATAACGGTGTAAGGGAAAAAAAATTTCAAGGTCACTTTTATGAGATTTCAAGGTTATCGATGTTTTTTTATATGGAATGAGGTATTTCTTAATACATCAATCGATGCAGCTGGACATTCTTTATAAAAAAGTACTAACCTATGTATGTCGAAAAGTTAGTAGTTCAGGAGATATTTCAATTTAAATAGCTCTAAAATACCATTACTGTCGTACTAAGACGTTAGCGTTTATTTACTTCTGTAACGTTGAAGGGTTGATATTGAAATTGAAGTTGATATTAACGAAATGAAATTGAAATATTGAAGTTGAAATGGAAGTGTAGAAATTGAAAAATTGACGTTGAAATTAAAGAATTGAAATTAACGAAATGAAATTGAAATGGAATAGTAGAAATTGAAGTTGAAATGGAAGAGTTGAAATTGAAGTTGAAATTGAAAAATTGAAGTTGAAAATGAAGTTGAAGAGTTGATATTGAAATAGCGAATTTTGACGTTGAAAATGAAATTGGAGATTTAAAATTAACGTATTGAAATTGAAAAATTGAAATTGAAAAATTGAAGTTGAAATGGGAGAGTTAAAATTGAAGCTGAAATGGAAAATTTGATGTTGGAATTGAAATTGAAGGGTTGAAATTAACGAATTGAAATTGAAAAATTGACGTTGAAATTAAGGAAATGAAATTGAAAAATTGAAATTGAAGAGTTGAAATTGACGAGTTGAAATTGAAATTCAAGTTGAAGGGTTGATATTGAAATTGAAGTTGAAATTGAAGTTGTAAGGGTTGATATTGAAATTGAAGTTGAAATGGAAGAGTAGAAATTGATGTTGAAATGGAAGAGTATAAATTGAAGTTGAAATGGAAAAATAGAAATTGAAGTTGAAATGGATTAGTCGAAATCGAAAAATTAACGTTGGAATTGAAAAATTGAAATTGAAGAGTTGAAATTGACGAGTTGAAATTGCAGTTGAAGGGTTGATATTGAAATTGAAGTTGAAATGGAAGAGTTGAAATTGAAAAATTGAAGTTGAAAATGAAGTTGAAGAGTTGATATTGAAATTGAAAAATTGAAGTTGAAAATGAAATTGATGTTAGCGTTTACTTAGTTGTGTAACGTCTTAGTACGACAGTAATGGTATTTTAGAGTTATTTAAATTGAAATATCTCCTGAACTACTAACTTTTCGACATACATAGGTTAGTACTTTTTTATAAAGAATGTCCAGCTGCATCGATTGATGTATTAAGAAATACCTCATTCCATTTAAAAAAACATCGATAACCTTGAAATCTCATAAAAGTGACCTTGAAATTTTTTTTCCCTTACACCGTTATATGTGGCCCTTCAAACAGTGTAACTTTGTCCTACGAATTTTTTTTGTACAACGAAAAGTAACGGAGACATTGAGCTGTTCAGAGTTATGTGGGCCACCCTGTATATTTGGTTCTTCCTTTATTTATTTAATTTCTTATTTTTTAGTTAAAAACAAATACAACTTCCACAAATATAAATTACAACGAAGTTTGAGAGCATATTTAATATAATTAGTAAACAAAATTATTTAAAATATGTAGCAATCAAGGAACTGTCCTTTGAAGTAAGTTTCATATAAAACACTTAAAATAGTTGAAAGTTGTTGGCAATAAAATTGAGAAATAATTCGGAGTGCAAAGGGTTAGCACGTTTACATAATATAGGTCGAGAATGATATAACCGTGGTTTCAAATTCTTCTAATGTCTTCGCTGTGTCGAATTACACCTACTCCTTTTTGTAGTAAATGCATATAATCCGCTGTCTATTAATTATAGTTGTTCAGTCTAATTCTCTTTTGTCGATCATATTTCTTGAACAGTTCCTGCCGCGTGTTGAAATTTCAATCCTCTAAAAATGAACTGTACTTATTCGTATTTTTAAGCCATTACAGTACAGTGCACTATTTTTATCCGCTGAGCGTACATTCGATCGAAGTTCTACGTAGCCAGGAATCACGGACGAGTTCGCGACATAAAATTTCAGACCATTGGGCTTACGCAAAATCAAACTATCTTAACTCTTTATCGGTGACATTGATAACAGATCGTTTATTGACAACAGCGTGTGGAAATACTTCGTTCCACATAACTATCTATTGTTGTGTTTCGAAACGTCGCGTGATAATAATACAATGACGTACTAAAGAAAGATTAAATAGTAATGTACACAATAACTACCACAATTTTCACAAATTGGAAGTTTGTTTTAAAGCAGACATTAATTTTTTATAGATATCTACAATTTATAAAACAATGGAAGTGAGAAAACTACAGAAAGGGGGATAGAACATTGATAGTTTATTTAAAACGATCGAACAGATAAAGAAGCTGGAGGGGAATCGTAATTTTAATCCTACACTTCTGTGGTCACTTATTTTTTATGATAGGAAAAAGATCAGAGGAAAAGAGTATTCGGTTCGGAGAAGCTTAATGCGGTGATAGGCAAAAGAATTTTCTGAGGGTCACTTTTTTTCGAGATTCAAGATCATCGAAGTTATTTTTAACACTAGGTTTACGGAGCTCTAGAAATTACAATTTCACATTATTTTAGAAACATAACAAGAATGTGTCTATCCAAATTTTTGGCCATTTTTCCAATAATATACAATCGCCGCGGAAAGTATTTTGACACGTTCCAAAAATGCATATTTTCTATTTTAGATCAATAATCTAGGAATTAATTGAAAATATATATTATGTATGTTATTTAATATAGTACAAACTAGTATGTGCAGCATCAAAGAGGACATAAAGTTTATAATAATGACAGAGAAAATTAAATAACTTTTTTATCGATTGCGGAAATTATGTTGACAGCATTGAAAATTCGTAATTAAGTGCATTCTTAACAATAAAACGACATAATTAATATCAAATTTGATAGTCTTGGTCTCCTATGACCTCTTCAAGTCTTCTAGGCATACTTTCAAACAATTTATTTCGAACATTTTCGTTAATACTATTCTAAGCACTCAGTTGTGCTTGTTTAAAAACTAATTTATTATTCCAAAATTTCTCACTTACACTTCGATCTAACAATAAGTGATCCCACAGGTGATCAATTAAATTCAAATCTGGACTTTGAGGGGTCATGGTGACAATTGAATATCATTTTCACTGAAATGTCGCTAGTTTGCATTTATGTTTGGGGTCGTTACCTTGCTGGAAGATATAACCACCGTGGATGTTCATTTTTATTATTGAATCTTGTAAATTCTGTTGCAAAATATTTATACCCTACTACTGTTAATATCCCGTCTATAAAATGTAAATTGCCAACACCATTTGCAGAAAAACAACCCCAAGCCCATACTGATTCTCCACCATGCATTACTGTAAGCGTTATCACCGTTGACTTAATGCATTCACGTTGCTTTCTCCTTAACTATTTTGTTTAAAAACAAATCACCAGATTTCTGGTAGAAGGATATATTTAACAACAAGTCAAAACTCGAGCTTCGAAGTTGTAATAGAAGAAAATGTGTATGGAGAAAGTTAAGATAGCACAGCTAGATTGTCATTTGATTTTTATTCCCTACGTTACGACTGGTTAAACATGCACTATCTTTAACCGTAAAGTTAGTTAATTATATTTAAAGAAAGTTGTGATTATAATTCATTTCTGTACATACACTCCGCGACAACAAGATAGCACACTATCCAATTTTGTACATTTTCGCAAATACAGGGTGTACCAAAATTCGTGAAAATCCCGGAAATGGGAGGTTCTTGAGACCATTTGAAGCGACATTTTCCTTTGCAAAAATGTTATCCGCGGCTTTGTTTAGGAGTTATTAACGAAAAACACGGACCAATCAGAGCGCAACCTAGACGCGAGTTAGCACAGTCGCCCGGGGCGCCAACTGTCAATTGGCACAGTCGGCACGGCGCGCCAACTGTCAATTGGCCGAGTATGCCAACTCGCATCTAGGTCGCGCTCTGATTGGTCCGTGTTTTTCGTTAGTAACTCCTAAACAAAGCCGTGGATAACATTTTTGCAAAGGAAAATGTCGCTTCAAACGGTCTCAGGAACCTCCCATTTCCGGGATTTTCACGAATTTTGGGACACCCTGTATAGTTGAATCACTATAGTTCTCGTATTATAATATATCATTGCTCAGTTAGTTATAGGTTGTATCTGTGCAGGGTAAATGCTTGTTTTCTGTCCATAGGTTTACGGTTGAATCCAAAACGTAAACAGTAGTGCTGATCAGGGACCATAACTGTTATAACCAAAAAGAGAAAAAGTAATAGAATAACAAGTATTTCATCGACTAAGATCGTATATATTGGTTACAATTGAGAATTATAAGTAACTGAAAATTTTTTCCCTTGTTGTTAAATGTTATCGTTGAGATAAATTCATTTCGATCACTTATAACAGTTATTAATGAGAGAAATTTATTTCGACCACTCACAACAGTTATTATTGAGAGAAGTTCATTTCGTTCGCTCATAACAGTCATTGATGAAGGAAATTTATAATAAGGTGGGGTGGGGTAAATCCGTCCTAGTTTTTGCAAAGTTGCACTTTAAACTGATGTATTTTCAGTCTGGTATGTAAAAACTTAACGTTCTTGGTATCAAACCCTTGCCACAGTTATTACTAATGAATTAGTATTATGTAGAATTCTACTTTTGCTTGAAAATTATCATGTTGATAGGATATTGTACAAAATGTCAACTAGGAAATGGGGCAAGTCCGTCTCTGAGAGTTAAAACTGCTTTCGAACCTTGTTTCAAGTGCTACTTACGGACAAAAAAAATGATTAACAAGCCTGCTATAAAATGCTTCTTATTGCATTAAATTATATTGTTTAGTTTTATAGTTACCATTACAGTATGGACTTACCCCGTGTAGTAATATTTACGGGGCAAAATCATCTTAGTGTTTTTTCTCAGTAAATTTTAAAAAATACAATAAAAACGGTTTATTTAATGTAAACCTACATCAATATTTGTTGTACTTATCTAAAATAACAACACAGAATATATGAATAGCTTGTAAACTATTGCACGTTCAGGGTAACCTCAAAGTTGTACGTGTACCTCGCACGTGACTGTTTGGCATTGGTTGATTTAAGCGAGGAAAGCACCTTTATTCTTGGGCAACATCTATGTAGAATAGTTCATACTAACTTATACTACATTAATAAATACAAGCTAGAGAAATTTCGTACATATTATAATAAAAATAACCAATTAACGGACTTGCCTCGTAGACGGAATTACCCTACGCCACCTTAGTTATTATTAAATAGTACAACTTTCAAATGGTAGACAATCAATTATTTCATAAATTTTTTTATTCGTAAAATTAATTGCTACAATCAAAATGTAATGCGACAAACAGAAACAGATTTTGTGTTGTTCGTATGGTCTATTGATTTGTCTTGTTGTACGAAATCTTCTCAATGAATTTCACAGGCCTGCTCCATCCGAAAAGAGTAGACAACTCAATAATTCTCATAAATAATTACACTGTCCAACAGCCAAAAAGTATTTCGATTCCCACTATACGATTTTTATAGAGATTTTCGCGCTGATTCTAAATCTATCCTTAATTTTTCTCCTATACGTACAGTTTTTGAGAAAATTGAGTTTTAGGTACAGACATATTTTTGAACATTGAACAGATATTATGATGTTATTATAAAATATATTGAATTGTTCTTTACAGTAAAAGATTCTGTAGACTTTCCCGAATACAGTGATATCCAATATTAATACATTATGATTGTTTAAACATGTTTAACGATTTTTTCGAACCAGAAAGCAAAATATCTTCGCCCGACATGAGTTGCCGCCAGTGGCGCTCATTACTAGAACGGGTGTTCGCGCGCCGTATCCCGTGGAACGCCTGTTCTAGTGGTAAGCGTCACTGGCGGTAACTCATGTCGGGCCAAGATATTTTGCTTTCTGGTTCGATCAAAACGTCGACCACGCAAACTTGAAAGGGTGGTTTCTCAAGATAAAAGTCTGCTCTTTCGCGTGGTAAGTTCGATTTTCTGCTGGACCCTTATTTTTTTAGATAAATTCAAAAATATCGGCAAAAATTAGTGCAAAAATGGTGTCTCTCCGTCTTTAATGATTGTATATCACTGTATTTGGCAAAGTCTACAGAATCTTTTGCTGTAAAGAACAATTCAATATTTTTCATAATAACATCACAATACTTGTTCAAAGTTGAAAAATATGTATTTTTTAAAACTCAATTTTCTCAAAAACGATACGTCTAGGAGAAAAATTAAGGACAGATTTGGAATCAGTGCGAAAGACACTATAAGAATCGCATAGTGGGAATCGAAATACAAAAAACAAGTTGAAAGAAAAGAAATTCAAATCAAGTGAAAAGAAATTCGTTCATCGATAACTGTTATCAGCGATCGAAATGAACTTCTCCCATCGATAAACAGTTTTTCTTCACCGATGACAGTTATCGAGGAGGATCCAATTTTTTTGACACTAATAATTGTTATTCGTAACCAAAAAGTATACAAATCGATATTGTTTAATCATTCTGTTCTTCGAATTGTTTTCTTTATAGTTTGTGTACATTATCTTAAATTTCAAAACTAATCAACTTTTTATTAATGCTTTTTATCGTAGGAAATTTTAGAACAACTGTTATTTTTGGTCCCTGGTGCTGACTACTGCGTCAAAAGGATAGCACAAAGTCTTTGTATGTTTCCAGTTAGCGTCGAGACGTCAAAGTGTTCAGGTCGACAAGTATTTAATATTGTGCGTGTTCTAGAATGGAAATATTGTGAGCAATGAGTCGCGGTAAAAGATTGATCGGTCCTGAAATATTAACAATTCAAAATTTGTGTAAAGCAAATTGTTCCATTGCTAAAATTGCAAAACTGTAGAATTCTAGCCGCAAAGTTATTTACAATTTCTTAAAACATGTAGACGAATATGGGAAAAAAGTGCGCAGATTGTCCAAGACTGCCAACTGATCGCCAACACCGTGCAATTTTAAGAACAGCATCAAATACTGCTGTTACTGCATGAGAAATTGCAACAGATGCTGGAGGAAATGCTAAGATACGTAATGTGCAACGTATTATAAACGAATGCAAATACATAAAACGCCAAAAATTAATGCGTAAACCACTGCTATCGAATCTGTTATTTAAGAAACGTGCGCTATCTTTTTGACGCACCGATTTTTCATTTAATGTTACATATTTTCCAATAAAGTTGTTTCTTCTCGTGATAAATGCATAGAAACATATTGAAATAATTTGTTATTCTTATTACCCAGTGTCCAGGTCACAAACAATGTAATATAACTACTTGAAAAGCTAAAAAACCATTTATCTGTATAATGTGCTATCTTTTTGTCGCGGATTGTATGAGCATTCGCATTCGATTTCACGTTCACGTTCATGGCCATTGGTAAGAGAAGATCGTCTGCGAAGTGAACAGCAAAAATGTTTCAACATTTATTTGCTTTGGCGTTGCACGGTAGCATGTGTATTAGATATGTGTATTCCAAGGTGCTGAGAAATGATACGAACTGATCGCATGAATTGCGTTTACAGAGCTAGAGGAATCTGTTGAACATGTGTTCGTTCAATTTACTAAAACGCAATTGATAAAAGACCTATTTGCAGTTACTCGATTGTCTTATACATAGCATACGGTCTACCGAATAATAATTAGACTGCGGATCTTTATGCTTTTAAAACGGTAAAACATTTTAAAAATTCGAGAATGTTGTAGTATTGCTTTTAATGTAACAAAGTCGTTAAGGAATGAAATCAATTTTTATGTTATTCCTGCTTCCCACAATTTATGCAAAATATTTTATAATAGTCTAATAATAATTCATCGTCCTTTACGTATAATAATCATATAATAATGTTTCGAAATACAGGGTGTCCCAAAATTCGTGAAAATCCTGGAAATGGGAGGTTCCTGAAACCATTTGAAGCGCATTTTCCTTTGCAAGAATGTTATCCGCGGCTTTGTTTAGGAGTTATTAACGAAAAACACGGACCAATCAGAACGCGACCTAGACGCGAGTTGGCATAGTCGGCCCGGCGCGTCAACTGTCGATTGGCCGACTGTGCCAACTCGCGTCTAGGTCGCGCTCTGATTGGTCCGTGTTTTTCGTTAATAACTCCTAAACAAAGCCGTGGATAACATTTTTGCAAAGGAAAATGTCGCTTCAAACGGTCTCAGGAACCTCCCATTTCCGGAATTTTCACGAATTTTGGGACACCCTGTATATTAATGTTCTTGCCGTTTGCATGTCAGGATAAATGTAAAAATATTACTATTTCTTTTTATTTGTTATTTATATTAATTTTCCTATGCATTATTACAATTAGGATGTTCTGTGTTTTCCTAATTTATGTCGATAAATCAGCTTTATTCTTTTTTATAGAGAATGACAAGTGTCAATTAGGGCAGTTACTTTACCGAAGCTACGAAGATTCGAAGGAACGAAAGGTACTTCGAAGTATCCAAAGTTTCGAAGTCTTCGAATCGTATGAAGTTGTAACTTATTACGAGTCACATATTATGTCATGATTTTTGACAAATAAAAATATAAATAAAATATTTGACATATTTTTTACAGAATATAAAAAAGCTTTAGTTCGAAACTTCGATTCTCATCACTAGACTGCGGATGTTTATGCAATTTGCAATTTTTGTATACGAATTTTAAGAAACTCGAATCAAATAAACCCTTATTTGCAGTGGTTTTTAGATCTGAAATAAATTAAAATCGTATTAAATTCTGTCGTATTTTATATCCCAGTACTTTTTTTAAATTTTTAAAGCCATAATTGCATAAAGATCCGCAAGTCTACTCATCAGCTTCGAAGTTTCTGAAATCGAAGCTTCAAAATCTTTTTCCTTCGAAGGAAAGTAATAGCCCTAGTGTCGATTAGTGCATTAAAAAAGTATATGTTCCCAATTAAAAAAAAAAACGTAGGTCACCTCCAAGTGACCTCTACGTGTCCATCTACAGAAAAACGATTTACACAGGATTATGCCCCCTCGAAACCATTCACTGTTCATCGAAACTGTATTTTTTTATATAATACATAGCGTTAAAACCGGCCACCCTGTACATATATTTTAAAAACATGGCTGAAAACTTCTATAAACACACTGTTGTTATTTCTATAAAATAATGTAAAATAGTCGCTTCTCGTGCACAGTAAACCTAGTGTCAAAAATGAATATCCCAATTCTGAAAAATAGTATTTTTCTTATTGTCCGAAATTCTTTTTACTAGTAGAAACTACTATGTACATTTTACATTGCAAACTGTGTATTGTGTAACCATCTGGTTTCTTCTGGTTCTAGATATGTAGGCACAAAGTCGCTGTAAATTATCCTTTGACGCACAGAAACATGCTGAATGTTAAGATAATGTGGTATTCAATGAGATTCTCGTAACAGTTGCCTTCCAGAATAATTGGCCGAATACACTTACAAATAGCAATACCAACACGACAGTCGCTAAAGAGTTTTAGACTTCATTATTTACGGCAAAAATTACCGTGATCGGAAAAGCGACTGGAAATTCGAATACCGATTTTAAAAAAGCAAGCACGCATGCGATTAAATTCAAGTCGGCTGACGCGTCTGATTGCAAGCAACCGGCTCTACCTACTTTATACTAAGCACGAGGGCTCTCGAAAATTACCGGTTTTTGATTTTTTTTAACTATGTGCCTCCACTTTGAAATATCAGAAACAAATTATGGGGTAAACTTTACTTTATCGGACTCAAAATTTGTGCCTTTCTCCTATAAATTATGATATATTTGGTATGTAATCCAGTAGATTTGTACTCAGGGCGGCTGCAGATCGAAGTTTCGATCCTGTAGGGTCAATGGTTCAGGAGTTATGCTTGCTGAAAGTTGAGCAATCTGCAATGTTTTTGACAGGTAAGGGCACCGCCACATTGGTTTGTAGTGACGACCGCGAGCCGCTTACCGAGCAGAACCGTCGCGTCGGTCCTTGCCCCTTCCCCGACCAAATCACCAACTAACTCATTAATTATTCTGCTTGGTAAACGGCGCGGGACCGTCACTACAAACCAATATTATGGCGCCCTTACCTATCAAAAACACTGTAGATTGCTCAAATTTAAGCAAGCATAACTCTTGAACCATTTCTCCTACAGGATCGAAACTTCGACCTACAGCCGCCCCGGGTACAAATCTACTGGATTACATACCAAATACATCCTAATTTATAGGAAAAAGGCACACATTTTGAGCCCGGTAAAGTAAAGTGCAGCCAAACTATGTGTTAACAACCATAACGAGATGCTAAAACTGTAAAAGTATAGACATGGTATTTTATAATTTCTACAAGAAATCGGAATTTAAAAATATTTTTTACTTTTTAGTCACTACTAACAATTGCTGTACCATTAATCAATTACTAAACATTTAAGTATGAGGTATTATACCAATTTCGTATCCATAAAATTTCAAAAATCATAGGGAATGGAAACAATCTAAGTTGGCAGAAATGTTTAACCCCTTAACCTACGATTTACTTTCCAAAAATTTTGTGCAATATTACGGGCTATGCCCGTAGTATTCACGTTTGGCCCGATCATCGCACTACGGGCTATGTCCGTAGTTGTAGGTTAAGGGGTTAATTTTCGAGTTAGAATAGCTCCGAGTGCAAAGGGTTAAAATTCGATTTCGAAGCTAAAAATCTGAAGAAATTCGTAGGCGACATTTTAATAGCTAAAATATGCCTAAAAAATGGTGAAACATAAACCTCGATGGAATTTGGTACGATTTTTATTTATTTCGGAACTGCAAAGGCTACTACTACTGAAAATAAGATTTTTCTTAATTTCACTTTGAATTTACCTATAAATATTGAAATGTGCGCAAACGCCCGTTTCGAAACAAAAAATTCTGATAAAATTCATAGATGTGCATTCTAATAGCTATAATACGTCTGATTTTTTCAGAATTTTCAACCGAAGAGGATAAGAGAAATTACAGAAAGACCTAATTTTCTTTGTCGCTCCATTACTATCCCCCATGTGGACATATAAAGTTGAAAATTGGCACAAAATACAATATTTTCTTTCGATAAGCTATCGAATAGCCTATTGCAAATTCAAATTGGTTTGGGGCACTTTTGATCCCCTTATCCGGCTACATAATTGATCTATTAAAAAATGGAGTGCCTTTGTAAGTATAAGTCAACATTTGCATTTCCATTAAAAATTTCTCAAACTTATAATACTAATCTCTTTAAACTTACAATATTTAGCTATTTTCAATGTAATTGGTAGAAAACATTTTTTGAAAATTATTATTAAGAAAGGAACTGCTTTTTCGCGTATTTCTAATAAAACTCTTAAAATGATAAGGAGCCGTTAGGACCAAAATTTTTAAAAAATTCGGAGTACAAAAGGTTAAATGTTGACCATATCGCCCTACTTCAGAGCTTCTTCAGAAATAGCACAAGGACAATATGCGGCCTGTATGTGATTGGCTGCATTTAATACGTTAATCCTTTTATTTCAGTAGAAACTTATTTGTCCAACTTGTGACGTTCGTGTGCAAGAGTATGAATGAAAGGAACGTTAGGCAAGCCATCAAACTAGCGTTACGATTTCCGGGAACGGAGCCAAGTAATTTCAAGGGAATTTCCCGCACTACGAGCACGCGTACGCAAGCAAGCATCGTGAGAAACGTAACAGGGGAAGTAACTAGTACATACATACAACGTACAGTGGCGCTTATTAATATTCGGACACTTAAAAGATGATGACGTTTTTAATATTAGGCCATATCACTCGGATTTTTTTTGAGAAGTTAGGACAAATAGTTCACTACATAACTGGACAAATTTATTTCAAAAATTGCTATTGGTCAGAATTGCAGAGAAAATACTAAAAGTTGTTTTCTACAACTACTTTATGTGTTTATATTAGAAATTTTAAAAACACGTTTTGTTGATCTGTGTCAATTACGTGTATTCTGAAAAATCAAAATCGATCAATGTTACAGTGAGCTACAAACGTTTAAATATGCTGCAAATCGTTCTTTCTGTAATTACATCTTTCAATGCGTTACGTAAAATTTTTGAGAATATGCATAATTAATACAGATCCATAAACTGTATTTTTCAAATTTTCAATATAGGACAATTTCAACCAATTGCAATTTTTAACTTCCCGATTCATAGGGAAGTTACTGTAATTACCCCGAAAATCGATTTTTTAGCAGATCTTCACGTTTCATGGTCATTGGAGTCATTTTAGACTATTTTTATCAAAATGTTTGTGTGTGTGTGTGTGTGCGTATGTCCGTTTGTATGGTATCAAATTTTTCGTTAACGTTTTCAGAAAAAGTAACAACGCGATCAGGATGATGAATGATGCAATCGATGTGCCCCGCTGTAACTTAGAGCTGATTAGATTTTGGTCCATTTTGGTCAAGTAGTTTTTTAGATTTTTAGTTTTTTTTCGAAAAGAGTTGATTCTTCAATGCAATTTATAAGGGAGGACGAAAATTTTCCACCAAAGAACCAAACGCAATTACATAAAAAATTTTTTTCTTAATTTTTTTTAGATTTAAAAAAAATTTTTTTTTAGATTTAAAAAAATTTTTTTTTAACTGATGCTAATGTTACCGCTTGGAATAATCGAAAGTTATTCCAATGCAACAGTGAATTTATCATCTCTACTCCCAAGAATACATTTTGGGAGATTATCGATGAAATTACAAAAAAAAAAACGATGTTAGCGATGTTGGCGAAGGAGTAACGAATCGGGAAGTTCTTTGTGTGACTCTTGGAGAGTCACACACCAAATAAAAAACATTAATATCAGTAGGCCCTACTAGCTATGCGTATCACTAACCCTCTCGCTAGAGCAGTCCTACCCGCGAGCTCACGAAGCGAGCGAGCAAAAACAACCCTACTCGCGAGCGAGCGAAGCGAGCGAGCAACAATAGCCCTCTAGTTTCAAAATTTTTTTTACGTCATGTAGTATAATTGTTCCAACTTCTCAAACAAATTCAAATTTTATGGTGCAATGTTAAGAAAGTTATATCAATAAAATTAAAACGGACCTATTTTTAGCCGCGATAAGAAAACTATAAACATATAATATTTTTTGTTAAAAAACGATATGAGTAGTTTATTTTAATTGTTCACTGACGGCATGCCTTCACCTTTTATGACCTCTAACAATCTTTTTGGAAATAAACTACTCTTGCCTTTTTAATCAACGAATTAAGCCCTCAGCATTGCGTACATTAAAGTGAAGCAGGAGCTCATTACTGCGACACAAAAATCACTAGAAATGTTCCTAATAACTGCGGTTGTCAATTGCATTTACGACAAAAAAGGGTGGACGTAATTTAACCCTTTGTACTCCTTTGTCGCCGATAATGCGACATTTGAAATATGAACTTTAAACATAATATTTTCATTTTGTTGAAGATTTATAAACTCGAACTTGTTTTATACACGGTGTGGCCGGACGGGTAGTACAACCGAGCAGGGGGTGATGCTACATGTAAAAATAAGTCGAAGAAAAGGAATAACATTTTTTTGTTTGACACTTCGTTTTCGCGAAAATCGAGTATGAAAATGCAGCGAATACACGTGCATAGGAATCGTCTGACGCGTCTGACCATGATCAACCAATTCTACTTTGTGCATATACTAAAGCAGGGAGTTCCAACCTATTCCCCTTCGAAAACTGCAAGGTCCCCATCATCGAACCCCTTCCCACTACTACGTACAGCCGTAGAGTTAGTGAGTTGCAATGTGCCCAGACAGGGGTAACAGTGAAGCCAGAATGAGCTCCAAACGGAGAGTTCCCGTACTCTCCTCCTTAGCCCTTCCACTATTCCATTCCAGCACCGTGCGCACGCGCACACTCCACGGTTCCCATCGCACACTCAACGGTCCCCATCGCACACGTCTACCATTCACGTCTCCCACTCATTCCCCGTCATCAGAGAGGAGGTTCATCATTTCATCGTGACTCCCCTCATCTGGCTACACTGAGGGGTAATCGAAAAGGAATCGAGGGGAATACATGTACCCCCACTCTGATGACCAGACTAATATGTGACACGTTGCGCACCTGCGCGACTAGAATACATGCCAAAATTCATGAACTTCCCGAAAGGGGGTGGTTCCTGAGACCATTTCGAGCGACATTTTCCATTGCAAAAATGTTATCCGCGGCTTTGTTTAAGAGTTATTAACGAAAAACGCGGACCAATCAGAGCGCGACCTAGACGCGAGTTACCACAGTCGACCAAAAGACAGTTGGCGCGCCGCACAGTGGGACGAATGTATCGGAATGCTGGACATCGCGTTTAGCACCCCTTTCAGTTTTTGTATCGCCTTGAGATTTTAAATATCTATGTTTTAAGTAGTACAGAATACGAATCTGATGTCAAAAAATGTTTTGACCACCCAAAAATTTTTTTTCCAAATAATGGAAAAAAAAGAAAAAATAACTTTTAACAGTCAAAACAGTTTAAAAAACAGTACTTTTAATATCCTATAATTTTTCCGACATGTTCTGTTGAGAGTTCATACTATAGAATCTCAGAAAATAATTTTTAAGTTAATATCATTAGATATCACTGATTCATTACATTTATAGAATTTAATTTTTGTCAGATAGGTTGGTTTGAAAAAATATTATTTGGTTTCTATAAGTACTTGGTTTTTTTAATGTATTAATAATTCTATGAATAATAATAATATACAGGGTGGGGCATTTATCCTGGACACCTGGAATATCTTGGAAACTTAATTACAGAGAAAAAATATTTCAAATAAAAAGTTTAAGTCAAGGAGGGGCTGATGCAACAATCATACCTATTTTAAATTTTCATCATGTTTTCAAGGTCATTCCAAGGTCAACTTCATTTTTTTATATAGAATGGGGTATTTTTTAATACATCAATCGATGCAGCTGGGTATTCGTTATAAAAAAGAACGTTACACAAGTAAGGAAACGCTAACGTCTTAGTAGGACAGTAATGGTGTTTTAGAGTTATTTAAATTGAAATATCTCCTGAACTACTAACTTTTCGACATACATGGGTTAGTACTTTTTTATAACGAAAGTCCAGCTGCATCGATTGATGTATTAAAAAATACCTCATTCCATTTAAAAAAATGAACTTGACCGTGGAATGACATTGAAAACATGATGAAAATTTAAAATAGGTATGGTTGCTGCATCAGCCCCTCCTTGAATTAAACTTTTTATTTGAAATATTTTTTTCTCTGGAATTTAGTTTTCGAGATATTCCAGGTGGTCAGGATAAATACTCCACCCTGTATAACCTGATAATATAATTGTATTAATAACCTATTATACAAGTTTAAAAAAAGCCGATAAATAGGCTACCGGTCGGTAAAGTATTAAGTACCTATCAATAAGTACCCATATCAAATTCAAACTCGATCAGAGTCAGTTATGCCAGTATTAAAAGCAGTATTGCTTATTTGGAGGTTCCCGCCACTTTTTCAAACCCAAGCAGTGTTCCGATATTGCCTAAGATTTTTCGTACGATGGATGGCCGCTAGAGGCGCTACGCGTAAAAAACAGTAACGTATCTACGATGACGAAGTAGTGGAGCCCTGCGCCCTGCGCCTTGAGACAGTTATATTGGCGCGAAAGTACCGAAACAATCTGTTCCGGACAAAAAGACTCCAGGACGTGTCCTACAAGTTACAAAATATACACATGTTATATATTCATTTTTCAGAATCAAATCATACAAATCTTTTCAAATTCTGCGGGGTGCTCAAGGTACCCCATTTTATCGAGAATCTTACATTACTGAGGCTGGCAGCGCCTCTAGCGGCCATCCATCGTACGAAAAATCTTAGGCAATATCGGAACACTGAACCCAAGTGCAAACCGCGGTCGGGTGTCGTCGGGTGTGATCTCAACGAATTTCTCTCACATAATACCAAAGGAAAAAGTCCATGAAGCCCGTTTTTTGGCAAATCCTGAAAGACTTTTTAAAAATTAAAAAAAGACGATTTTCAAAAAATAAAAAAAATTTTTTTAAAAATATTTTATTGCTTTATAGATGTAGAACAAAAAAATTCGTCAAAGTTTTTTTTCCTTTCCATTCACGGTTATTGTAATATAAACGTAAGAAAAATATAGAATTTTTTTTCTTCGACTATAAAGCACAAAAAATTTTTTTTTTCGATTTGCTATATGTGAATGACGCTCGTCAAGGTGCACTAAAGCAAGTATATTGCCACCAAAGTCTTATAACAAACTTCAAATTTTAGTCAATGTCGCGGGTTTTCGTACATTCGTCCCACTGTGCGCCGCGCCGACTGTGCTAACTCGCGTTTAGGTCTTGCTCTGATTGGTCCGTGTTTTTCGTTAATAACTCCTAAACAAAGCCGCGAATAACATTTTTGCAAAGGAAAATGTCGCTTGAAATGGTCTCAGGAACCATCCTCTTTCGGGAAGTTCACGAATTTTGGGACACCCTGTAGAATGAGGCGAATGGGAGACACGTTGGAATAGAGACTGAACGGTGGAATAGGATAGCGGAAGGGGATAGAGGTGCACAGTCTGGAGAGGGAATGAGGTTCGTGTCAACCTCAATCTGGCATCACTGGCGAGTTGGGCGGCAGTGGTGGCAGTTGTGGCGAGGGAGGGAGCAGGGACGAAGTTCGACGGTTACAATGTACAATATTGTACAATGTACGTCCTGGCTCTCGTGGTGGGAGCTTCCCACTACTATGTATACATATAACGATGAAGTCTAAGAGTGGGGGAAGAACCTAAGTAGGGACGGTGCTTCGAATAGCTCCGGAGCTACTCGTTGGAACTGCCTGTATTAAAGCACGCGAACCTGGCGGAACTTTAGACGCGATTTTCTCGAAAACGAAGCGTCAAACGAAGAAATGTTATTCCTCTTTTTCGACTTATTTTTACATGTAGTATCACCCTCTGCTCGGTTGTACCATCCGTTCGGCCACACTCTGTATAATATAGGTAAGGAATAAATATTTTGTTCTATTGAAAAATAATTGTTTACCCGGTTGTTTTATTGATCTTTTATCATTGTGTCTATTTGACACCGAGGGACGTTTTGGTAATTATTGCGAACTCCGGGTCTGCGTACTCCGATTTTGATGAAATTTTAATATGTTATGCAGCAACACATTTTGAACAACTTTTTCTTTTTCCAATATAGGGGTTCGCTTTTAGTTTTTGATATATTTGCAAAAAACTATCGCTAATACTTTATTGAATTTTTCGTATTCTTGCACGCTCTGTGGCAACGTAAGCCTGTCCCGGTGCGGTGTTTATTTACATTTTGACGCTGTAGAGATGAGTGAGAAAACAGGGTCTTAATTTAGTCATACATATGTAGGGTGAGCTTTCAATTTTGAAAGACTACTTCTGGATTTTCGTATGCGTGGTCGGGCCGCCGTAACGGCCGGCCCTCTCCGCCCCGCCCCAGCCACCTAATCCGAACTAATTTTAATTTTATGCGATCAGAATTAGTTAGGATTAGGTAGTAGGGGGCGGAGAGGGCCGGCCCGACCATGCATACGAAAATCCAGAAGTAATCTTTCAAAATTGAAAGCTCACCCTATATACAGGGTGTTCCAGACCACCCGTACCACCCATTTATAATCTAGAAAATAGGTCATTTTCAAAAACTCAAAGTGTTTCTTTTATAAATCAGATGCGCTCTATCTAATGGTGATATTTTTAACTTCCGGTTTCAGCCAAAAATAGGTGATTGAGACCGGAAGTTACATTTTTCGAATGGAACATGGTATTTTTTATTACGGATTCCGATTCTATGCAAAGAAGCAAGAAACTTTTGTCTGAAATACTTTTTGAGGAAATGTCATTTTATGTCCTTTATGTAACCTTCCAAATGAGTCTTGGCGAAATAATGTTTTCACTATCTGTGTAATATAGCCCAATTTTTTTATTCAAGTAATGAACTTTAATCAATAAAACATTTTCCACTTAGTTCGATGATCTTTTGCCATCATTCTGGCATCTTTCTAGGTAATGCCAAGAGCAGAAAGTGGAAACTATTTCGCCAAGATTCATTTTGAAGGTTACTTAAAGGACATAAAATGACATTTCTTCAAAAATGTTTTAGACAAAAGTCTCTTGCTTTTTCGCATAGAATCCGAATCCGTAATAAAAAATACCGTGTTCAATTTGAAAAATGTAACTTCCGGTCTCAATCACCTATTTCCGGCTGAAACCGGAAGTTAAAAATATCACCATTTGATAGAGCGCATCTGATTTATAAAAGAAACACTTCGAATTTTTGAAAATAACCTACTTTCTAGTTTATAAATGTGTGGTACGGGTGGTCTGGGACACCCTGTATGTATGACCAGAGTGAGACCCTGTTTTCTCTCTCATCTTCACAGCGTCAAAATGTAAACAAACGCCGCGCCGGGACAGGCTGACGTTGCCACGGAGCGTGCAGGAATACGAAAAATTCAATACAGTATTAGCGATAGTTTTTGCAAATATCTCGAAAACTAAAAGCGACCCCCCTATATTGGAGAAGGGAAAAGTTGTTCAAAATGTCGAAATCTATAATATATTTAAATTTCATCAAAATCGGAGTACGCAGGCCCTTTCGCAATAATTACCAAGAAAAATATTAAACTAGTAAATCGTCAACGTAGTAAATAAATAAATCTGAAAATAAAAAAGAAAAAACGGATGATTCATTAAAAGTGTGTATTTCCCACCCATTTCTATCAATCAAAAACACAACATTTTGTCATCAATAAGCAAACCCACCAACTAGATAAAGAAATAAGGTGATTGTAAACAATGGTTAACGTTCTACTTTATTCTGCTCCGCAGTTTAGCATTCACTATAAATACTCGAAATTCGCGGTCACGTAAACGTTTTGAAACGTCCGGTCCACCACCGCTACGTCAAAACCAACGTAAACATGTAAATCACCACTCATTCTTCGGATTATATTTCCGGTCTTTGTTCTAAAGTCCTAAAGGAACTGACTCGAGAGAAAAAAAAGGAAGAACGAGATGGATTGAACGCATACTTGGTTGAAATACTCGTGATTGTTTATAGTCTCATGTTCTTAACCTTCGCGTATTTTTGAAAGCTCGCGCGGGGTGGACGACGGAAAAATAGATTTTCGGAGAAAGGCGGATTTGTTGCTACAAAGTCCGGACGAAAAAGCCGATGCCGCGCAGACTCCGACACTATGTATAAGACAAGGCTGCCCAACTTCTTCGTCGCGAGTCACACGGTCCCCACCATCAATCAGTCCTTTCGTTTCCAGCAGAGTTGGGCATTAATCGATTAAAATTTTAATCAAGATTGATTGATTAATGTGTACGATTAAAAAAGGTAATCATTGAAAAATCGACGATTGATTCAATCGATTGATGAAGTTAATTGTCAATCGTTGACCAGCGATCGAAATAAATTTCTCTCAACGATAACATTTACCAACAAAAGAAAATCCTTATAATCCTTATTTGTAACCAATACGATTTTAGTCGATGAAATACTTGCTATTCTATGACTTTTTTCTTTTTGGTTATAACAGTTATGGTCTCTGCTCAAAACCAAGACCCTACAGGGAAACAAATTGGAGCTGGGTACATCTTGCCCATGCGCGACAAGTCGTGTGTTGAATTTGTATAATATTAATTTCACCTAGTTTTCCGTAAATGGTTTCTACACGTGCATCTGGATGTACGCGTCATGAAAAATAATTGGGTGCAGTTTATGGCTGAACTTGTTCTCGTTGGGGAACTCCCGGGAATCCAGTAAGAACTCGGATATACATCTCATGAAAAATGCAATTATTCAAATGTTCATTAGAGCTTGACTCATATTGTACCCCTTCCTCGCTGTTATCATTCACTTCATAATTAAAGCGAACGTTGCATAACATGAATTGAGTATCACTTTTTTCTATGAAACTGCAGCTAGCTCATTGCCTATAAACAGGCGTATCGGACAAAGTGCTTGATGAAGGAAATAAGTGTTTATCGCGTGTAAAATTATTTCAACATGATCCGATTGAAATCATTTTTTAATGC